>JACDQD010000105.1:5400000-6000000 GCA_019843655.1 Lethocerus indicus
ATATCGCTTGAGTGTTTAACAGAACGGTGGAACCCGTTTATCCTGCCATATTCCTCGTTTTTCAGAAATGAAAATAACATATATATAAAAATTTAATTTTAATTCGCCCACTACACAATTTCAAAAACCCTGGTATAATACACTGAAACACAACGGCCCTTTGAACGATTTATAAGTAATTGTGAATTCTATTTTTACGGGAAAATTTTTCACAGAGGAGTCGAACTAGGCGTCCCAACTCGCTACTCTAACCACTCAGCTGTGAGTAGTAGATTACGAATGAGGGTAAGTTGGAGTAGAGGTTCATCCCGGTTACTAGAGAATGTGGTATGCATGAGACCGGTAGTTCGATTTTCCGGGGTCTGAATAAATTTACCTTTAATTGTAAATGTTATTTAATCCTGATATGCAAATCCGGCCCCGATTATACAGAATCGAAAGGAAAAATGGGTGGGGCCCGAATCGAAACCAGGAAACCGGGGGAGGATAGGACTGGGGGTCGCCCCCGCAACTCTCTACCGCTGGGCCGGATCTAGGATGGATTGGAAAGCGGTTGGAAAAAGGGCAAAGATCAACGACACACCGGGTTTCATAAGTGAGTGTGTGGGGGAGTCACCGGCCCAGAGCAAACACGCCCGGCGAAAGCCGCCTGTCCCGTGTCCTCTTACCAACCGCCAAACAATAAACTTACGATTTATGCCTATTGCCAGCTCTGCAGCCCACATATGTACCGCGGATGATTCATTTCCCACCTACAACCGCTGATTCTACGATGGGCTAAGTCCATACGCAAAAAAATGACATATCCGTAGCTAAGAGTAAGAACGAAGAAGGAGGTGGAGCGAATTTGCATCACCCGCGAGTTTTTTAACTAATATCGAAGAATGCCGATAGGGACTGGTCGACACCTTCCCTACCCTTATAGAAGAAAATTCCTTCTATCTCCCTTTCTTCAATATGGTCCTCGAAGGATTAAGGTTTGCACAAGATCGGTCTCGGTACACCGCCTCCACTTTATCCAGCCATCAGATCCGATCAGGGTCGTCATGCACTTGTGATCCACCGGACTTCTTATTATACAATGAGTAAGTGAAAACGACAATTTTTTTGACATCATACCTCGTAGAAAGGATTTTTCGTGTAGTATACTTGTCCTTCGTTCATAAATAGCGACTATCGTAGTTCATTTTAAATAATACTATTCCGTTAACGCATGAAAACTGGAGCGTCCATGTACCGGTTCACTTCCCGTCGACACAATGCTCGATCGTGGACAATGAGCATCCTATCGCCGAAATTAACTGTATTCCGGACAGAATTTCCTACTGACCGGGGACAGTAAACAAAGGCCCGTTGGTACGGGGAGGCAATTACCCAGACGCATGGGCTGAACACGTGCGACGGGAAATTTTAAATTACGCTACTCATTCGACATTTGTCCGATCGATCCGAGGAGGGGTTGAGAGTTGCGCCACAAGTCAGGTTGTCGGTCGTAAAATGGTCGGGTAATTGCGATAACAATGCGGACAGGATACAAAAAACCGTTGGTGACCGATGCCGCTGTAAATCCTAGTTGAGGAGTGGGGGCCATAAATATTAGAAAGATAATTGGTCTCAGATAATAGCGCCGGCTCGTACCATTTATAACAGTGAAAGCCAATAGCGCATAAATATCTGCGTTGAACTGACCCGATCAAGCCCGGTTTCCGCTTTGGTCACGACTGTAGTCGCCGGCTAATAGAATAGAGCCCCGACCTAAGCCTATCCAACATAAAAATTAACAATCCGGTTCGTAATCATTTGAAATGTGTGCGAATACGACGGGAACCGAACTATGCGAAATGCGCAGTTCAAAATTAGGAACCCTCCGTAGATTTGATTTCTTGTCTCGACGATTTAAATACCGACAAAGAGCGGAAATTCAGACTCTGATCACAATCAAAGCGGTGAATTGTCAATAAAAATAACAATAGGAATGGCAGAGTGCTACAATAGTTGGAACGTGCCCGGTTCAATTAATTAGAGCGTCCACAATTTAAGGAAGAAGCCAGAATTTGGCAGACAGTTACTTAAGAATTATAATTCGAAGAACAATTTTACGGAATAAATAGCGAATCATTGGCTCCTGACAGTCACAATAATGGAAAAGTTCGATTTGCCCGACTACATTATTTTCAATCAAAATATCAATAAGAATAAAAATTTACAAAGATTCTTGAAAAATTAAATTCTATAAATAAGTAAAAATATTTTAAAATGAAAGATTTTCAAGAATGAATTTTAAAAAATCTGCAATTCTACACAGTAAATATTTGTATAACGAAGGATGACGCATAGCGTAACAAGGCAGTTCATTATCTAGCATTAGGCCTAATTGTCGAATCGTTTTAAGCGGCGGTGTAACGCCCGGCCTCAAGTGGACGATAGCGGTCACACTTATCCCACTCGTCATTTGTTTTAGTTAAAACTGAACATAAAATACATTTAATCTGAAGTATATGTTTGAGGATGCAGGAGGGTTTGATATATAAGACCGTATATCAATTAATTCATTAATCCAGTCGCTTGCGTCTTCTTTTATACTGCAATCGATTGTTTATCGTACTATCCTAAGTTATAGCACAATTATATCATAATAGCTGTATTTTTATATTATTTCTAAGTTCAACATATAATATATGGGGAGGTATTGGAATTAAAATTGTCAGAAACATCTATCGTACGGACGGTAGTATGGGTGCGGTGGGGAGTGGAGTAGTGAAGTCGATTACCGAGAGCGCCGTGGTCAAGTTCAGATGCAGTCCCGCACGACCGAACGGTCTCCCGTTTGTGCTTCAGTGCCGTGCCCCAGTTAAAAATTAGTACAACCACCCTTCAAAAATATGCATCATCGATCCAGTTGACTAATAAGATTATATAATATTTCTTTGCGTGCTCAGTATAATACTACAAATAAATCGTATAAATTTATCTTATTTTTTTACTGAAAATAAAATAAGAAGCATTATTTTACCGTGATTTTAATTACAGGGAGTTACGATATTAACAAATGCATTCATTTATTTAAACAATAGAAACCGCTATTAACATCTATTTGAGAATTTTACTTGGAGAATTCAGAATCAAAAAGGAAATTCATTCGTTCAAATGAACGATCAGCGCAAATTAGAAGTAGGCTATAAAAAAGAAGACAGTAGCAAATTTTAATCGTAAAGATACCAAACGTTTTCTCACTATATACGAATAACATATCATGTAACATGTTAGAGCATAGAAATATATGTGAAATAGAGAGACGAAAGTAATGTTACGACCTGGTTTTTGTCACTAAGAAAATTATAAAATCAATTCTGACGCCAATTTTTTACTGGCCATTCGAATCATCATTTAAAGCACAATTATATTTTACAGGTACATTATAATTTAAAATTAGCAGTTAAAACATAATTAATAAGAATGAGTTATGAATAATACTCCCCCAGTTTTCAGCCTGTTTAATGACAGTAGGAAGACTATTGTAACCGGTAGCAATTGAATACATCAGTGCTGTGTTTCTTTTTTAGTAGATTTAAACGAAATAATTTATTATTGCTAAATTTTTATTTGTGCGTTGACTCAGGTCATGGATCAAGAGATGTGCGCATGAGAGAGAGAGAGAGAGAGAGAGAGAAGGATAAGGGATTGGTTGGAGGGTGTAGGAGTGTACACACAATAATAGATTAGATACCGTGTTGATGAAGGTAGACGGAAGGGTGGGGGCAACTAAAGGGGAGGGGAGCCGTACTAGGAAGAGAGGGGAATATCTAGGAGTGGGGAGCCAGTTGGGTTGTGGAGAGGGGCGGCGGGTGATGTTGTGAAGGTCAGTGTTTAGCCGTGAAGGGGGAGAGGCGGAGGAAGAAGGGAAATGTATAGGGGAAGAGGATTACGGGGGGACGTGGGGGAGAGGGGCCGATGACCCCCCTCTCGTAACGAGCTCACTGACATTGGAGGCCACTTGAGCCAGGGACCTCTCAACACGTGTATGTGTGACTCCGTGTCTGTGTGTGTGTGTGTTACGGCGGACCGAATGTCCCGAATTATCTATTATTGTCACGCACACGGAGGCACAGAGACGAGCGCCCCCGCCCGCCCTGGGCATGAACACAAGCGACACACACACAAAGAATAATACATTTATTCTCTGTCCGGCCGGACACCGGCTCTCGTTGTTATAATGCACCGACCTCCCTCTCCTCTCTCTCTCTCTCTAAGCCACTAAGTTAGACCGGACCTGTACCCGGGAAAACAAAGGGACGTATTAAATCGCATAACAATTTATCATACAACGTGTCACCATCCTAAAATTATAATATTGGCCTACACCACATCGCAGTTGATAAAAGTGAGAAGGGGAAATTTATGTGTCCCTATAACACAAGCTAATAACGCAAATGATCACATTAAATAAAAAATTGGAACGGATATGTGTATTCCTGCTGATATTGATATATATTAAAATTGCAATATAAAACCATTTAACATAATATTGTTACGAACAATTAACGTAATTGAAGTCTGTATTTGAGGTGTCTGTCGTGTATTCAGGCGTCAGTAAAAAGAGACATACTTTACTCTACTGTCTGTCTCGCTTTATTTTCTTTTTATATCTTTCGAACAGCGGCCAAAGAATAATAGACGTACAGACAGAAAGGCAACCTTGGGCAGACATTAAGGACACCGGTGTTGTCCTAGGTCAGTCAATATCGTGAGCTTATGACTACACACTCGCACTCGGGGCCATGCATTATCGGCCTCTGCGAACTGTCCAACCCTCATTATTCATCGTCAGAGATTGAATATGCTCCGTGGCCTTGTCCCGGCGCTTCCTCCTCCCACACTTTCTGCCTTATGTCTCTCACATCAAAATTCAACCGAACTTCTCTTTCTCTCCGGTTCTCTCTCTCTCTCAATCCCCGTCCCCCGCGTTTGTGGAACGACCACCTACGCCCGCTACGTTATTTGTCTAACGACTTGAGACCTTCTCTAGTCGCATGGGAGATGTAGATAACATAAGTTTTCCTTTGTAAAATAAAAATGGATAGCACTTCATATGTCGGAACGGTTCATATTTTGATGCCATACTTGCGTTGGGCCCTTTTCCCAAAGCTCTTCACTGCTCCATTAATTTCCAATTCTACTAAGGACCTGGAAATGAGTTTGCTGTGGGCAAACAGTGAATACAGTATAAAAATTCAAACAACCTTAACAGCTCAGATATAAATGAATCAATAGTTTCGAATATTCGGGCTAAAGGTGCCCAATGAAATGTACCCGAAGTTTCCACTTGGGTGGTATGGAAAAAAATGTTTGCTTTACGTCGCTTTACAATGTGTGCGGACCCCGCACCCAGATGAAAAACCGGGCGATTGCCACAGCTAGTAAATAGATAGCATAGACGTCATAGATATGTAAACACACGGGTTTATCAAATTTACATATTTTTTTACGTTTGTAAGTACAAAACCGAAATACCGTTTTTTCCTGTGTAAGGAATGGTGTACACACAATGATACGCTGGAATGAAGAATCGGCGATAAGATCAAAAAATTATAGTACCAGAAGACCGATCATTAGACAGTCAACGAAATTATCTTGTATGATGAACGGTGATCAGAGAAAAATCGAAAAAACACTTTCAATTTCGTTGAAAGCGTCAATCATTCACGACAATAAATGGATTAAGTTTATGCACACGTTTGGCATTCGGAAGGTAGATTTAAACGGAATTTTGTTCACTCCGCTACCCTGGTGTTTCTTTGCCCGTCCGTTATAGATGAGCAATTTGATTAGCATAACGCCTGAAAATAACAGCCATTAGTTTCCAGTTCACAGCATAACCGGCCGTAAAACGACGATCAAGCTTATTTACGACGTGAGTTCATACCCGCGGCATTTTTCTATGGTATTACACAGATCAATGGAGCTGTTTCTACGGCTTGCTAATCTCCGGCAATTTCGGGAATCCTCATTCGTTAATTCATCAACATGTATATAGGTTAGTATTATAGGCATTTTTATATTATTATATATTTTATCAACGCGAAGAACCTTTAGAGAAGAGAATAACGAAAATTGAGAGGAGTAACAAAGAACTATGCAGGACTGGTTTTCTTTTCGCCCCCAAACGAGTCTAATTTACGGTTTGGAATAAGGGAAGGGGGATTCCTATCACATATGTTAAGCAATAACAAAGCCAATAGCCAATAAATAACTCTAATATCTAATATATTTTTTACGCACAACCCCGCAGGCAGGCAACTATGCATGTAATAGGGTAACAGAACGGGTTATCCCCGAGAAGCAATTTACCAGAGGTAAAAAACGACATTGCCACCCTTCAAGAGGGGTCGGAAACCCAGACCTGGGTCACCACACGATACGTTGACCCTGGCTGACTACTGTCGCCCGGTCGATACGGATTGGGAAAATTAGCGCTCGCCCTCACGTCAGGGTTCCCGACGCAAATTTCAGCCCCCAACAGCCCATTATTCATCTGACTCGCCAACAACTGGTATTGAAACGAGAAATCAATAGATTGGTCAGGAAGGTATAAAATTATCCTTCGCTAAAAAAAAACTAAGTTTTGTTTTGGTGGACTAGACACTTCAATACATAAATAATATGCATTCACGCCATAATATTTTCCTTAATTTCAGACGTATATTTTCTCTCATCCGACCCCTTCAACGGTGTTCTAATGTAAAGATATTTCTTTGACACGAACATTATAGTGGCATTAATTAGGGTCGCGATTAAGAAGGTGTTTCTTGCAATGTCGTAGGACGATGGGCGATGGCAGAAAAATGTCCGAGGTCTGAAAACAGAGCGGCAGCGGCCGGTTCTTTGCTCGCGATTCGGCCTTCGCGGCGGAAGAAACGGCCCGAGACGTGCCGTGAAGCCCAACTCGCAAGTTTTGCAATTGTAAACCGACCGAGGAAGGGTTTCGTTCGTCTGGCCAGAGCGTAACGGTCTAAAGAGGCGGCCCCCTCCCTGGCCGAAAAAAATGATCGGACCTTCCGACCTAGGCCAACGTCGAACCCCCCCAGCCAGCCAAGGTTAAATGCAATCACGAAATCGATGGGAAAGTTTTTAACGAAATTGAGCTCGTTTTTCAAACTCACGACAAGTCCCACCCGCATCAATCATTATACTCATTACGGAAGGTCGTGTTGCTGCCGAGGGAAAGGGAGAGGGAGGGGACACGTAAGTCCCTATAAGTCCTAACTGGCCCGTGAAAGCTCCATTTCTAAACGTGGTCGCAGAGGAGAAATCGATTAAGAAAACATCACTGCGAATTCCTTTATAAGAATTTAAATTACGACAACATCGCAATATATCGGTAAACACATATAATTGCGTTCCCAGTTGACTGAAAGATGTTATAGAGGCTTCTTCATTCCAGTTTCAAGGTGGGTCCAGGTTTTACAAATATTTTACCTACGACATTCGAGTAATAATAGAGTAATAGAGAGAACGTTATAACATTTACAGTCATCCAAATAGTAATTTTTGACACGATTACTATCTCGTGTAAGGTTCACATAGAACCACATTACTATTTTAAAATTTACATTTTTTAAAACTTCTAGATGATATATTACAGCATAATAAGAAATGGAATATTCGTGATAACGGATCGAATATAGGAAAGAAATAAAGTGAGATAAAGTTCAAAGACTTCAGGAAGTTTTCAATAATGAATGAAAGATTGTCCGGTTCGTAGAGGAAAAACACAGTAAGAATCGATAAATTATATCTTAGTTAATTAATTAAGCGAATTAAAATTCAGTATTATCTCAGTATAATGGTTTGGGTCGCCGTAGAAATTAGCCTCGGATATTTCACTATCTTTACCCAATTAAATCGTGTTGTCTAGAGTGATATTATTTTCATCGAACGTGGAGTTGCGAATAAAAACATATAACAAGGTCAAAAGATTATCTCCGTGTTCGTTTACGGTATTTTATGAAAGGGCGCTTATTTATTTACTTGTAAGAAATGGCTCGAAACAGGTTAGAAAGACAATAACAGATAAATTATAAGTTCTCGGAAGAATTTGAAGGACTATGGAAATACCAAAAAAATTCAGAATATCATTAATGAAATCTACCATCACAAGGACCATGGTACTCGAAATCCCCTGAGACCACCAAATGTATTTCCTCCACATGGCGGGAGAGGTGCTTCGGTCGAAAACTAGTAAAAGTTTCTACAAAGAAGATTCGCTGGAAGATTGAACACACGATGAAAACGAAATATATCAGTTCAGAACTTCATTTAGAAGTTACAGTCGCCAGGCAGTATGACAGCAACACTTTCTCAGACCAACCGAATAGGGAATAAACTAAAAAATCATTTAAGAAAGTTTCATAGAAATCTATACTTTCGATTGTTAATTTAACCTCCGTACAGCTGGGCCCAAGAAACGTAAAGGGGCTAATGAAAGGAAGCAGGAAATTGAGCCATACGGGTAGGAAGATCCTGCCTTTAATGTGGAAAAAAGGCCGTTTTCCTTCACAATTGACTGGATATATAATCTTCAGAATAAGGGCCCGAATCGCTATTTTGTTGCGGTATGGAGTATTCTTTTAGTTTGATGTTGGGGGAACCCACCACGTACCGGCAAAGCGGGGGGGGGGAGGGGAAGCTGAGCGGAGTAAGTAAGTAGCAGAAGGGTGATTGACACCGGCCCAGTCAGGGACCCGGCCCAACATCACACTGCAACACAGAGACTCGGACTTACTTTACCGCCCCGCCGCCTTCATCTGTCTCGGATAGACGGGGTACCGACACGTTCATCCTCGTTATGACATATATGAGAATCCTATCATCAGATCTCCGGTTCGATCCTAACCGTAGGTTAAGGATTGGCGTTTCGGAATCCTTTCTAATTCGGGTTCACACACTTCTCAAACCGCTATAGTGCTAAAGAATTTGTGTAGTGTTGAGAATATAATAAAATACTATTGGAAAAATATGTAATACGGACGTAAGGAAGAAAAGGTTGAACTAGTCGGATATTCTGGACTCTTGGACAAAGCCAATCCATATACCATTCTGCCCCTCTATTGAGAGGAGATATACAGGATGTATACTGAAGCTGTCACACGGAGTCTTGACTCGAGCAGGGTGACTGACACCGAACCTGGACCTAGCCCAACCTCCGGCTCCCAAACCAAGGTCACACCACTACACAAGGCTCCCTATACAATTATTGAAGCTTTTTTTTTAGCCCGGGCTACGTACCCTCTCCCGGGCCCACTCCATTCAGCACTACTCCAACATCCTTCCTCAGAATTTTCGATACTTTTCTCCCCTATCAGATAAGAAAAAACTGTGATAACAGTAAGTACGCACGTTGTGATATCCGGAACGTGAAAAAACACGTCAAGGATAAACCGGACAGGCTTGAAAGAAGGACCTTAAGAAAACAACCTGACAATAGCGGGGGTGTAGTGAGAGAATATTATCCTTGTCCTTCGGTCCAAAGAGTATGCTGATGTAAATCACCTCTCTATTTCGTAGTCTTTACTATTAATTTACGTAGTATTTACATGAACCAAAATAATACACGAAAATAAAGAAACCTTATTTCCCGATCATTATTAATATAAGCTAAGCGTATTTATAAAACGTGGTCTATAACCATCCAGGAGAAATATATAAGTAAAGCACTGTAAACGATTTACATATTTGTACAATAGTTAAATTGTCGTACAGAATTTCAAAACGTAAATAGCGTGATCTTACGCACTTGTTACACGTGCGCATGGCACATTGCGCGGGATAAGGGCGATGAATATTTTTGAAGTTAATCCGTACGAAACTAGTGGGCAACGCGATTATGTTAGGGTCAAGGAACCTTATGAAAGATAAGGCGACATTCTGGCAGTATCTTCGAGGAAAAAATTACTGGAAAAACCGAACAAGCGTCTGTTAGAATTCAGTACAACACATTATTCTAACTTTATCTTATTTCTAACGTTTAGTTTTAGTCTAGCTTCCTATAATTTAGGTTTTTCTCTGACAAATGAGTAATTCTGGAGTCTGGATATAACGTATGTATTTATCGATACAAGGATTGGTAATCGGCCATTGCCGAAATTACGTTCCCGTGCACCGAATGGTGCTGCACTCTGGTACACACCGAGGCCAAACCGTTGATTACTCTGCGAGAGTATTCAGGGACGTTTCAGTAATCACCCACCTCATCCGCGTTATCAATTGCAGGCAAAACGACTCTTCCGCCGCTCAATATCGTATTTCCCGCTCGCCCGAAACAACGACATTATATATTATTCCTTTCAGATCGTATTCCCAGCTCACATCACGAAGGAACCGCCAAAGTCAACGGCACGCCATTTTAGCCACATAATCCGAACATCCGCAGTTCAATGACAGCCGTTCATAATATTTAGTTAGCCGGGCTGAAATTAATAACTTCCGCATCCAGCAACCGCAGAGGATATTTACTCAGCGGTTTAATAATGCGTGGAAGAATTCAGACTCTTATATACGATGAAACAACCCACGTATTTTAAGTATATTTAAGATACGATTAGTCAAATCATCACTAATCAATGACGGTTCCCAATGGAAGAACGTCTTACTCTGATAGTTCAATCGACTAACGTTAGTACAGTAACAGTGCAAACAAAATTCCACCAACAACGACGGACACCTACTAAACGCGAGATGCTGAAACCCGTCTAAAATAGGACCAAAACCACGAGGGGGAGATACATGGCCAAAACAGGGATTGTACTTTAAAATACAATCGGAAATATGAGAGTGCAAGGGAATACAGAGATGGAAATATCCATTACAGCATAGTGATGTCCGGGCTTTGGCGTCCGATCTTTTTTATTTCTGAAAATGAAGGGGCGTAGAAGCGCGCGGGTAGTAGAGCGGAGCCAGGACCTAGGCCAACATCTGAGAGCCGACAAACAAACACGTAGCGCGTAAACACAGCCCGCCCCGACTTCACAAACAATAAACGCGCTCCTCAAAGCCTCAAACGCGAGCGCATTCCGCGCGCCAACACAGCCGCTCCTCGTACTCGGCCTGATATAACCCACTCGGTAACTTCTAGTATACCTACCTCCATCAGATCTACCGACTAACCAAACATATTTACAACATCACGAACTATAACATACGAAAGCCGAATGTATGCACACAACAATCCCCGGGCCCGTTTGCAACCGAGACACGTTAACACATCAAAACACAAAAAGAAATGTTTACGACGTTCCGGCTCGGATGTGGCAATGTGACTTGGAACATATATCGCTACTGAGGATGATCATCTATCAGATATAAATCTCCGCAGGATTCCTCAATACATTTAATCCCAACTGAGGCAATGCTGTTACCAAGTAATAAATTTCGAAAGATTAGACGCATAAAAGAGTCCTCCCATCCATTTGAGGCCTACGTAGAACCGGGGCTGTTTGAATGGTAAAATAATTTATGAAGATGAGATATCCCGCATAAACAACCGGCTGAGCCGTGATAGTCTCCATGTTGGGAGTCGAGTAAGGGTATCAGTGCATTTCGTAATGCTAGACTGTTAATTCCCCTTTCACTGTAAATCGTGCCGTTTCACGTAACCCAAAAAAACATATTCGATGAACTGTAACTGTAATATGTATAGAAAAATGGGTGATTATATCGTAACCACGATTATTTACGGTCCCATTTCATAGACGGTAGGGCCCCGGAGGACGGACAATAGGCCGGCAGTGTACGCGATAGGGCCGAGAGGAACCGGTGCAAATGCAATAATGCAATTCCGAGAAGTGAGATCCAAAGGCTATAGAACTCGGCGCAGCCGCCTTTTAATTTATGAACGGCCTTTGGGCAGCGAATCAGAAGGCGAATAACTATAAATAAGGACGGGGTTATTGACTATACAGACTGAATATAATGCCGTTTCTACGATGATTCCTATTATCGCAGTATAAAAGAATGTTGAGACGTTGCGAAAATACGAGCCTAATAAAGTACAGGACAAAGAACTTGTATTATTGTCGGATCGACATAATCAAATTTTCAAAATTCTTGTAAAACAAAAAGATTTACATAATCCTTCAGTCCTGTAAGAAAATATGTCTTCAACTCTGCCGAATTTATTATTTATGTACCAAATGTATTCCATCCTTATATAGTTTCGCTCGGGAAGAATGTAGATAATACAATTTTTCTGCAGCGGGAGGTTATGAAAAAAATATTAAAGGCGGGAGAACGGGAATGCGAAATAAGGGAATAACGAAAGTGAAACCGGTCCCGAAGCGGAGCAGGGAGCGACGGGCGCATTCCCACCGTGCCATGCCCACTTCCCGCATACATTAATTAGTCAGTTATCCCTTCTGTACGCCCGCCCGCGAAAATTCCACCAGCCAATCTGGGTTGGATCGATCTAAAAAAAATTAGTATTTCTACTAGGCGAAGTTAGCGAAAGGTTGACTGTCTATAAAACCGTCTATTGGAGAATAAAATCGCGAATTACGATAAACTGGTTGGTCGAATCGGGAAAGCGCGGAAGAATCCAGAGCGACATAAATATGATTATATTTTATTGGCATTTAAAGTTACCATTTTTTTTACCTTCAGCAGTAAAAAAATATTTAGTAGTTTATCGAGTTTATACTTATTAACACGTTGATTAGTACTCATAACGTGATAAAATGTGTATTTCACTTACACACCCTCACTCTAACACCAGTTACACCAGCATTTTTCCCGACGTAAGATAATGGTGGTTTCTATCATTGTTATTTTTTTTTAATATAAATCATTATATTTAGCCTTAATTACAATAAGACTTTACTTATGTTCATTTTTAATTAGTATTAGCGGTAGGAACGAGCCAAGTTTCTTTTAATACTTTCTGGATGGCATATATGATTTGCTGTCAATACTACCTGGCGACTGGTTCTTAAATTCTGAACTGTAGGGGCGAGAAAGGAATACGAAGAAGAAGGCAAGCAGGAATGCGAAGTGTCACTAATTGAAGTTCTTTTTATTCTGTCACGAAATAAATAGCCTTGGGAAGGCCTAATAATAGCCGCGAAATCCGAAGTACTTATATGCGATGGGAGGGGGCAGTCCCACCTGACGCCAGGTCGTAGACCTTGAGCCCGAAAAATCCCAACTACTTCCGGACCCAAGGGCCGGCCCGAGACCACCTTCCCAGAAACAAAGGGGCCAACGACCTTGCAGTGCAGAAAGAGAGAGTGAATGAGCGAGGTGCAAGTGAGGGCGAGAGGGAGAGAGAGAGAGAGAGAGGGCGAGTGAAGATGAAAGGATGAACGAGGGAGGCGGGGGGAGGCAAAAAGACTAGAAGAGGAAAACTAGAAACGGTGAGAGGAGGGAACGCCGGCTACTTGGAGAGGTAGCGCCCTCGAGTGGAGGGTTCAACCAACTAACAACTGGAGGGCCACCCGCCAATGGGGTTCTCAACCTCTTCCCACATACACTATGTCTAATGATAAACAGGACTGTTGAAAATAGATTCAAGATTGTTGTTAGCTAAATCTCTCCCCTATTTGATGAAAATATGTGTACTGAGTATAAAAGTTCACCACTTCATAAATTATTTTAACCGATTGATAACATTTTTCTTATGACTAAGCTTAATGCACTCAGCTTCCATTAAAATCTAAGAAAATTATAAAATAAATTATTTTTTAATTATAATTAAACTTTTCTGAGCAGCCGTTACTACATTTCAATACACGTTTAACTCCTAAATGCGTGTTATGTTCTTACTTCCAGACTTGCCGCCGAGAACATATTCGATTTTTCTCCATCCAGATTGCAATCAATCCGATAATCGCCTCGACTCAACAGTCACGAATGCAGTACACAATTAGTTCCCAAATAGGGAACTTATCAACTGCCAAACAGTTTTGAGGGACGCGAGCGTTTTTCCATGTCCGTATTAACTGTAGGAATAGCCAATATTAACTAACGGATCGATAGTTACTTATATTTACGATAGTTTTGTTTTATATTTAAAATTGAGATTCGCGGCACACCCGGACTGATCAGCTTGAAACGTCATAGAATTGGATTTCCTCAAAATTAAGGGAATGTTGTGAATTGTTACTGTCTATGTTAATAATGATTAACATACGTCTTCCCAGATTAAAACGTTTTAATATATTTATTTGCATTACAAAATTTGGCCACGGCTCCGTAGTCGCATCGACGTTTATTTGTCGAGGCGCGAGAGATCAAGAGAATAATCAATTAAGAGAAGAACCGACTGAGCCGCGTTAAATGCGATCAAATCCGATTACGTGGAGGGCAAAGCCGAGCCCCGAACTTATGAGAGGGCAACTGTAGTTTTGACAACGAAACTCCAATTTATTGGCCAAGAGTTATGCAAATAAAAGGAGAGGCCGAAAAACGAAACGAGCATCCACACCGGACTGGCGTAATCGGGGCCCAGAATTTTTTGAGGTCTAAATCTCTTTCCACCTCTTAAGTTGGCAGACGCAATCTGGCGACCTAATCTCGGCTCCCCCTCCCCCATCGTTCGACCCGTCCACAAACTATATATTTGTAACTTATATCCTGGTCAGAACATTTTTCCGAAAAGGTCAAGGGTAACTCGGGCCACAAATTGAATCGTTCCCGGTCGACCTTTTTATTTTGTTCCACTCCCGACTCCCTATTGAATTCCACCCTTGGAACAACATGGTATTCTATTGTCTCCTTATCTTAGCCGCGCTCACTTCGCTCTTAATTTGAAGGAAATAAAACGGACCAAGGGGCGCCTCGCGGCACATTATTTCTCGGACTTTTCGATTGGAACCCTCCAGACGATTTTTCTGAAAATTCAAACACTCCAATTACTGACATCCCTATTGACCTATAAATCGGACTTCCTATTTTTAAATGGAAGAAAAGAACACAGTGGGTAACGACTTATAAAGTAATATAATTATATATTATATAATTCAATTTAGAATTTAGAATAAGGTTTTAAATACACTTAATTTCTTATGAGTTCAAAGTGAGAATGAAGACAATCTACAAACGGTATGGACTACTGGGAAATTTAACCTAATTCGCGATAGCGCTACAGTTTCGATAAGCTGGGGATGATTTAAGTCTACCCCGATTAAGTACAAGTGTTTGAAACGAGGGCAGAAGCCACCAATTACCGTGCTAGCCCTTATTGACCTGGTCTGGAATCTGGTATTTAAATGTTCTTCTGTTCTACTGTTTTAGAACACGCATCTAAGAGGAATTATGTAAACATAAAAGCGACCCACGAGTAAATATTGTATATATAGTATATATATATATATATATATATATATATATATATACTATATATGTATACTATTATTTATTTATTGACTCAATAGTTCGGCCTACTACTCTCATGGAGTCAAATAATACCTACGAAATATGTGCGGCCTGAACTGTTTCAGCAGTGATAAAGACCCTTCATTCATACCTAAATCGGAATGGATTTGGGGTGGAAAAATGTATGCACTATATAAATAAGACTGTAAATGTATTCAAGTCACGGTATTCTAGAGCGACACGCGATCTACCCGTCAACCTACGATTGGTGCGCCTGAGGCGACCAATTCATCTATTGTTCGGCAAATAAAGTCAGTTCAATGGCTTTGAATAAATCTTAAGCTTGGGGCAACTAAGAATCATCAAAAATATGTTTATTTTTAATTTTATGAATATACGATAATGCATCCGTAAATAAGATTAATAATCGCGAAGTATACTGGAGCGATTTGTAATACCCTATTTTCATATTAATATTTTATCAAATTAGTGGTCTTACGAAGAATTAGTGTGTATTAAAGGTGAAAGCGGCTGTAAGAGAATTTTAGAGCTGATTAATTGACCTGGGCAAGTTCCATGTATGCGAATAAAATTAAACTATGTTATGAAGACACGGCGTTGTGCAGTAGGAAGACATCGGGTTCGGGACATAATTCATTTGAAACTACTTGTACCGCGCGGACGATGAATCATAGTCCGAAGAAAAATCGATCTAAAAATTGAACTGTTTGTCGCGCGGTGCGGTTGTTTTGATCGAGAATTAGTAGTAAATATAATTCTAGAAAGTTGGCCCCGGTTGTAGTTTTAGTAGGAAGGAGGCGGTGTAAATCACCGAGGAAAAGGCGAGGGGGAGGCCTCTCTGATTTACCGTCCTGTGTACTGCCACCGTCTTACCGTTCTACCGAACCAACATATGCTCCGATCACTCTTGTCCCAGGCTAAGTGCATTTACTGTTTAAATTTTAAAAATTAATTATGACCCCTATCAGTTCTGCCCAAGTACTGGGCACCCAGGACTGCAAATCATGGTATCTTCCAGTTAAACTTTAAGAGAGGTAGGTAATCAGACACCTCTTAAAAACCAACTGCATGACTGAGATTCAGGAAGACATTTTACATACTGTGATTCTTAATTTAAAACTTGAACGCAATATTGTAAAAATTTAGCTACAATACCCCACCACCCAGGTAAATAAAATAACATTATATTTGGCCAGTCCGTAAATATTTACACATTATAAATTATATATATTATACAATAACTTTTTAAACTTTCTTATATATATTTCATACATGTTTCATTTCAAAATTTTCAAGCGAGGAGATAAAACGTTGCAGATTCGAATAGGTTGTGGTTTAGAACCAAGTTATAACCGCCGAGACTAAGGACAGAGCGGTTGGAAGTCATCGGTAATAATGTTCATCTGCAAGCCATGAGCGGGACTTATTCGGCAATCCGGCGAGGCTTATTTAGAGCGGCGGGGCCTTCAAAAACAAAATGACGGACGGCCAACGAAGCGAGGTCGGGCGGGCGATGGTGCGACCCCTTCCCCCCACCACGCCCTTCTACGAAACGGAGCCCGGCTGTCGGCTTCTGTTGAGCCTAATGGCCATCATGGAGCTATAATCATGTAACTCGTGTCTTCGATAATTATAATGCTTCGGAAGGACGTGAGACAGAATGGGAGAAGGAGAATCGAACTGACAGACAGATGTACAATTGAGCGGCACCGCCCGGTTCAATCTTTACCCATCACTCCTTCGACCTACCATCCTATTTCAAAATACCTTTTCGGCAAAAATTACTCATTTAGCCACCCCATATCCCTTGTCAAAGGCAGCAATAAATTCGTAATAATATACCTTCCCCCCAGCGGGCCTGAACTAAATTTAACACTAGCTAAGGACATAAAAATAAACGACCATTCGAAGCAAAACACCCGCCACATAATTTATGAGTATAATACCACTATTAACAGCTTAGTTGAATACCGTAGCATAAATTAGACATAAATAACAATTACTTTCTTTCTCGACGCCGAATGATGAAAGAAATAACTAGAATTTATGAATGAAGAAATTCGAGCGGATAATACAAAAAATATTTTGAAGAGTCCTAAGAGCTTACCCCAGCCAATTGCCATCGCTCAAACGACTCAGATGTACCTGACGGGATTCGGCTTACCTGAAACAAAAATGAAAAATAAAATATATTAAAAAAAACTTACGTAAAGAATTCGTTCAGTATAACTTACTTAGTGTGCCGGCTCGTAACTCAGTCACGGAATCTCTGTTTATCCCCCGCGCGAGCCTCCAATTATCGCCCGCGGACCCGCGAATGTTAAGTCATGCGAAACTACACCCTTCTTCCCTCCCCCTCCCCCTCCCTACGTCGCCCCTCTACCACGTTTCTCTCTTTTCGGAAAAAAAGGAAAAGTAGAAAACAAAAACTTTTCCAAAATCGGAGACCGGTCCCAGGAACGCCGTTGGACGACACTAATAGCCCCAATTTGGTGCACGAAACCTCAAATTAACAGGCTATATATCGCGGTTCATATAATTTCGATTTTTACTCCTTACCTTTTTTTTGTTAAATAATATTCTACGAGAAATACGACACTGGGACAGGTCAAAAAACCCTATTAACGTGTCTGAATACCACCCAATTTTCTCTGACACAGGAGGAAGTTATAATTTCGCTCGTGATTTTATTTGGTATCTCACTTTTTCACGGATGCTTCGTTTCGGTATTTTTAAGCAAAAGTTTAATTGCTGTCTCCTAAAGTATCTTGGTTTATGTGTGTTTTACGTCAATTCTTATGAATGTGGGTTAATCCATTATCTAAATAATACAGTTATGTATTTACAATAAACATACGATGCTACGATAAACGAATCTCTAATTGAATACGTAGTCCCATCGGGTCATTGGTTACGGCTAGAGATATTTCGCTAAACGGGTAACAGCCAACAGGTCGACATTGAAACATTGGCTACATCATGTGTGTACACGAGCAATTAACAAATGTGCCAAGGTGAAGATGGCGGCGAGTGAACGAGGAGGAGGAGGAGGAGGAAAGTGACAAAACGTCTAACGCTAAGAGCCGGCGCGCTAAACAACACCTTGACACCTACCTGAACATCGCTTTAAACATGACCCTGCACAACACTGCACAGTATCATCTGTTTACGGTAACACAAAAGAATAGCGGAACATCCTAGACAGCCCACAAAGGCAATAACATTTGCGGACCAGTATGTCAAATGACTAATTACTGTATTCCGATCGATGTATATTTACGTTAAAATAAAAAAATTTCTTAATTAAATATCAATAAATTAATAAGAAGCACTTAACATAGAAAAGTGAAATAACCGCTATTGAGTAAAGGTACTGTGTACACGATTTGTGGTATTACTGGATGTAATTTGTGCTAATATGTAATTTCAATTCGGTATATATGTTGTTATTCTAATAACCATTTATTTTCCATCAGGAGTATCTGTGTATGTCACTAGGAATAAAGTAGGTTTGTAATATAAGTAAACGAATGTAAGTTTTTTAAGAAGAAACACTATTGAAAGTGTTTTACATGTTTCTCGCCCGTCTTTTACCGCAATACCATTACCAGACTATAAGCAACTAACTAAGGAAATTCGTAAAATAATATGAGTAAGGATGAAAAAAGAAATTACAGTACATTGAGTTTGTACAGGATTATATTTTCAAATCTTCAAATATATTCACTTATCTAAGAATTTGCAATTCAGAGTGCATAGGTCACACCAGCGCACTCGTATCAAGTATCCGAAACAACACCTAATGAAATTAATCATTCCCACGCACCTCCTTTCCCTGTTTACTTCAGTGTCATTATTCATTGCATATGGCTGTCGGTCGCCGTCACTTTTAAAACTGGGCGACGTTGGAGGATGAGGCCACTGTAATATTCGACTGGGGAGCGAAACTCGAAGAATGATAAATGAATTTGAATCCAGGGACAGTACGAAAGAAAACGGGTATTCCTTAGTTATTTTTACCGTAATTATCGCCGCTAACTGCGAAGGGACAAATTACAGGGCTAGGTCCGAGATTCAATTAGTACAAATATCTCATAAGAATCTAATGTAGTCCTAAGAGAATGGATTCGCAGAGGGCAGCACTACTATTATTTTCAACTTATCTATGCTACAATACTTTGGCATTATATGTAACATAAAACGACAATTCGACTAGTTTGGGCCACTAGGAGGGTGGATGTCATTTAACTAACTTTGGGTTCGCGTTCTATGTAGCTGATAAAAAGGAAATGAAGCGATAGATATATTTATTTTCAAAGCGTACGCCGCATTCAGTCTCTCAATGTTATCACGACATCCCCGTTGTATAAGACTGTATTAAGTTTATGCATCTTCGCGGCCATTTCGAATTTTCAACAGCTTTTTGCTTGAGACGAACAATGGATGATAACAATTTTATAAGTTGTCTCGTCGAGGTTTGAAGATAAACTTGTGGAACGACCGGTCGCAGAATTCTCAATCGAACCATCATCGGTTTTCCACTCGGGCTGTTTGATTTGTGGATGGGGTAGGAGGGGCAACTAGGTAAGTGGATGTAGGCGTGACGCGTGCAAAGTGCAGCCGGTGGATGAAGCAATGTCACGAGGTCGTAGACCCCCGGGCAGCCTCCCCTTTCAAAATGCAACTTCGCCCGTCCACAAACGCATACTACCAGGGCCATTATATCCACAAACGAGGTGGGGAAAATAATACGCGGTCATTATTCAAACGAACTGAGCCTTTGACCTCATTGGCTTAAGATAGTCAGGTTTCGGTTTCTAGTGGAATATTTTTTTCCATAATATTAAACTCTTAGTGACCTTCTACGGTAATCCTGAGGAGTGCACTGTTAATGTTTAGTATACATAAGGGATGTTAAGTATTATTGTTAACATAGTAGTTTAGCCGATTTTGACGATTTTTAAGTAGATATTTCTGTAACCCAACCGATGCTTCCTACATGAACCCGACGCGTTCATGTAATCATTTCCCGAGGTTCGATCCACTCCTCATGCTGCGATAACACAAGGAGGAATAATGCACAGCTGTTTATGCCTTCCGTATGCAGTATATTCGAGTATGGCACGCTGACTCTCTGTTACTGCCTACACGTTATTACTCGACAGTCCCTTACAACTTTCACCGGGAATGACACGGTCGTGGGAACTGACCGGCGGAAGGGGCCGTAAACAAATAACACCTTCGCAGCGCAGAACACGTAGGTGAATTTAACCGATGGGACGGGTCAACGAGAAATACTTGAACTTTCACACGGGCCTGAAGCTGTTGTACGGCCAAGCTGAAAGCCACGATAAAAGTGAGAAAGATGTCCGACGATTTCATCTGCACTAACCCTATTTCTGTTAGATGCAATAAACGAAGTGGGTCAATTTAGAGTATAAACATACGCGAGGAAACGGGTCCGTTTCAAGTGAAATTGGGCACACGAAATTCGTTTTGCTTTCCCATTTCCCCACCCGGATCTCTTGCGATAAGTCCAATTAGGACTACAGTTAAGAAAATTAACATTCCATTAATACGTTAAATTTTAATATTTCTATAAATTAGGTTACTAATTGTAATTAGCCAAAATGTTGCATTTTTGTAATAATATAAATGGATGTTATTTGTTCAATTATGGATACAAACCAGGGTTAAAATAAGACATCATTAAAATTTTGTTTGATATTAACAAATACAATCTCATATTATTAAAAACAACATGAGCTTCAGAAAATGTGTTACTACGGAGCTGCAAAATTTGAAATAACATGGTGGGTAGTCCTCCCAGAAGTCCAAGAGGATTCCCATTGTTGTCACAGTGTAGTCATATTAATATATTTTACTTATTATGAAGATTGGCATCTTGAATCTTAACAAGCGATTCGAGACTATGCGTCGAGATATTTCACCGATGCCGGAGAAAATCCGAAACGAGTCAGTTAAACGAGGAAGGGAAAATAGCTGGGCGACTTCGCGAGCGCCTATGTATTGGTTATAAATAAAATGAGGTTATTTACGGCATTCTACAACGTGTCAGTTCTATGGAGGGGGCCCGGCATGGGAATAGAGAGGAGACGTGTCGCGGAGGCGGTCATAAACCGGGAGAGAGGGCGCCCTATAAAAAGCCAGAACTTAATCACCGGCCCAGAATATAAACCCATTGAACCGAACGGGCAGTAAGTTTAAAGTGGGCACTTTCACCGGTCTGAGTCCGAGAGGGAGGACCCGCGCTCACCAACCTCCTTCCAGCCACACCTTCCTCATGTCCGACTAGTATCCACTTTCCCCCCGGTACCACCGCCTCCTGAAATACAGCACCGGTTCAATATTTACGCGTTTAAAAGTGCGTTCGTCCAAATATTTGCTAGGAGGAATGCTAAAAACAATGGAGAACGTAAAAAACCATGGAGGGGGACTAAAGGTTTTCCGTATATATAAAGAAAAACTTAATAGAAGTTCACTTTCAGAATTCCCAATAATAATAGTCTGAATCAATTTATTTTACTGAAATACAATTCATCGAATGTATTTCTGGGTTTACGTTGCTAAATGTTAATATATCGTTTTATTTATTTTAGATTCACTTTATATGCCATCTAATTGGAGCGCCTTTTCTGTTAATAAAAACAGCCGGTGGGTGTTTCTAAGCCAGTTCATTTTTTTTTTATGTCAGTAAAACCTTTTTTTTCTTTTCCGGTCAATTCAGTTTTATATGCAAGGACATCCGTCGGGGTTCAACTAGAAGCCGAACCAGTTTTATGGCCGACAGCCAATGTTCCCTGCGAATCTGAGTCGCAGGCGTTTTGTCCAGCCCCAGACCCGAAGTTTTGTCCCCGTCATTAGTCAAGCTATTATAAGCGGTCACTGGGATTTAATGAGGCACAACTCGGTCCATTATGGCCCTGGTCATTAACATTTCATCCGAGCCTTTATGGCGCTTGAAACTTCAACGAAATGCGAATGTTCTGGCCCTGGTTATTCGAAGTTCGAATTTTTAATCTGAATAAAAGCTTTTAGGCTGCGCTCGAATCATAAATGTAAAACACATAAATAATCGATGACACCTTTTTACGCTTTCAATCATAATGTCCGGAGGTTGCAAAACGAACTCTGATTCCGACGTTTTACCACCATTCGCCGAAAGCCTTTTACAAGCGTTTCGAAATGTCGCGCGGATTCGCCTTATACGCTGGGTTTTTACTCTTTTTATCATTTTTTTTATTTCGGTTCAACCGGCTTAGCCCGCTAATTTTGTGGTCCGGCTCGACCTTGGCATTTCGGCATTCATGAAACGTTTATCCTCACAACGTAATACAAACCCAATCCGCCAGGATTGGGTACGGGGATAGGGCGTTAAAACGATTAACTCAGCAATTAACAGTATAATGTCTGGACTATACAGAACAGCTCTTGTATTAAATTTTATTGATTGAAATAAAATTGATGTTCTTGCAACATGAATTCCCTTTTTCACTAATGTTTTTTTTATCAAGTTACCGCCCAGACATGACGTCAACAGTATTTAAATTGATTGTAAATAACGAGATCTCATTAATACTCTAAATGTTTCCAGGTCGCTACAAAAACTGAAACTGGTTTTAATAACAATGTTCGACGTCTTGCAGGCAAATTTAGTCAAAAAAATACGTATTTAAAGTATATTTAGAAGATCAAATAAGAAAATTGGGCGTAATAAATATTTACTGAATATTTCATAAAACAAAGTTATGAAGCGATGAAATTGAATATTAAGTTATTGTCTGCTGTTATCTATCGACATTATATAAATAACCTTACTGTCGTGGTAATATCAATGACAGGAGTTACTAATAAATAATTTTTCTTTACATTATACTTTGCCACATATAATAAATAGGAACAAATTACTCCATACATCCTTAATTAGAGAAAATGAAACGGAAACATTGATTTTGTTTACGCTCAAAGGAGAATTCCCTCCGGTAAAGCGTTTATCAACCTTAAACAAACGGCCGAATCAGTAAAACATAATTAGAATGTAAATACATAAATCAGCCATAAATTTATATGGGATTTTATACGAGGTCTGATTCTTATATGAGTGCAATGAACCCGAGATAAGAGAGGTGGGCCTGGGGTGCAATCATTATGCAACACAGTTAATATAAACAGTAAATTACTCAACAAGTATAACGTGAGCTTTAAATACCGGTATATTTTTCGAGTACGTAACATTTATTATGATGTATAATTAGAGCTTGAAATTATAATAGCTTTTGAAAACAGTAAAAATTAAATGATACTGCACTTGTAGAAATAATCGTGTGTCTCACTTATTTTTTGAAACTAAATAAGTGAATACTGATATGGTAAATTAACGAAATACAAAAAAACAGAAAATTCCAATAAGAAAATTTCAGGGAAAGTAATATATGTATTAGCATTTTATTAATTTATAGTAACTGTAACTACAAAAAACGGTTCGGCCAGTGCCATGCCCACGATATGAGGCCGTTCATAATTGAAGTATTTAGGCGAAAACGTAGAGTTCGAGTTTCAAGCGGAAGAAAATTGGCTCCCTTTTCCAAATTACTAGTTCCAGCCCAAAATCAAATAACAGCTTGGTGACAGTTTGGTCCCGAATTAATCCGGCCGAATTAAATCAAGCAGGAAATTGTCGCCGCTCACAACCGGCAATCTATGCCCAACCAACTCCGTAATCAAACTTCCCAATCCATAAATATAATTATACTGCTGCAAACGGTTTTTGTAAATCGAAATTATACCTGTTAAGATAATTGAAACGGGACAGTCGTCTAGACCGGAACGCTGAAACGTCTCGGAAAAGTAAAAACCTTTTGAACGCAATCATATTGAAAAACGTATACGCGATGACGTATTCCGTCTAGACGGCTAAGCTATTTCGGGTTATATTGACTCGGCGTAACAAAACCTGTGAAGGCGGTACAAAAGTGAAAGTGCTCGTGATAGGGTTTATTTATTTTTTAAAATGAATTGAAAAATATAAGAAATAGTATCTGCAATAATATCTGTATAATATAATATCTGCAATGTCAAATACCAGTCGATCGGCATGTGCAGGTAAGCCATTTGTGCACATGGAAATTAAAAATAAAAACTACATTCCCTATCAGTTCTCCGCCCTTCTGATTTTCCACGTGCGAGACAACGAAGCAGAGTGTGTTTGTAGGGCAAAATTTATTCTTCGTATCTCAATTTACGATTAATCAGGGTTGGGATCCCAGTTTCGCGACCGGATGTGGCGGAGACATTAATGGTATACCGGGTTTATTCGACCACATGCAGATTCGGTCTAATGCGTCGTTTGCATGCGAAATGTTTTTCTGCGAGAATTTTTTTTAACAAACGGGATATTCAGCCTCTCTTTTAAAATTCAAAATAACCGAGAAAGGGATTGGTGGGAAAAAAGGCGGGGAAAAGGAAAAAAGAATCGCGTAGTGAAAAGAGCCCCGGTAAGCAGAAATCAGTTATGGCGAGGGCAGTAAAATAGGAACGGTAGAAGAATAATGAGTCGGGCAGAGGGAGAACCTGTTTCAATCGGGCCTCGGGGGAGTCCTATTGGGTTGGCCCCGATCCTATCGTTTTTCTCGCAGTTAATTAATCCGTCTAACTTACGAGCATCGATACCGCTCACAACGAGCATTGATTCCGCAAATAAGATTCAATTTAGCCTAGTCCCGACCGACCGACCGAACGGCCTTCTATTCCCGATCTAAAACATGGTCTCAAGAACCGGCCAAGAAACGGAATTTTATAACAATTTCATATCGGATCTTCCTTGAGAACATCTCTCTATACAACTGACCTAATATTTTATCCTTAAACGGTTTGAAAAGCTAAATGCGCCTTAATATTGATGACATTCATGATGAAACGGAAGGGTGTTGAAATCATTGAATTTTACGGCAAAAATATCTCAGATATAGTATTTGAATATTGTTGTTAGAACAGTATTTTATTATTCCACTTATAGAGAACATTCTGACTTACAACTCGGTGAGAGTGTCAGACGTTCTTCGGCGCGGAGTGGGACGGAATTAATCAGAAGTTTTAATTATAAAGTTGCAGTCCGGCTCCAGGAAGCGTTGGCACTCTAAGGACCTCCGAAATTACTTCCGCCGTCGCACCGATACACCGACCAACGACTACTCTTTCGGCCGGGAGTTCGGTCCAAAAAAAGAAATTATGACTCCCATAAAACACGTTTTAATCTTTCTTCAGCCTTGTTCCGACGGGAGAAGCGGTAAAAATGGGGGCACTAGGGTTGAAATATTTCCTGACAGACGATGAGCCTAATGGTTTAGTTGATGAGTTAATAAGATTTCTGGAGAGAACTTTACACGATTCTCTAAAGTCCTTCATTCGTTATCTAATATGAGAATATAGCGTAAATACATCTAATAATTTATCGATTGAAATTTGGGGAACGGTAGCTCGGATGTTGCACCCAAAAATGTTCCTCCGACAAATGCCACAATTTTTCGGCATTGACGAAAAAGGCAAACCGTAGGCCAGAAGTATGATTTATGAAATATGCGTTGCTCTACTTGAACGGCTCCATGGCCAGTGAGAAGAAATGCTATTCCGCTCGATACAACGACCGCAAGTGACACGGCGAGTACGTCGGCCCAGCACCGGCCGTAAACACGCAACCCGAACGGACGGAGACGGCCGCCCAATAAATCCCAATGAATGCCGGCTATAAAATAATTACGACGAGCGAAGAAATTGAAATTTTAATACCGCACACGAACTGGGCGAGGGGAGGGTGGCCGGAAAGAATACCCGGGGAGAAACGAACGACGGCCCAAAAGCAGAAAATAAGTCCCTTATAACAAATATAATTATATAGAATTACGACTTCATTTCGAAGCCCCGGTCGGGCCCCGGTTGAAAGGTGTAATTTATGTGTTCCACAAGAGGGAGGGCGGATTCAAATAAAAGGAATAAAAGGTCCGAGATTAGAATGGGGCGGAGTGCCGGGGTGAGAGGGCGGGGGAGGTCCCAGCGCTCTTCACGAAACAGAACCCAAAGCCAAATAACAGAGAGCCGGAGTGGGCAGTGAGCATCTCTTGTCAAACACAAACCATTCGGCACATAACTTAACTTAACATTGAACTTCGCCGATGATTCATACATTCATGAAAGTTCGGGAGCCGTTCAGCCGAGACCACAAATATCTTCATACCCCTTCGAATAACTGAAAGCCCGGTATTCAAAGTATTGGAAGAATAAACACCCGAAAATACAAATCCGACCATCAGCTGTTCGTGTGTTATTTATAGCGGAATTAATTATAAGGAAATAAAAATATTTAAGGGATGGAGTGGATTTTTAATGGATTGAAACCACTGTTGTACTCGTATATTTTGTATCGCTTTTCGATATTGAAAAAGGTGTGACGGGTTTAGGGAATTCGTAAACGGAGAATAAACAGGTAGCTCTGTGATGTTTAATTCTTCCCGTAGGTTATACATTACTGGGGAAGTTGTCATATCCGTTTTGCTGCGATCCTCATTCTAAAACATTGCCGGCACTAAGAGGAATCTGGCGGAGGAAAGTCAAATCGATTACGATAATAAGGGCATTTAGCAAATTGGCATAATGGTCGCCGGGCATGATTTACATGGGGCGGATGAGTTCTCGGCCACCAGATCGTTACGCATTTATAGAACTATTATGTCATAGAGATGAATCACCGGATGGATTTCGCTTTCGAGCTCGGAGGCGTTGACTTTACGATTCGCCGCCAATTTAAAAGCGGCGCTTATCGCCAAACAATATTTACATTAATAACAAGAACCCTGACGTAAGCCCCTTTCCAAGCCTATCTTCGCCGTTAGGAGCGTCAGGAGGAATTTCCTGCGTTCCCGGGATTTTCAGAAGGGCACGACTGGGTTTATGCACGGAGTATCGAAAGGATTTCGAAGGTACTAATCTAAATGGACCTCTGTCAAACATGACTTAAGGAACCAAGGCCGAGTGTTGAGACGACTCCCGTCCGACGACGAATATGCCATTCTGTTCGCGTTCGATAATTAACAATTCACAAAGTTCCTGTCGCTCAATGAGAATATAATGGTTAGGTGGAACTGCATTGGGACCGTGACGGCATTCCGATTTCCGGTGGGTGCCGCGCTAATCGGACGCGGCGGCCGTCTGCTTCTCACCCAACAAAACCAAGAACGCCCCACAGCCAATTAGAATGAAAAATTACTTCTCGTCAAGCGAGGCCGATGCACAGCGCCCCCAGGACGTTTGAGTGTATTCAACGGAGCGACCGTGCAAAATTCGGGAAGATTAACAACGGCAATGATTCGCAGCAATTTTTTTATTTTGTTGAAATGTTATGAAACGCGCTAAATAAAAACTCCGCGCGTACTCGAATTTAAGTCTTCTGCGTGAGTTCCAACCACTCGAAGAAGATAATCTACGACGCCTGCTTGTTGCTGACTTCACCATTAATGTCACTGAAGTAAATGTTTTAATAATACGATTATAATGAGATAATATATGTGTATTCTGCTAGTATTACGGAATAAACGACATAGCCCCTATTTTCAATGCGGAATTTGACTTTAAAATTAACAGTATTAACATGTACATGTGCAAGAGGAATAAACGAGAATAATACTTGCTACATAGACCGCTTAGCTTAAATAATCATTATTTAGAGGTAAAGCAAATCGTTATTTAATGACCCAGCCTGCACGAAATTAGAATTGCGCTTGAAAATGAATAGTGAAGTGCTGTCGTCAAATGTTAAACAGGCAGACAACAGATATTGTACTGTGGAAATGAGTCATTGGGCTTGGACTTGACCGCTGAATAGAACCAGTCAGAAACCCGAAAGCGAAAAAAAAAAGTCGGGGTCTGTGTCCCCCGGTTATTTGCATTGCAATAATAGAACGTCCCAACAGCGATTTCAAGGTCCTCACATTTGAGCGACATTAACATCGACCGGCTAATGGCGCCGAACGTCTTTTTTCCATGGCGGGAAACGCGGGTTTCACGAATCTCGGCGAGTAAAGAGCACCCCCACCCATCGTTTACATCCCCAACGTTGCGTGTTTTTAGCACCTGTAAATCTGTCATCCCTTTCGAAACCCCTACTGCACACACAAACTGCACCCCCGCGCTATCTTTGTTCAGACTCTTCGATCTTATTCATCCATTCTTCCACAATCTAGTCAATGCAATATCAGATTTAGAGAACCTGCAAATGCTCCGTTTCTCCTCACTTATTTAAAGATAATTTACAGGACCATATTATAGACTGTCTTCTTATTTGTAATAATATATGGTATTTATGAAGTTTATACCGAGAATGATTTATGCAGTTGATCTGCGGCGGTTAGAAAGCTCGGAGTTATCCCCGGGAGTGGATAATGCCAGCTGGGCGCAGCGACAAAATTGCCAACCCGCGTATCCTTGACTGGGGAACGCGCGTCCTCTAAGCACAAAGCACTTCATTAGTAGGGGTGTGCATTAGAAGTACAAGTGCATAGGTGCGGCGGCCGGGCGATGTAAGGCCGTGGCCTTGGGGCAACCGACCACGCTTTTTGGCCCACCATTAACAACAATCATCATTAGACAACTGGTGGCCTTAAACACAGTCAACGTACGAGTCAAAAGGCCCTCCCGACTCGAATTACCGCCGAGAATATCTTTTTAGATAATCCCCAGTGTTCGAGCGCACCATATGGTCTCATTGAACGTTGTTATATTATAGAAAAGTAACCGCCCTCAATTTTCAGAATTCATTTTTCAATAAGATAACAGAAGATATACAAGCTTCTGATGTTAATTTTGCCAAATTTTTTCTTGCTTTTATAGCTCGTAATGAATAGATAATTACGTACATATAAATCCTGCTGGATCTTATAAAAATATCGTTGCCGCAAAAAAATACGGACTGTGAGCGTTAAGGTAATGTTTCCAAAAACGTGTAAAAAGATTATTAGAGCGTTCAAATTCCGAACGATTTAATTCGGAGTGAGTCATTAACCGATAACCGATACTCCAAAACCCGACTGCCCTCTATATTTAACGAAGATGGAAATAAAACAAATCCCCGTCGAATAATGACCGATAGCGCTTTTTTTCCTCTTTCCTTACGCAATTCTCGCCGGGAGAAGTGTGGGCGCGCTGGTAATGTGGCAGTTTATCCATACACACAAGCATACACACACACACACACACACACGTCTCCAACTAATGGTTCGGGCCTTATTTCTGATATACTTGCTCTTACTTAATCACAAAGCATCCCCCAAACCAAGAATGACCGTGGATCAAAAGATAATCATGTTTAACCACGCGCCTCCACCAGTCTTATTTAATATAATAATGCCATAAACCCGAGTAAAAGGGGGGAAGGACGGGTTGTATTAAAAAAAGAAGATTATTATTTTTCTATTTGTTTTTCGACACCGATCTCCGTCCGATCAGATTGGGCCCTAAGTCAAGCGTTTAAAATTTCGAAGACTAACACCCTATTATAAAATGTTGATTAAAAGTAGATCAATGATTTAAAGTAACTAAACCAGCTTCATAATAATACGTTTCATTGCAGTGCTTCAGTTACTCGCGGACACTGTAGGCGATACCGAATGTCTCCCCGAAACCAACATAAAACCGGCAAGGGAAAATTAGAAAAAATCGGGATAAATCCAAGTTCTATGATTATTCAATGGAAAGATTCGAGCTGGAATGCCGAACAACAGAAACCGTAGGCTCGGCGAACCGAAGAAAGTGAAAAACAAGTTTTCGGGCAGTAGTGCGGAGGCGTTTGACCCGTCCGTTTCGGGTGTCTGCCGACGGCGGGGAAGGTCCCAAGGCTTTTGCAGAAAATTATGGCCATCTGTGAGAAGGCCAATCCCCCTTGTTTTTCCCTGGCCCGCACCCCTCTATCTCTCTTCCCCGATCGATCTCCCTCCGTTCAGCCTTTGAATTTGAGTCCATTCCGACCCACTCGCCCCCTTCCTACAATATCACACGGATTTCACTCCGCCCAATAAATAAAGCCCGTTGGCGCTCCTGTTAAAAGGTTCGGCTTTTATCTCGATGTCAGATCTCATTGTAGCTCCTTTCGAAGGAGGGCCGGCGGAGGAACGTATTTCGTCGAAATCCCGGCGTAAAGCCCAATTAAATCCCGACTGTACGGCCGACCGCCGGTTAACGACGCGTGGACGTCAGTCCCTTTCTTATGAGACGACCCCAATGCCCCATTACTGACCTTTCGAGTGGAGAGCCGTCATACTGACAATAAAAAGTTCTGTTGTACTTCGTTCGAATGGCTATCGGTTGTGGCGCGCGTCAAGAGACCAAAAGAAACCTACCTAAGGCCATCATTCGTGCACATCTTTCTGTCACTGAACACCGGTTTCGTATTCTCGTCATTGTCTACGCAATTCCTACGAGTACTATACTGAGGGATGTGATGCTGGCACGGTACTATTCCGAACCGGCGGGATTGTCCTTATATTGTTTTCAAAGAAATCTCAAGGTGCGTTCAGTTAAACACTCTACTTATGTTGTAAGTATTTACGCTTTAAAGAAAGGAAGCATATCGGTATAGAACTCGTCTGACGACATACAGACAATATCGCTCCCAGAATGTTTATTAGTTTCGGCGAGTCTATGCCATCTTGATTTTTCGATCTTTATGGCATTGGCCCAAACTCGGGATCTCCATACGAGATCCATTAAGCTGCACCGCCTTCACAATATCTGATCCGAGATCGCCAATAAGAATGCACGAAGTAACCACCTGTAACCGGATCCGTATAAATCAATATTCTCTCCCTCCATTCGGTGTCGTGAAACATTCGGCAGACAATAATGAAACTTAAAAAAGAAAAATAGACGGTTTGATTTATATCGCGTAAATAGATTCGTATTGATGGAGTGAAAGACAGGTTTATACAATCAACTACTGATTTAGATTCTGCAGAATACGAAAACATAGTAGTCGCTTGGAGAAATGACTACCTAATACTTTTTGCTTCATTCTCCTACCTCAGGGGAAATCATTCTCCGCCGTTAAATAAAAACTTCCTTCCTGTGTAAAAAACGGCTTCTTCTGTCTGTATATTTTGTATACTGAATTACTTTTCTCTTTTTAGGGGTACCGGCAGGAGCTAGGTCTAGCGAAAAGGTTGACTGTTGTCAAGGTTCGTTGACGGGGGAGCGGAGAATCAATGAATCGTTAAATCTAACTCAATTGAAAGCAAATGACGCGAGTCCGACGGACATCGCCGCAACCGAGGCCCAATGCAACAATATGCAGACATGATGATTTATCGGATATAAAATGGCATTAACTAAAGTAGATCCAATAGAACCCGGACCAGGGACAATTTTTTCCCTAGGGACTGTCTCGTTAAAAGGTCAAGACGCGACAAGATAGTCGTTCAGAACGGGAAAAATGAATTACGATCTAGATTGATGGGACGGAAAATTATCTTAATTCTGCCCAGCTCTATCAGTTTTGAATGTCAATATCTATTCAATTTGCCAAATGATGACTAAAACCCTTTCCGGTGCACCCCGAAACCTAATCATCCACGAACGTCCTAATAGGGAAAATGAGTGCGAGTTATGCAATTTTGTCCTATGACTTTTTGCGAAAGGCCCATAAATAATGTATTATTGGTACTGTAATTAATTAACTGGTTTCCATATACTTCCCTTAGCACGCTATTTTACTACTATTCGATACTGTGTGTAATGTCTTCATATTTTATAGAATAGGCGATTTAATAAAATTATCATTGGCTATCGAATTCAATTAATCAAATTTAGGAACTAATACGATTTGTCTTAAATATCGCTATAAATACACGTCATTAAAGTTAACGACAATTTAACACATTCCAATAATAAGGCGTACGTTTCATTTTGACAAGCTTCATCGACAAGTCAATTAAAAGTGTAACCTTGGGGCAGGCGGGCAACACGATCGGCAGCCATCGATCAAACTGGCGATGGATGAATCGCGCTAAAGGGGAATAAAAAGTAAATAAATAAATAAATATCGGAGGCGAAAACTCGTTTATCGCCTTTTTGACGAGATACCGCCCGCCGAGAGGAGTGTCGAATAAATCCGTCACTTTTTCAAAGGGAGCAGTAATAACAGTAATAGTCTCCGGCCCGCCAGTAATAATATGCAAATACGCGGCGCGGTTTGCTTTCCTTTTTTTTATCGGTTATTGAATAAATAACTAAGGAACACAAATGAGTTTGCCTGGAAGGTGAACTGAGGGACACGGGATGACCAAGCGATACGTAAGGGACGACCGACGCCGAACCTAATCTAATGGAAATGCAGTTGGAGGCATCGAAAAATGTATCTTCCTCTGTCTTCAAGACGGAAGAGAACGTTGAAAACATTTGTGGGCAGATTCTCTCAGATTTGGAATCGGATCAACCGACCATCGTGGGTTATTTTCATCCCCCTGGAACGTACTGTATGAGAGAAAAGAAACTGAATATCCCTCCTATATTCCATATTATTGAGGGTTTATTTCTAATAATTACCGACAAAATAGAATATTAAAATGAAAAAATAAATTTGCCCCCGAAAATAATTTCGAGATCGAAACAGAAAGTGACTAAATGTGGACCCTGTTCGTTAGCTACAGTCGGTCTTCCTTCCGCATACAAGCGTTTAAATGTTATGAAATTTTTAATGCTTAAAAAAATATTAATGGTATCGTCACCACGCCTAACCTTGAACCCTGTTATCGAGCATTCAAACAAGGATCGTTTTTCGTAGGAAATGATGAATTACGTAACTCGTCAGTTTTTCCCTTTCGAATATTTTTTCCTCTCCCCACTCTCTCACATTCTCGGTCTCTCTCTCTCTTCGTTCGTCGACGTCTTCTTCAAAGTGCCAACACCGATAACACAACTCCACCCGACAATAAGAAAGGTACACAGAATTTATCTCCACAACCCCCTTATCTAATAAGTGTGACTGTTTGAATTGCAGTCTCGTATTCAAGGTTAAGGGGCCATCGAAAAGGAAAAGGATTTACATTTTTTTTTAGTTTCGTCCACGTAAACAAGTGGTAATGCGGATACAACCAATACCAAGATATCCCTGTAACCATGACACTATATATTCAGTAATATACTATACTCAGTAATTAGGGAAGGTGAAATATATAGGGAGGGTTGTGTTTATCCATATCCTAGTTGTGAATAGCTTCAAAGTGATGTTTCTTCTGCAATTGACAATAACATATAAGTCCAAACAGAATATATTGTATACTAAAAGTTAAAGGAATATAATGATGCGGGGGTGGATAAAGGAATTGCACAACGAGGGGAGAAGACAGGGTCGTGACCGATATCGTTTGTTATCAACAGCCGTTATCAGTGAGTTGCGTACCCTTCCGGACAACCTTGAAATCCGATAACTGCTTTATACATTGCCAATTGAGCAATTATACAATGAGGTAATTGCCCTCTACACTTGAGAAAATCCAATGATACGAAAAGTACGGTATCACAAAACAACGCAAATAACTCAAAATAAATAATTCCGAGAATGTATAATATACGTTTAATTTATTTCCTGAAATCCCGTTAATGTCTGAGTGATGGAAATGTAGTATTATAATCAATTATGGTATTGTTGGGCAGGTAAATCTCACAATTTACAACTCATATATTTTGAAATTAAATTCATTCTAACTATTATAAATTTTCTTTCTTAGAGCATTATTCTAAAGGCAATTGCACAGAACTGTTAATGAAGGTTACAATTAGCTCCGAGATAGCAAGTTTCAGAAAATGGAAACATAAAAACAGGGTATTAAGAAACCAAGGGACAACTTCCAGTTGTCTAGTGGCAAAATCTACATTCGGTTCCGGAAATTTAGTGGACCAGCCAGTTACCGCTCTGGGTTAGTGTGCCGTAGCCCAAATTCCTTCATCCCGATTATCAAAGAAATAATCATCCGACAACACCTGCAAGTTATAAAACTTCATTTCGCTCTTTTAAGTACACTGTGACTCAAGTACACTTTTGTACCAGATTGAATTGTATTTAATGTACTGACTATTGATTTCTATTTGTAATTAACTAATAAAAAATTTAAATATTTTTTAAAATTAAGAATTTGTATTTCCAATTACTACTTTATTTACAAGCATCACTTCAGTATGCGTAAAAAAATTTCAAGTTAATGTATTAAATATTATTGTATGGGAAGGTGTCTGAAACAACCGGAACGACTTTCATAACAAAGACCAACTCGATAAGAGAGTCTAGATCCTTTCAAAATGGAAAGTCCTTCTGAATGAAAAGGCTGCAAAAAATAGTGGAACGAGGGAAAGCTCGACGAAGTAAAGAATTACACCTGAATTTGCGACAATAACCCGTAATAAAGAGAGTGGAGGTATAAAGGTGAAAAATCACAAAAAAATAAAAGAGAAAGAACTAAGAAAAAATAGACGACCCAAGGCCAATCAATGGCTTTGAAGAAAACAGTTACGTAAACTTGACTGGAGCTTTTTTGAGTAATGCAACATGTCTAAACCGAGAGTCGACGGATTTTTCATTAACATTAATGCAAATTTTAACATATAATCATTCCCACCCAATCAAACTAAAAAATTAGATATGTCATTATATCTCATTTATGATTTAATTATAGTTATCAAACACACTGAAGTAATATAACAAAAAATGGTGAATTAACGAATTTGACATTGATATAAGAATTCTGACAAATAATCAATTTCAAGTCTTTATACAAAAGTAATGTTGTAAAATATCTATCTGACATTAATATTGATCTGGAATTTTCCAGTTAGGAATGTTTCAACCAACATCTAAAAAAATTGGACGTCGTTAGTATTATGAATAGATCACCTAAATTCTTATCAGTGTAGCGTTTTAAATCTTACCATTAATGGCAATCTTTCTTTTGGAATAAATTCATTTCATAAACTTATATTACCTCAAGTTTTACAATATATTTTTATTCAATACATTATGAAGTATAATAAAGCATATTCTTCGCTTAGACGTAGGGTTTCCTCCTTCACATCAGATGCTAACCGTTAAGCCGATTAGTCCAATGAAACAATTGATTTAACAAGGCACTAAATCCGGAAATTTCGGTACCCTCCCCCGTTCATTTATCCCAACGCCTCAGAAATACTTTTCTAGGAAAGCGGCCTCGTAGGAAACCGACGAGCGAGGAATTGACCGTTTCAAATTGGTCCTTTCCTCAATTGAAGCGACTCATCACTCACGGTTGCCGAATTGTCATTAGTTTGGCCGAAAAACTCATTCAGGGTCGAAGAAAGGCTGTGTCAAAGGTGGCCCACCAAACTAGCCCGTATTCCATGGCGGTGGGAAGGACATAACAGCTACGGTAACAAGTGTAATCAACTTTCCGACAAAATATTTAAACTGGAAATACTCGTGTTATATTTTTCCGCTGCGTACGTGTACAGTTACAACATTGCGGCGACTACCTCTCGGACTGTCAAACAGCCAGGACACCGGCAGGCGGCGAACATAAATTTCGAAAGTGCGATCTTATCCTAACCGGACGAATTTGGCGTCCCCGAGGAACGCGTTTGGCTAAGGCGTGCGCGATCGGTTGGAACAAAACCAATTCGGTAATGAAGCGCGATTGATGTGTGTTCGAGCCGGCAGATAGAGCGGGTGTACAAACTCCCGCCGAGTTGAGAACATCCAGGAATAACAAAAATTACAAATTACATTCTTCATTATATAATTAATTATTTATGGACTCAACAAAACAGTAATGCGGGGCTGAGGGCAAACAATTATAATTAGACAAATATATAAAATAAATTGTTCTCTATATATAAGAAACCCTCCTCTTTAATAAAAGTATACGTTTGTGTTACAAAAGTAAACTGCTACTTATATTACATTTGTAAATTGAATACTTCCTCTTTACAAAAGGCACGAAAGGTTACAAATGCGTAATGGCGCAGAATAATTGTTTTCTTGTGTAATTTTTTAGGTGCATATGAAAAAATATAATGGACTATAAACAACATTTATAAGGAGTTGGGATTGGCAAATGCTTCCCATAATTTAGGTAGTGTTAATCTCCACCGTTCGTATTAGGAATACTGGAGGACAAAACGGGCGTAGAAAGGGAGTGGAGAAGGCCCCGGTCTCTGTCCTTCAGGGCGCAGAACCAAATTGGGGAATTCTAGACATCCCCCCCACCACCACCCCCGAGCGAGGGGACGCCACCGCCCTCAGGAATTTAATAATTTACAATCCTTTATTTGATCACTCGTCCAAGGCCGACGAGTTCTCGATTTCGTGCAAGTGGCAACAACAAATGCACCGGGGGGAAGCTGCTCCTTTGTCACTTGGATAAGCTAATGGTGGGCGGGGGGAGGCGGGGAGGATTACATGCCGGTCGTGAATATTGAAAAACACGAATAATTTTGAAACCGAACCGCCGAGGTGTCATACTAGACGGTTATCGGCGTTTCAATGTCAAAAATAGGCGCAGTCTCCAGTCACTCCGCAGCCTTATTCCTTTCGAAACCTGTTTTCAACACATCCTATGTAACGCTTTTGTGCCCACCGATATTTTTTGCTCTTGTCCAAACTATAATTTTAATTGCCATCTGTAATATAAGCGCGATAAGAACAAAAACGAGTAGCTTAATGACCCACGCCAGGTCGGTTAATATCGATTAAACATCGTTTATTTAGTATAATATTAAAAAAATAAAATACAAATTCTAATTTAATAATGTATAATTAGATGAATAAAATATGTATGAAATGTCGACGTTCCGGGTGAAGTAATAAATGAATTACTTCATTTAACTGGCGAGCAAGATACTATTAAATTTTAAATGAGGTTACGAAATTAGTTTATTCGAAAGAAATACAAATTAACAATAAAATAGATCATATCGTCTACCTATTCGGAAGGAACTAATTTTGGACATTTAAGTCGAGCGCAAATAGCCGACCTATATAGGCGTTAAACACACGGGGGAATCCTTCAGGCGTAACTCGGTGAAAGGAACTTGAATTCAAAATATTCATCGTCCAAGGACGAAGACCTTGAGTGGAGAACTCGTTGAGAAATTATAAATGATCTTTCTGAGAATGAAAGGTTTGGGAATCGTTTTACGAGCCCAGGAGCTCTTTCTTTAAACAGTAAATGGCTAAAGTTTCTGAAGGAATTCAAGCAGTAAGTGTTTAAATCGCCGAGGTGCATTTCTGTAATAATCTATAGTGAAGCGGGTATACACACATGCCGGGGTTTTAAATTTGGATGATATTCCTTTAGATATGAAATGGAGAAGCGCAGAAGGTTTCCAGAATACAAGTTTATGTCCGCCAGCAAGGAACGGCTATATAGTATAAATCATAATAGAGTAACAAAATACACAATTGGAAAATTAATGCCACTTCTTCATACAAATACCAACGAATGTCTAAGCAATGAAGTTATAATTTATTTTTGAACCGGTTCTATAATACACATGGGAGGATATTATATTGCTTTCGTGCCACCCTTTCAATCAAATAGATGACCTTATAGTAGTTGGAATTACTCAAACTGAATATGAAATAAGCTGTTACGATTTCGACTGGCGATTCCCGTATAAGTGTCTTTTTTGACTAATATAAATGTTTTAACTCAAGGCTGAATGTATTAAATTGTCCGCTAGCTTCTGCGAGACCGAACGTTCGAGTGCCCAGTAATATATGACAGAAGACGATTACGTTCTTCGAACTATATATAAGCTAAGGAGATTAGAGTTTTGGAAATCTGCGGAACGTAACCAATTAAAATACAGAGTTTGTCCAAGGATATTCCGTTAATTTTCCCTTCTGGCCGACTACCCAATAATTAATTTCCGATAAATTATTAACCGAGGCCTACTTGGGCATCATTTCTATACGGTGGAGGCCCTGAAAACTTTACAATCGAGCCTAAAAAAAGCCTTCCTCCCAATTTTTAATTGAACGGTTGTTCGTATTCGTGCCTCGGAATCTCTCGATGAAATCCCACTCATTGTTTCCAATCCCACGATTAAAGGAGCAGGGAGAGAAGAAAAACGTCATCTATTATTGCCGGAGGTCACGCGATATGCAAGTCCCAAGTTATGTACACACGGACTTCACCTTAAGAAAGAAGACTTTGTTAACAATTCAGGAGGAGGATTAGAAAGAAGATGTATGAGACTTTTGCCTTTCGCCGATATTTCGGCATTATAGTGTGTACAAACTAGAATGCGTCAGTCTCATTCAACTCCATTATTACCGCCTATTCAAACATTTATATTTGCACCATTAAAATACTTCATGCTTGACTTTCAATGATTATTAATTGAGCTTACTGGTGTGCGAAAGAAGAGAAGAGGGATGTCCACTGGAGGATGGCTGGCGTGTTACTGATAACAGAAAGAAGGACGGCTAGCTCACCTGGCGGGTTGTCACCGAACCAATCGCTACCAATTTCGGACAACAGCTGTTCCGAACAATCAGCTGAGACGAAATAAACTGCAACGGGAGACGCGCCACCGAAAATGAGGCCAGCAATAGTAGGGAGACCGCCCCACTGATAAGAGGCACAATCTTCGAGAGATAGCGACAACCTCTACAATTATAGCCTAAAATCATTTACCGCACTTATAACTAAGCGGCGATTGCAATATTAAATGAAGAAATATAAACAATTACCAATCTGACCGTGTAGATTAAGTCAACATATTACCGGTGAACCCACTTTAAACCAGAACTAAATAGAAAATTGGACGTCTCGTAAACAGCCAATTTTATGGACAAAACGCTCGGGCAAAATGAGGAAGATTACAGGATCTTGGACGCGATTTCCATCTAAATCGAAGTATCCGTACGGCTTTTATGACTGGAAATAGATAGAGCTGGTTTCGGAATCCTCATATTAATGGTTCCTGAGTTATAGCGCCAGCTAGGAAACCAGAATGAATAGAATGTTCTTACGTACTAAACGCAAAAAGTATTGCTTATTAAAGTGTATAATCCAGGATGATAAACATATTCCAAATTCTTTTCTCAGCTTAATTTAACAGCGAAATTATGTACACATCGGAAACCACTAATAAGATTAGGAGAAGAATGCTGCACTATCGGAACTAGATATTTAGTACGTTTTCAATAGATAATTAAAACATTAAATTTGTACCTCGTTTGCACGAGGCAACGGATAAAGTTCTTCAAATTTTTGGTTATAGGTGCTGAGACAATTGAGTGGAAAAAATATTTGTAGGTTATATAATCATAAATATATATGTATATAGGTTAAATTTAGGTATATTTAGGTTAGATCTGTTTACCAAATGTATGCCGAATTTTACAAGCCCAAACTCAGGATAGGAGGAAGAGTGTTTTGGTAGGGAGGGTAAGCGGCGTTTGCCGGCTGGCCGGCTCCGGCCCAGACACGCTCCAATGACCAATGACGCTTTGACATACTTACAACACTGTCTCGTTTCGTGACGCTTTACTGTTCCCAACGGGCCTCCCACTCTCCAAATACATATTTTACATAAGTGTATACATTTTTATTTAAAAACAATTACTCGAAATTAATTTTTAATCGATTCATCACCAGATAAGATCAACCACACTAGAACGGACAGTAGTTATATTCTGGGATGTTGATGTTAAATTTGCGGTTTTGACAGCATATCGTGGAAAGCGCTAGTGTTACCAAGCAATGACAATTATGAATGATGAGAGTTATCCTAGAAACAAATTTGGTCCGATTACGACAGTCCATCATAGTAGAATTAACGTAACTATGGTTCAATATGCAAATCGTTACGCAGCGTGAGAAAGATACTGAAACTGTGAAGAGTCATGTTGTAGTACACCATCCAAGGTTAATCACTCAGTTTGGATATAGGAAACGCAGAAGGACATCGGTATCGATGCTAGTAGCGTGATTTCATTAGGTTAAAATTTAACACACGTAGCGATAACGTTTCCTCTATAAATAAGCTTACAGATGGAACTACTTAAGATATTTAAGTAATACTTTATGAAGAACTCACGAAAGGAAAATGAAATAATTTAATATAGGGTTCTACAAAGCGAATTGAAAGATTGATGAATTTAAAAGAATTCGAGACAAAAGTTCATGTTTCTTCTACCTGGTTATTTTGAACGGGCCTACGAGAAGAGAAGTGAGAATCCTTGAAGGTTTTTCGCCGCAGGATAATGGCAAAGGAGAAGGCGTGCGGTTTCCGCCTTCGAACCAAACTCAGTGTCTCTACGTACCTGTAACACAGAAACAAAACTTTCCTTCAATTCATTTATAGTAATATAACCACTAATAGTAATGTAAATATTATTTAATTGTAGTCGAAAGTAAAAATATATAAAAAGAAAATGGAGTAGTCTCAGTTCTAGTCGAACCGCTAGGTTGGAGCATGTCTAAGAACCGAAGGTTTTAAAGCGTTAAATTTAATTTGTATCATCAAAACTGTCCTCCCGCGAAAACAATATTTAATAATTAGAATTTGAAACACTACGTTATGGTCTTTATCGACTTGAATAGATGTCTAGTAGATATCTAATAGATAAATTGCTGAGATATGAGAGTCAAATGTGCGGGGACACTCTGAAATATTCCATCGTCTCCCCCGCGTAAGGGATGCATCGCGCGCACGTAATATTGCCCGCCTAGTTAAGAATGTTGTCCTATTTAAAAAACAAAATATATTTCATAAATCAATCTCACGAACGTCATAAATATAGTAATACCCAGTAACTTACAACTAATAATGAATGATTAACGACAGGTTAGTACGGCAGACATAAGTCAAATCAGTCACAAATAAGTCAAAACTTTGAGGACAATAATTTTCAATTGTCCACACAATTTTAAAACTGAAGCTTTATGCGACGCTTTTGTGCGACCTGTTCATTCGCTCTCCTGTTGAACTTAGAGCGGACCGAGTGGAATCGACAGCAACACCGAATGCCGGTTGATAAGGGTAAGTTAAACACATGGGAGTGTTATCTATCGACCTAGGCCACACGTCACACATCAGACAGTCAACTTCCGCCCGCCCCCGCGCCCAATCACAATACGGTTCAGAGATAATCGTGTCACGAGGAGACGAATTCTTCAAGACACGTCAAAACCCATGTTTCAACGTCTAAAGGTATATCCATTAAAAATAACACTATGTTCGTATTTAAATTTGCAATTGAAAGTAAAGTGCGCCAGTGGTCAAATAGGAACGACCTTTACATTATCTCCGAGATGTATGCTAGCAATTCTCATCAATACACATTTGGGAATAACATAGAGTTGATCTAAGATATGATTGAGATCCCTCGACAGGTTTCATTCCCTAGCCCTCTTTTTGGTAAACGTACAGCTTTTGTTCATTACTTTCCCTTAGTACGAGAGATTGCAGTTATATATATGTATATGTAGTTATAAATTTTGACCATATACATTCAAATAAACAGAAATGAAAGAATGCAACACGGATTCCCTAATGAATATAACAAGTATCGTTGTTAAATGTTTATCATACTGGCCCAGATGTGCAGGCATAATTATGTTATTTTTATGTCAATGAATATAAAATTTGTTGTCTTATTTGTAAAATAACTGGAAAGAAATAATGGATACGATAGCGCAATTTTCCTTAGTAACAGCGCGCCAGGCAATACTCGTAAATTCCAATCGTTTCTTTCTCGCATTACTCTTTGACTATCCACTTCATCGGCCGGTCAATTTGCACAGAATTAGCTTCCTAATAACGAGGGTGCAATTTCGACGGTGTTAAGATTTAAAGCAGTATTACTTTTATTCAATCGAAGAACCCCTTTTTTTACATAATCATCTGTGAAACCCAGTGTGACTGCAATATTACGGGAATACGGTCGTAAGTTAGAAGCGCGTTACGACGCTCTGGACGGGGCAGTGATTTGCATAAAAACATCACGCAGAAAAAGGCTAAACGGTTGGCTTTTACTTTAAGGATGGCCATTTTAAGAGAATTGGACGGGAAATTTTAGCGCTATAGCCGCACGGAGTGTATCCTTCTGGCGTATCCCAGTGAAAGGAATTTTAAGCCGAAATATGCATCGTTCAAGGGCGAGGACAGCGCTTTTGAAAAATTAGTAATGAACTTCCGAGAATGAAAGGGTCGAGGATATTTATTTGGAATCTTTTTTCCACTATGAGCTCCGAACTTAGCACAATCTGCGAAATTATGCAAGTGCGACTTGAGATGGGTGTCAGACTATTAACCAGATTCGATAATACATTAATGTAGCGTTTAGGGTTTTGGAGGCTGGGTAGCCGACACGTTAATGTCCACTCGCGTAAAGAGAAAGTTGGCTTCGTTCGAGTAAGCTTTTTGGATCAAGACATCGATATACACCATCTTAAATAACTGAAATCCGTCCTTGTTGTAGACATCATTACACACTATTGAAAGTCTATTTTTAATCTGAAAAAGGCGTTTAATGGCGGGCCCATTTCACATGCCAATAGCGAGGAAGTGATTGGCCGGCTACAGAGTTCGACCTTCCTCATCTCGGATCCGCCCTGGATTTACCCACCGCATCTATTGGATCTATTCATATCCCCGTTTCCGAGGAAACTATGGTTTCACTTTCCATGGAAGCGACGGAGCGACTGATTAATAATTATGATTCGGTTCCACGAAGACGTTGTCGCCCGTCTGACATAAAGGATGTTAGGCTCATTACTCAGAAAAAGGCTGGAACCACCAGGTGTCGGTTAATGTATACAATCGAATAATTAGTAACCTATCGAGACTTGAATACGATCTCCATGTCATCTACTATGTTTTTTGACATGCTCAAACCGTAAATGCTTGTCCCAAAGTAATCCGCGCTAGAAAAAGTCTAGAAAGTAATGTTAACACTTGTCAAATTCACAAAAGGTTTTTCCGATTAAACGGAGGTCAATCCAAATAAGTAAAAAGCAATGAAATGGCAGCAAACAAGCTTTTGTATAATTTGCTAAAGTACATGACTCAAGGGAAATAATTACAGAAAAATTGTTTAATTGAGACGAATAGATAAACAGGTTTTGCAGCATATGTTTAACTAAAGTCGCCCAAGGCCCCTTTGTTCACGTACAATCCTGACAGGATTTCTAAAGTCGGTGTAATATATGTTCCAGCCAACGAAAATCTAGGAGTCAAATTAAAAATGTCGAATAATTAAACTCGATTGAACGATTAAATATGAGAACATTCGAGGGAAATTCGTGATTCACGACTTTCAAAGTAATTATTTAAGCAGAGTTCTTGTATTTATTCTGTGTAACAGTAAAAGTACGGGCTTGAACCGCGGCCTCCTGCCGATTAATCAACTTAATGCCTCGTATAATTAGTAATAAGCGGTCCCTTCAAGGGGGTAGGGGTGGGATGGGAGGTATTCGCAATCATGTTTTAATGCTCGTACAAGACGAATGTACGTACAGCTCACCGGCCTAATGTGGACCCGATTCAAGGACCAATTGTTTTCCTCGGATGATATCCCAAGGTCTTCATCCCCCCGCGATCGTTAATGGAATGGCGACGAATTAATAAGCGTGGATTTTTAGGCCCTTTCTCATACGGGTTGAAAATAATTATTAGGGATACACGAAGTCGAATAGCACCGACGGTAGTTGCTCGCTGGCAACACGTTTACCGCCGTTTACCCCCGCTATAAACTGTCCCCGGGACACGCACTAAAAGCTGAGCTCGATCCGGCCCCGCATGGAGAATACCTTCACGTAGACCATCGACCGGCGGCGGCGGACTATGATTTAAGAAACGCGAAATTCTTGCAAATCTCCTTCGCCGCTAAACATGGCCGGCTCCGGGCGAAACACGCCTCCGACACGTGCTGGCCGGCTCGAATTTATTTAGCTCCGGGCAAAATAGGCGTTTACGTTTCATTCAATTAGGAGATATGACAAACGACTTCTTCGTCCCAACTGCGAATATATTAAGCAGAGTTGTTCCTACCAGATTTTGAATGGTAAGCTCTGGAAGTCGTACATTATTGCGTGTAATAATCCGAGAAAAATAAGAATCGTTTATTTCCACCCGGACGGTCTCCCACCTTCCCGGCTGACTTAATATCGTTAATTTCACTTATTAAAAATATTTAAACGGCACTGTGGAGCCAAACATAAATTAAATGTATTTTATATCGGCGCAAAAGGAGTCCTTTTTACAGCTTTTTCAATTAGTTTAATCGCACGTTCACAGAGTTGCTGAAGGGAAGAGTGTAAAACGGATGTCAGAACCCGGTTTTGAATGAGCGGTGCACGGAGGCAGGGTCAACTAGCGCTACAAGGAACTGGAGGAGGGTTGAAAACCAAAATCTTGCCAAAACGTCGGCCTCGTTAGCCGGCCTCTTTGCCTTGCCCTGCGTCCTTGGCGAAGACCCCCGGCCGCCTCAACCGAAATTCTCCGACAAATCTCGACATTTTCTCGCCTCCGCCCGCCGCCGGTGGACCGAACTCCTCCGCGGGTCACCCCGGTCTCCCGGCCCCGGATTTAATTTATTGGTTTTGGCCTTTTAAGTCGGGCCGTTCAGAATTTTATAAAAGAATTCTCGGTGTCCCTCACGGTCGAAAATCCTTGAACGACGCCCTGACTGAATATGGTTTCGGCTGCCGTCAATTAAGGGACCCGGCCGACGACTGTATCGTAGTATTCATCAGATAATATTACTCATTTACAAGGGCATCATCTTTCTTTCGAATGAAAAGGAACCAACTCTTGTGGGTTCGATCCTACAAGAAGATTTATTCATTTCAATACATATAGATTAGCGTATATAAATGTGTAAACGCATACTTTACATACATTTAAATAAATAAAAGAAAATAATTTAAATTCCTCGATATTCTCATTAATATCATTATTCACCGAGTAAAATTAAGTTAAATTATTTTTAACCAATTAAAAAATTAATATAGTAACAGATTTAATGCTACGATTATGTAAATACTTATAAAAGCGAGGTAAATAATTAAGTGCAGTAAATCTCACACAAGTATTTGTCGACTATCTCACATTTTAATACTTAAAAGTCATCATGGCTGTACCAAATATACGACGCTATTGGGACTGTGGGTAGTGCTTTATGAAATGTCTGGCAAGTCATAATATTTAAACGATCATACACATATTGTATTATGATTTTAGATACTCCCATTTGTCGGGGGCGCAACTTTCTCCCGGCCGGGTGTTGCTAAATCTAAAGATTGCGTCCACATACAGTTCATATTCGGGTTGGCCGCCACGGGCCCCGGATTGGAAAACGAGACCGCCGCGCCCATTCGGGATTTACAAGTTGCAGTTGCAGCTTTTACCCCGGCCATTTATGCAGATACGCCGACTTTCCCCCCCGACGGCTTGTTAATAAACGGGGAAAAAAAGTTTTATGATCCGTCCCGCAAACCCGGTTTACTTAGGGGAAAAGTTGAGACAATCGCAAATTATTCGACTACACATCCATGTTTTAAACGGCGCGTTCATATTTCCAGATTATCGGCTAAATACAATAAAAACACATTGCAGATGGCATGTAAGTGATAGGACCTCCATCCCATATCGGAGGGTCCTATGCTGTTACCTCGATCACGAAAAAAAGGAAATTCAATATTTCCTTCGAATTGAATTGGATCCAGCGCGTACGAACATTTCATTTATATTACAACAATATATTTTGGCTGTGAATGGCGAAACAAGTTACTAATAATAGAGAATAACTGCACAAAGTCGACCACAAAACTCTCTGCAGTCAACTGATGACGAATATAATAATGGTTAATAACCGAGTAATTTATCACGCGACACTTCACCTTGCAAGAACAGGCGTTTAGAAAACAAAAGTGACACTCTATCCTGAGGTTGAAACCCAGATTATACAGAATAATATTGGCATTCTGCCCCGTAGTGGTCGTAAACAAAGAATACGTACCGTCGACTCGTTTCTCGGTATAAATAAGAGCCAATGAGAAAGGGCCTGGCATTCAATTTTCGGACGGTGCTTCACGGGGAACTCTGAATTAATGTTCGGGATGTTTAAATTAAAATCTTATGCACGCGCCGAGAAAACGACTGGGTCTTCTTCTGGCTCTATGAGTAAATTCAGAACCCAGATGTTTAGAGTTTAAAGAGAATAGGGAGGGCTATTTGTTATTTCGTCGAGGTCGCCTGGATATTTTACGTATCCCAAAATATTCAATAAAGTCATATAATATATGACTGGTTTTTTTTTAATAGTCCGTTTTGAAGTAGTATCAAACAACCGAAATTGATAGGTACCTATACCCTATATTCTAGGTAGGTTTACCCTGTGGGAATAATACTATTATAACTGTGTAATTTTCCCCGTGCAGTGCCGGAAGCAATTCTGAGTAGTTGCATATGAACCTCGTCGAAGATTGGCGTTCGTTAAGCCGGTCAAACATTTGCAGTGCAAACTGGAGATAAAAGCTACCCTTCACCTTCTCGGCGACCGATTAGGAGCCGGACCGGATCTGTTTGCGCTGAAATGAATCAGGGCCGAGTCACGTTGGCACTGCACTTGTGTTATCTCGACTGCGGGGTTCGTTCAACCGTTGCCGGCGGGGGGGAGGATTTTACGATCGCCGACCTAAACTCGGGCAAACAGGGGACACATCATCGCCCGAGGTGAGCGCGCATCCCCCAAGTTTGCGTATTACCTGGAAACTGATAACGGGGAGCGGCGTTTACGTAATTGAAGAAAACTGCGCAGAACGGAGTCAACGAACTCTTTGAAACAATAAAAAAATAACCGAAATGACGTTATTATATATATATATATATATATATATATATATATATATATACGTTATTTATAATTGTTATTATTTGATATTTTAATTGCCTTATATTAAAATTACGTTTAATTATAGATTTATAATATAGGTTGATTGCACGATATGGCTGATGAAAGTAAGAATTGTATATTACAGAATTTTTATAGGCCATTCTTCTTGGATTAAGACTCCATATGTATCCATATATTATCCACCTAATAACTTTATTATATCAAAATATATAAAAATTTGAACAGAAAGCATAGGCCAATAGTTAGTTTTCTTAACAGTCAGTACCAATATTTTGGAGCTCAGTTGATTACTTTAACTTTATATTAACGAAGTTTAACAACTAATGAAAGCGGTTAAGCTATCGTCGGTTATTTATCACCTAAATTAACACCATTACTCTTCAAATTATGAATTCCTCAAGCATTCGGTGTCATTCGTCCCGCGCATGACTACAGTCAGTTTTTGTTTTATTAACACTGCATTACAAATACCAAATTCCTGTCATCCGGGCTAATATGTGGGCGACAAGCCGCATCCTAGAATGATTCAGTATTGTTCGGTTATGATTCATGGACGACGACTCGCGCATTATAATTACTTAAATCCTTCGGGCGACCGATCATCCTACTCGCCGGAGTTCGATTCGCAGTAGAGAATCGCGTAGAAGACCGCGGAGGACGATGCCGTCGAGGAATTAATCGAAAATTGACCTCGCAATTGCAATTAGCGCAATGACGTCCCCGGAGGGGGGAAAACAGAATTTAGATTAGGTTCAATGTTTCGTACAATACGAATGCAGCTGCACTCTACAATTTCGACCTTATGTTGAACCGATTGAAGGACCAATTGTGTTCATTGGATGATGTTTCAAGGTCTTCATCCCTTAGTGCAACTATAAATGCCATGACTCGCGTAATCGTTTGCTCTGTCGTTTGAAAAAGACCAATGTCTCAAAATGGCCGTATTAATTTATTTATAATTATATCAAATAAATTAATTAAGTGTTTGATGAATGATTGTCATCATTATAATGTCAGCTGGTTCGGCTAAACAGTGTAATAACAATTAATTATTTATGCGAGTATGCCAAAAATAAGTCGTAATGGATTGGGTGGGAATACAATTCTCAGACGCCCAAATTGAGCCCGTAAAATCAGAACCAGTCACTGGACCTTGGACTTGATTATAACAATAAAACGGTATGTTTTTTATTCTATTTCATTGATAAAATACTGGTCACCGAAATATTCCTCACTAGGTCGTTAAGCAGAAGGCTACCGGTATTCGGGACACGACCTCAATTCGTTTCCAGGGGCGTCCTGCGGTTTAGTTGCTCTCAATTCTCGGTGAAATGAAGAAGTGACACTCCTGAAGAACATAATAACGGATGGCCCATTTGGATTACGGTAGACAGCGGGATGGTACAAATCGTACATTGAATGGGCGTCGGTGAACGGTGGATTTCCACGCATGCTGGTTTTATATAAGTAGAATAGAAACATTTCGTGTTAAGATACTATAGAATTAGGAAAACCTTTGAACTGTAAGTTATTGATCCCATTATAAGCCAGTTATACCTTTTTTATACCTTCTTATACCTATTGTGTTTATACCTTTCTAGTTTCACAGTGATGTTCTAATAATAGCAATAATAATCGGGAAGACTAGCAAAAAATACCTTGAAGTAATACTGAGTTGCAGTTATAAAGATAAGGACAACCAAATGTCCTCCAGAAGAGGTTTTATTATTCGACGAACCGTAACGTTTTTATGATCGAAATTAGGTGGAGAGAGCTCGAAGCAAACGGTCCAGGGGCAAATCGAACCGTTTCACTTAACACCTTATCTTTATAATCCGTTTAAATACAAAAGAAAAGATATTTCGGTTCCTTGAATAGGGCTTCCTAATTAAGCCTGCCATTCTTGGAAAGTGTTATTCAGATTTCGAACTCGCATTTACAGCGGCCATTAGAGTCGCCCATGAACTTGCCATCAGAATTCCGGAACAGAGCCCAGTCAAATGTTACTGAGAGAGTCCTGGAATACTTCCTGGAATATATTTCGGAAAAGCCGGTGGTATTTCCCCTTCTCCTCCGCTCCAGGATACTCGAAAAAGTCACCCGCCATTCTTACTTATGCATACACCGCAGTGTGCGTCATCGTTTCTCCTAATGGTTCCACTTATCCGTGACCTTCTAAAGACGCATGATAATGACCCCAATACTATTATATATAGGTGCAACCTAAAATGGTCGCCGAAGGTAGGTACAATTTTTAACACAAATTTCCAGCCCCTTTAGAATATTTTAGATCTTAAATAAAGGTAAAAAAATTCCGCCCTGAGGAATCTGGCAAGCGACCAAAATTGAAGACAATAGTCATTAAAAAAAAATAATGCGACGTCGAATTTTTCGGTGTTAAAAAATGAAAAAATACGGTTATCTCGGAGGGACGATGTCCTAAAGTGGGCGCTGAAATATGAATCCTCTTTTTCCTAACGTCTCCTTTGCTCAGAAACAGAGAGCGGCCTTAACATTTGTATGCGTGGGTATTGCCGGCATAGACTACTCAGGTTAAACACCCCTTTTGGGCTGGACGAAGGCCAAAATGAGAGTTAGAGAGAAAGAGAGCGCGAGAGGGAGTGACGGAGATGGGTTAAGAGAAGAAAGGATGATACGAAAAACGGGAGATGACTTGTACAGTTCATGTATTAACTTAAATAATCAAAATCTTGAAATTTAGACTCCGAGAGAAAGAACAAACTGAAGACTACGTTTATTCTGCATTCAATTACTAACTATATGAAGAATACAAATCCTTGTATGGGATAAAATATTTAGAATGGACAAATTCCTAACCTAAGCGACTCCAAATTTCGCTAATGTATTACATACAATTTCCAATATGTGGCGAATTTTCATTATACTTATTCATGCTGATAGTATGCATGTTGAGAAATCGCATTCGACATCAAAATTCCATAAAATGCAAATGGGTTCGAAATTCGTCCACGGGTTCTCACCTGGGCTATCTTTGGGCTGTAATTTGATTTTTAACGGGACATCTTGGAAGGCCTTGGTGCGGTTTTGAGTCGGGTCGGCCGACCTAAATACGCAACCCGAAACGACTAAAGTGGGCCAGGTGTTTCGGATGCTCAGCGAATGAAAATGTTCAAAAATAACTGGGGACAAGGTTGGGCACTAGTTAAAATCTCTTCCAAATTACCTATATAGATAGAAATTCATTTATTATTTCTTCCGACGGTGGATACAGAACAATTGAAAAATTATTTATTTACTAACAATCGGAATAAGCCTACGCGAGGGGACTGTTTCTTTTCCAGACCGAATAAACATAAATCTGTCAGAATTGCAGACATACTGCCAGAAAAAAAGGAAGAAATGCATCCGGACGCTGAAGAATCGGTTTAACATTGTATCGCGCGAGTTACCGAGTAGGAGAGAAATCGGTATGCATAATGATTTATCATAAATTGAAAACCTGTCAATACCAATGAAAGTAAAAACGTTTTCCGACCTTGGAAAACAAATCATTACGAGGGCTGACAAAAAAATATAACCGTTGAACTAAGAAAAAGACACGGGTAAGAGCCTTGAATCATTATAATTTACCCGTGCGCACGTACCTCCAATACATCCATACTCATTGCGCTAACGGCAATGCTTATAGACTTGAACGGAAATGTTAGCGCAGTGAGAAAAACGATGTTTTACACATAAGTCGTAGACCAGAACCACGATAATAATTTCATTGTGATGTAATTTCATATACATTACAAATAATGGGGCAGTTAATTATCATCAATAAACATTGTTTAATGTTTTTAATTTCCTCGACTCGACGACAAATTTAAATATAAGCGTGGCGATAATGATCCGAACGAACGTTCGGTTCGCCAAAACACCGCCCAACTGGACCTGTCAATTATCGATTTCTAGAATTCACGAAAATATAATTACAGGCTGTGCAAAAATGTTATCGAAGTCTTTAATAGATAAACGCGATTACTCGCTGTCCAATTTCAGTCGCTTGGTCGATGCCATTATAACCTCTATTCCGTCTAATACACAGAATATATTCTGTAATATGTATATCGTTAGTTTTAAGCCATATATACGTTTGGGGAGGTGTGTAAGAGACGGGTGCAAGGGAAGATTGGCAGACTAGTGACAGTAACAGCCAGAAATACACTACGGGACAAATGTAGTACTCGGGAGACATTTATTAGGACAGGGTCGGTCCGACCGCTGTCACTTTGCAGACAACGATCTAGAGTGTGTCAGGGTAGTAAAGAGAACCGAAAATTGAAACCGCTCTTATAACTCCGCCCTGTAGAGTTGTGATTCCACAGTTATTGTCATTCCTTTATGTATAATTCGGAGTTTCGTGCCATATGTATTAAATAAAAATTCAACTACCCCGCTGAATAAATAGGAAAGGGATAATGTTGAGGAAACCTTCAAAACAGAAGAAATTTGAATGTGGTCATGACATACATTTATGTGAAAGGACGTACGAATATATAATAGAATATAAACTAATACCGATAGTTTCAAGTTTTAGTATTATTTTTAAAATGAGGAAGGGAAATTTTATACGGGAAATTGATATCCAGAAAATTGAATTAAATGTGTAGCAATTGGCATGTTAACAGGCAAGGTTACAAGAAAACAAATATCCTCGTGAAATTCCAACACGGATGGAACAACAACACAAATATTAACATCTAAATAAATAAAAGTTTTCTATACATAAAAAGGGGTGTGATTATAAATCAAATGATACAATAGAAGGGCGTCGACATTCGTAATCTACTTGATAAATTCAGAAGAATTAATTAACATTGTGTAGACAACTGAAATTTTCTTTACATGTCAATGTCCAACAGATATCGGGTAATACTTCGAGTACTCGAAATAATCGTTCACCGATCTCGTGTATTGGAACCGCGATTGAGTTTGAGTTGGGTTGCGGAGTGTAGCGGCCCACGCTGGAGCTCATCTCGCGGGTACCACGCCTCTACTGCAGGCGCGGGCATTGTCCACGCCTAATGGAGAATTAGCAAGGCTCGGCCTCCCTGTAACCGAGATCGGCTGAGTGCCTCTATTTATAATACGGGACGGGTTTCTTGTCCAAGGTCGATATTAGTTCAGCTGTTCCAAGTATGTCTGCCGCGGCGTTACCCGTTCCTTACATTGGGGCCGATTCACTTTTGCAGCCGGCCCGTATTTCGGACAGAAAATTTCAGTTCGGAGAGTGAAAAATAGACTTCTAAAAATCATCATGGAATTTGGTTTCCCAGCGTTAGGTCGAAGGTGTCCCCGCGGCAAGGTTTTTCGGGGCAACGATTTCGGCAAAAGGTCCCCATGGAATATGTATGAGTTCTCGCGGGTTCTGTCACAACTCGGTGACTAAAAAGCGGCCCGACAGTCACCACACGAATTGCCAATTCATTGCCGTCATGGCGACGATAAAACTCAGTAAGAGTTCAACGCTGATGGCGTTCAAGATTGAAATAAAAAAAATTATTCTCTTAACGTGAAATTTAGAGTTGTAATCATTAAACAAAAATTTTGGGGAAAATGTTTAAGTCGTTGGGTCGCAGGAGCATCAATTTTTCACTGGCAGAATGTTACTGTCGATGGGAGACCGAAAATTGCAGGATGAATGTGGTAAGATAAAAAAAAAACGCACCCACGGCCAGGATGCTGTGAACATGCAACTCCTCCAGTGGTCCCGCAGGATACACGCCCACCGGAGATAAATAGCCAAATGATTTATTTCTCAAAATAGAGCTAATGATCGTTATTCGGAACCTTCTTCTGCTTAATCTCTTCGTCTTTTTTTCCCACATCCTTGCCGTCGGCCATTCTGGTGAAATTAAAATCTGCCTACAGTGGTGACCGGCCATTAGTCAATCGAAACTATTTGGTGGCAGGGCAAAAAGCTATTTTCCAAAGACAATAACGTATCATCATGGTCAATACACGGTATTATAAACGAAACGTTGTACATTTGTACCATTATACAATGTCAAACGTCCGCAACATTATTCAATTTTATTACGCATTGTACACAAAATATTTTTGTTAGCAATTTCAGGCCAGGTTTAGGTTTTAGGCAATGTAATTAAGATATCAAATATAATATAACGACAATAAAATCCAAAGAATTGCTCAAGAAATCCAAAGAATCCTCCCGTAATTAACGGATTTATTTTTTGTTGAATTTTTAAAAAATACTTTCAACAAATGGAAAATAACCTTCGATGTAATGTTCGAAAAGTTGAGAAAATGTTTTCGGCCAAGATCTCGATATATTTTTAACGTATCTTCGGTCGCGGCCGGCAGGCGCGTAGCCCGTAGCCGAAGGTGCAACGATCCCGTTTCTGTTTGCAAAACTATTTTCGTCGGTCCTCCAAGGTCAGTATCACGCGAGAGAGCTAGGCCTCTGTTTTCCTACCGCTCTACGCTCTCCAATACCGCCGCTACTACTGCCGTTTCAACAACTCTTCAAACAGCCTTAAGTCGCTAATTCCACGACAGAAAAATGAATTTAAAATTACAAACAGACGAAGACTGGAATGTGTGGGCCGCGCTCAAAACCCTTTCACCTTTACTACACTTGCTGAGACTCACCGACCTGCCGATGGATACCTACTGCAGATGACGAGCAGCCGAAACCGTCTAGCAAACGTGTAGACGTCTTGAGACGCTTGGAAATCGGGACTAATGAGCGGCCATAGGCGAAAGCCTAGGACACGCCAAACAGAATAGAATGGATAAAAAAAAACAAATCGCTCGCTCTTCAACGACTTGGCTCCCAAATGAGTTCACTCACTCGAACGCGCCACCGCCTTTACTTTCGTCTCTCTGGGGGGTCTTCACACTTTCGAAGCGGTCTAATTATTTCGATTCGGGCCTCGCCGATATGTAACCAGATCTCCCTTCTACTTGTACGGTTAACGCCTGGATTCCATCCAAAAAATGTTTCTGAGGATTTGGCTCCTTTTTCCTTGTTTTTTTAATTATGCCCATGAAATCAGGCTCCGTGAAATAGTCTAACTTATTATATAATAACTCTTGCGATATTATTTCTCGACCCGCTTATTTGGTCCTTAGGTAGACCGCTTTCAATTTTCGGTCAATAGCCTCGTGACACAGTAACGGTAACTGACAAGACGCTTCATCGGCGGTCGACATGCATAGAGTACCTCACTATATTAATGACGGCATACTACAGACGGCGGCGTAAAGCCGAATCTAGCCTAGCTTGGGAAAATATGGGGGAGTAGGAATAGAAAACGGCAAGTGTTGGAGATATTCCAAGCCTTCGCGGACCTCCAAACAAATACCAAAAAGCCTAACTTATATTTATATATTTTTTTCTCGACAACTAAATAAACACAATTTTGGGCATAGCTATTGGCCTGTAGTCTAGCTAGTTATATGAGTAAATACGTTGCGCATTAACCATTCGGCTTCTGTACAGGTAAGTAATAGGAGCGGAGCCTACGGCTTTCGTAATATGATACTGTACTAAAAATAAAAAAATATTAGAAGGCCATAGTCGAAGGTGTACAGATGACAGGCGAAGCAACTTATTATTCCTATATTAGAAATAAATCGTATAGTTCTTTTTTATATATAAAAAAAACATTCCTCGGCAAGCTGGAGGCAGTAAAAAATGGCAGAAACCTTATTATGAAAGGAAGAGTAAATCTCGGCAATAACTGACCGAGAAAAAGACTTCGGCCTCGGCCGTAACATTCGGCATTACGAGGGAGGCCTTCCGATTAATTTGAATAATTTAAAATACACGGCAATAATTTAGGCCGAAAATTGCCCTCGCTTTGAGCCGGAGACGGGTCTAATGCCGAAACCGTGAAAAAGATCACACGAGGCTTCAGTTCAGAATTATTCCCTGACACGGACTCGTGTGTTTGGAAAACGAAAAATGTTGTTCTCTTTTTGCCTACTCTAACGTTACATAAAATTGGTGATTTAAGTCGAAAACTGAAAACACCTTTAATCCGCGAGTATAATTTAACAGACGGATTTTTTATTAAACCTTTAAGAGAGAAAAAAATCGAAGCAGCATTTTGCCTTTCGCTATATACAATAGCCCAAATACTTTGATAATACATGTAGCGTTGCAAGTAACAATAACTTCAAATGATATAATATTAATAGGTGAACAATCTGCCACCTAATCTAATGAAAATAGAGCTCACTGATATAATGATATCAACGGAGTTTAGATATTAATGTCGGGAATACTAAATTTGTCGAACTTTTTTATTAACGAGGTGCTTATAAGGACGTCAGCGTTATCACCACTCAGTTAACAATAGTGTATACCTCCCGTGCTAAAGAAGATTGTCTATTTTGATCCGAAACGAGAACACGATCTCTGCTCTCGAATTAAATACGCCGAAGAGAATGGAATTATTCTAATCAGAAATCCTAATAAACGATACTCTGATGTTGTAGAACGGACACCGATTCAAAACCAAGCCAAAAGGAGACAATTTAACGCGGAACCTAAGCCGGGGTTCCTTTCAGACAAACTGGCCAGAGCCACAGCCCAGGGTCGGCCACAGAGGAAGCGACCAATTATTGTTCCATTACCGTCACATTTCACTTTTCTTTTTCTGTTGTCCAATGTTTCCGCCCTTATCCGCTTTTCAGTTTCCGGCCACCGTAACGAGGCCCGGGTCAGGCCACAGTGGATACTGCCTTCTATCCTTCTAATCTACTTGCCTCTTTTCTATTTTAATTTATCGAATCATGTCCACTAATTTTCTGATTAAAAACCGGATATAGTACATTATTTGTTCGAAAATCAATAACACGATTCAACAATTCAATCATATGAATTCATTTTGACTCGTCATTCTAATTTAATATACTCGGTGTTTTTTATAAATTACAGAGGAGGGATGGGATAAATCAGAAATATCAACTGTTATATATATATATATATATATATATATATATATATATATATATAAATTGTATGTTGCGCATAAAATTTCATTGAGCAATCATTTTTCCCTATAGAACAGGGATTGTCACATATTCTAATTCTAATTCTAAATGTGCATATATTGTGTACATAAATTGAGTAAATTCATAATAATTTTGAAGGGGAAAACCGACAAGTCTGCCCGCAGCGGTGAACACTTGACTGATTCGACCGCAAGAAATAAACCAAAGAGAAATAGCGCCTTGTCAATATTTGACGTGTAGGTTTGATTAACGTTCGACCGCATATTGCGTGCTCCCAGGGCTCCAGCCAGCCACACACACAAGCCCTTCTGCACACTCTCCGCGTTCCCACGTTCAAAACCTGATCGAAACGCCTCGTGCATTATATTAATCACAAACTCATTTAACTTGCCTGCGAATATAAATTTGATAAGCGATTTGAGTTTTACGGAGTGGGTGGAATCCGCTTTACAAATACAGGGGGACCTGAGCACGAGTCAAGTTTTCCTAGTCATTCATCGAATTTGCATTTCAATTTTGAGCGTGTATAGTGGAAAAAAGTAGAGGAATATGTGACAATCCCTGTTCTATAGGGAAAAATGATTGCTGAATGAAATTTTAAATGAACCAATGGAATAATTTTCTTTGTATCTACCTTTAAATGTAGTATTTAATATAAAAGATATAGACTTTGGAGCAATCTAAACGATCTCTGGAGATTAACTGGACGGGGATATTAGAGGAGGGTTTGGACATGAAGAGCGGCGGCGAGCCGGTATCCGATTGGTGGTTGGCCGTCCAATCGGATTGGGCGGATTGCTACCTTTTCTACTGGAGGCCAGAAACTCCAACTGAGACTAACTCGGCCCAGAATGGCGCCCGTTTCACTTTCTTCGCTCAATCAGAACCGCTTTGTAAGTTTCATTATATAAGGTCCGCCTTTATAATAAGCGTTTTCGCTTAACGTTTTCACTGATTAAGTACACCAATTATGAGTGTCTCAATCCAAAGGAATGTAAATAAATAAATGTTATTTCTCTTCTGCTCCATCAAATACAAAAAGGCCGGTTACTTTTAATTGCGGCTTTCTCGAAAAAATTAATTTAATAACGCAATTAAGACTGCAAATGATGCGAAGAAAAAATACGATTCGCGGCGATTCGGCTTGGGGCCGAAAAACTCGGTGGCTCGAAATAATTCCGACTTTCTAAAAATGTACGCCGAATCCCCGCCCGGCCCTTCACTCGCACAGAACAGATGCAACTCAAAAATACCGAAATGACTTTGCGAATTGTCGTGGACGTTGAGGAGGGGGCGGACGCGGGGAGCGTTCCGACAGGTGGGACTGCGCATTATTTTTGGAAATCTCAATTTTGTTTCTGTCCAAGTACCCGAGACCGCTTAGAATTTACGACCGACTAACCCCCAGAGCGGTGAAACAGTTTGGCATCATAAAAGTGGCCTAAACGGCGAAATTTATGTGAAAAAACGGACGCGGACATACAACTTAAATGAAACTCAAGTAGTATAAATAGATTAGACATAGACGTTGGTAGATAAAAACATTTATTCGCATTTAAACCTTTGTTCATTTCGAGCGTTTCTTCATTTTTCATGCCTTCAAACAGATGGGAGTAAAGCCAGGGAGAGGATACCTAAACATTGAATAATATACGGCAAAAAAGTTGTAAACAAAAACCCGCAATGAATTTAACTGTTTAAGTTATAAAAGCGAAGTAAATTTTCTCTACTGCTTTAAACAATGGTTTGAAAATAAATACGGATTTTGAGATTCTTTTCAGATACTTCAATCAACACGGAAAGAATGAAGGGGTTAAAAATCTAAGTGATAATAAACCAGCTTTTTCCGAAGAACGGTTTTTTTGTAACAACCGCCAACTGCAAGGTTTACAGAAGGATGGAAACTGAGGCCAGCGAAACGGCAACGCGATATCCCAGGTCAAACCAAAAGAATTTTATAACTTAACGATTCGCGATTTTGTTTTTCGGCCTTCGCGTAATAAAAACCCTCGATCCACACCTGGAAACCAATAATAAAATAACAGGGAAATTCAATATCCGAGGAAAATATCGGATAGCCTGCGGTCCGCGAATACGGCCTCCCTAGGCCTGAATCGGGTGACAAATATTATAAGGCTTGAAACACTTATAGAAAGATTTAGAACTTTCTAATCTCATTAAAGAAATTAGAATTATTTTTAATCTATTTCGGGATATTTAAATAAAGAACATGTTTCTCCTTCGGCCTACTATAAATGGACAATAAATTAAACCTACAGCCATAGATAGCCTCATCGATAGCGACGACATTCATAATGTAAACCGAAAGCCCTAATTTCCCCTCGAGCGGTGAAAATCCCACGTGTCGCTCTCTGACCCGGTTGCGTCAGTTTCATTTATTTACGATTGTCGTCACGACAACTTGGTCACCGACCGGCCGATTGCGTTAGCCACAGGAATTGAGGCAGTGAGAGCCCGGCAAGTTGCTACAATGGCAAAGGCGTTACAAGAAATCGGCCTGCACCGCAAACCGCCAACCCCACCACCCCCACCCCCCCAACCATACACAACCACGGTTGTTTCATTAATGTAAACCGTGTTCCTTCTAGTTTCTTGGCCGCTATATCGATTCTAAGCGCGTGTTTTGCTGGAATGTCCTTCCGCACAGTTTCTACACGCATCACAGATCCCTACAAACAACTAATGAGAACTTTATACTATAAATGGCGGTAAAACTGCGACAAAGATATTTGTTTGAAATAGCCTGTCTCTAATAGCCGAAACCGTTCAACCTGATCAAGCTAAGACCGAAGACCGAAGACCAAATAAGCCGGTGGACGCTGAATAAGTCAAGAGTGATGAAAATAAGACACGTTATATTTTTGTTTATTAAATTTCATTACGCCCCTTCATACCTTTCATACCGCCGCGACAAAGCAATAAGAGAAACATGCACGGGCATCATAAACGCCGCTTAATTAATTAAGGAATTCACCTCGCGACCGGGTAAAGAAATAAAACATAATGAAATGGAGCGCGTGTCAGATAGATGCGTTGCGACAGTTGAGACTGATGGAACCGATCGGGACTTTCGGCGAGTCATCCCCAGTGAAGAGAGGGTTAATTAGCGGGTGGAAAGGTCTCCCACTAGAGAATGCCGACGGCTAGGGGATAGCCGAAATAAATTGAGCGTCTCGTCTCCAAAATTAGAAACGCGATAGCGCGGCCCCTTTCTCGAACCAGTTTCGATACATTTTGTCGATAATTTAAATAACCCACTTGGCTCGAGCGGAGGCCCTTCCGACGAGGTCGGCCTTCCGGACGCTAATGCATAGATAATTCCCGCTTTCTCGTCGGCCCCTCCACCCCGACTCCATTATTCCCGATCGTTCGCCGCGATGAACCCATTCTCTGATATACCGCGCGATCGACGGGTTCTTTCTAAACGAGAGAGAAGAACGCGTTCTTAGCTTATACGTTACATATAAATATATTTATTAATTAACGCACAATTCAAAATATTCGAATGTTATTAGTCCGCAGTTGGAATATACGCATATAAATTAAGATTTTTAAGAGTAAAATACATTTACACGGACTTCAACTCTTCGGTTGCCTGGTCAAGTGCACACCCGACGCGTCGTTCCTTTTCTCCCGCTGCGTTCGGTGAAAGGTTAATTAAAGTGCAGAAATATATTGTGAACGTATCTAATGGGATGTGGCCAGGTAATCTTACGAGTCTTTGAGGAGAGTATTTATGGGACCGCTAGAAGTTTAATTAAGTTAAAACCGGAGTGGCGAAGCTAATGAAGGGTCAGGCGCAGTGGCCGATAAGACGGTTTGGGATGCAGGCCCCCGAGGGTGTCTATTTTAGAACCAATGCACCGGGCATGATGGGGGGAGAGGGTAGGGGGTGTTTCGCCTTGACATCCAACTTCAGCTGTTGAGCCGTTGTCGGGGATGACGTCAATCCCGGGGGTTCAACACGCGCACCTGCCCATCTCTGGGGTTGGAGGCCACTCGGCAAAGCCAAGTTTATTCGGAGGCGACGCTCCATTTACACGGGGGCATTTCGCGAACGCGTCTCGCCTCCGCCCAATCGCTAATGGGTTTTCCGGCGCAGACGGCTGCGTAGAACTTTTGTATTTATAGATAGAACGATGGCGCCCTGTTGTGTTTTTTAAAAACGAATTCCTGACAGACAAAGGTAACAAGCTTCTTAATAACCGAAAAACTTTTATCTATTAATCTGAACCAAAATAATCTGGTGTTATATTTTACTGCGAACAAATTGCGGACAGCATTTAGATGAATAATCGAGTTAAACATATTTTTAAAGAAGAAATCCTCCGTGTATTTACTGTCAGAAAAACAATGAATTTCTTTTTCATGTGAAAGTCTTCAAAAGGTGGGAGAAGAATAGAGCTTTATTCATTTTTCAACCCCAGATATATTCGATTTTAACGGTTTAGATCGAGGATTTTTCCACTCATATATATATATATATATATATATATATATATATATATATATATATATATATATATTAGAGTATATCGCGCCCAGTCGTACTCGCATATTTCAATAATTCAATAAATAATTTAATAATATCAATATGTGTACTGTGATATACGGTGCTTTCACTCCGAAACAAGGGGAAAATAATCATGATCAAGATTCCCAGCGAGGAACCTTGTGGTTTCAACACAAGATTCAGTCGGCAAGCTGTAATTTTTTATTTGATTAATGCACAATAACCATGATTGGTTCATTTGAGTGTACTTACGAGAGTTTTAATTATATCATATTTCGATGTTCATACAACAGTTTAGTAACAATCGAAGAAATGCCAACTCACGCTACCAGGTCACGTCACGCTTGAGTGTTGCGCCATTGTTGTGGCATAAGAAACAGCAACCGAGGAAATTAGATTCAATGGAGTGTGTCATTAGAGATAATGTGATATATGTGTGTCTGAAAATGGAAGAGACATCAATGTCCACTCAGTTTGACAACAATTTTTGTAATAATTTTCTAACCTCTAGATTTGACGAATATATTTTTGTTTTATTCAGTGTGGTTTTTCCATTGATAGATTCCATTGCTAATTTCATTAAGAAATTATCTTCATTCTCACACACAGTCAGTATTCTCATATTCCATTATCTCTTCAATAATTGGTCGAACTATTAAATTCCTGAAATATTAATTAATAACAACCCCCAAATCTATTGTATTACGTCAATTTTTTTAAACGAAAATGGCCTTCGTCGAAAAACCATGAGATGGAATTAATCAAGAGTCAGAGTGTCGGTAAGAGGCGAATGGAATCGGTTCTTGCCAACCCATGGAGACCGACGTAGAAGGTCGGTCCGGCAAAACCGACTGCGGACGATAATTTCTCAATGACGTTCAAATTGAAGCCGACACAAGAGGGAGGCCAGATTATAGGAGGCCATGAAATATGAGAGTTCAAGTGAGGGCGCGAGGAAAAGAGACGGAGAGACGAGGAGCAAAAGAAGAAGAAGGATGGGAGAGGAACAGGACGAAAAGGGATGGAAGAGCGAGGAATGGAGAAATAGATAGAAAATAGAAGAGTGGGAGAAAGAATAAAAGGAGTGAGAGAGAAAAGAGAGGAAAAGAGAGATTACCCCCACTCCTTTACCAAAAAGTTAATGTCGGGTGGGGGAGGTGATGGCCACAATGAAAACTACTACGTCATACTCGGCGGCTATGTGTGCGAGCGTCTTTGCACATATAGGCGGCTCTGTCTGAGTGTTGTGTTCAAAAACCTTGAGCTAGGTCAAGATTCAAGGAGGCATTGCGCTGGTCAGTTGCATCCCGCTCTAGTGGTTCGCCCTCCGATCATTTATTTGGCCACCAGTCCTACCTTCTCTACGGACCCGGTCCGTCCAGTTCACAACGGGTCTCTCGTAGAAAACTTCCATGGAATTTAAATTCGAATAAAGGTATAGAATAGCGAGACATCTAATACATATTATAGTTAAAAAATTTTTTTTTAAAAAATGGACGACAAATTAGATGTTAGCCACTTGGCAGTCAAATGAGAAAGTGTACGATCTTCCGGAAAATAATATTCGCGGGTGGTTTGTGGGGTTTGACCAAAAACCGATGTCAATAATGACCAAACAAACTCCTCGAAACTACACATAGGAAGTGCACTCATAGGAGAACCCCTTGGCACGGAGCCTACTTTTCAAGCCCCGAAGGAATTAGTACATTTTAAAAAGCAATGTCTCAGTTTAATCTTCTGTTCAAAGATCAGAATGGTCTCATTTAATTTTTAATGTTTTAACGAAAAATAAAACTTTTTATTTTTCCGGATTAATTAAATTAAGTAGAACAGTTCTCCAGTATATTTCACTTTAAATTAAAATATACTTTTTATTGATTACCAACAATAAATCGTTTCTACGTCATCTTGCAGCCGCGTTAAAATTATTTGCTCGGTCTATTATAATAGCCATTTTACTGAACCTCTATTTGAAGAATTAATCGTATCAGTCGGCGATAAGAGCAAATGGCTTGTGTGTCTTCGTCTGGGAGACTAACAAAACAAACTGAAGTCACATAAGGCTCCGTAAATATTTGGATTGAGCAAGGCATTATCAATCGGGAGAAAGCTTCCATCAATGCATCAAGACTTGGGGCAATATTTAGACAGCCCGCCGGCGGTTACTCCAGTGCCGGTACTGAGGGTTATTATATTTTCTAAACTCATTACCTGAGCAGAATCACTATTAAAATAAAGAAAAAGAGTATAAATAAATAATAACTAACGCTTATGTGATAATGATTAGCGAGATTCTTTGAAATGAACAGCTGACTGGGACACTTAATATCGAACCGAGCCAAGATACCCCCTCTACCGATTCTCATAGCAATTTTCAAAAAGCGGTCGACCTTGGGACAAATTCCCTTATTTAATACCGATGCACTACTCCTACTAGTCTGATTTGAAAATATCTACAGCCGATATCCCACTTCAAGGGAAATCTGCCCTGCGATTCGAATCGTAATATCGGTCGAAAGATTACACCCTCTAGGGAGATAAAAATTTGCTAAGGCGGAGTTCAGACAAGGTTAGATAGACGGCGGATTGACCTTCGTCGGTGTTGGTCGTGATATATTGAAACTAGGCATGAGTGGCAGGAGTTTGGTCCCGGCCACAATTAGGACTGCAACTGTATTAAGGTTTGGCACACACCGCCTGCCTTTGGCCTTTGCTGCCTGGGGTTGAACATTCAATTCACCTGTTGGTTTGCCATATGCGTTACCGGCAGCAATAATTTTCTTACATTTTTTCACTCTGTTACATTTTAAAAATTCGTATACTTTCGCATATAAAAAATTGAAATGGTTCGGAACCGTCGACGCAACTGAATGGAGAGTATCATATGAAATTAGTTACATCGGAATAAAGGATTGGATTATAACGCGCCACTGTTAGTGTTTCGAAAGTGATTAAAGTGAGAAAATGAATGTATAGAAGTAGACGTTAAACAACTCGATAAAAGGAATGCATTTATAAAATAGAGTAATATTAGTAGTTTAAATCCTAGAATCATACAAACGCGTAACTGAAATCATTTTTATAAAATATATTTAGTGCTGGAGCGAAATCTGTCCTCATATACAGTCCAAGACTGTAAAGGAAATGTTCTAAATAATGATAAGCTCCCTGAGAAAACTAGATCGCTCTCAGATCGGCTATAGGCGACCATGTCGCGGGTTTCGATTGGAATATGTTAGTTTGGTCGGGAAATTAATAAATTCCAATAAAATATTCAAATTAGGCGAGGATGGGTACATTTGTTGACTGAGGGGGGGTTGCGGTGAGGAGCTAAGCGACGGCCAGACATGCTAACCCGCTCCGCTCTCCTCTTGCTAACCTTGACTGGCGGTAGACCAACAAGAAACGATAAGCAAAAAGGAAAAAATAAATTGAGAAAAAAGACAACGCGAATCGCTGTTCGATTCATCCAAATTTGTGCACTGGTCTCCGCAATAATAATTGAACGGTGGGCGCTGCTGCTGTACTAACTTTTAAATTAAATCCGATTCAATTATGTATTATATTGAAGCGAATCGGCACACTTCTGTATACCGCGTGTACAAAGGTCAACCCGCTTGAGATTTCTATCTGCTTGGCTTCTTTTGAAAATAACCAATAATTATACCTTATTAGCGCCTTATTTCTTCCTTGCCGCTGAATTTGTAAACAAACGATTATGCAAAATAACTTTCCAAATCTATACAACAATTAGAATATTATCGATTTAAATTAACGTATTGGCATTTCCAAGGTCATTCAGGCTTAATACATTTTCTAGTAACTTACACTGTATGCGCAGAACGAAGGGTTGAAAAAAGACGGGCAGAATCTTACCTGAAACAAAATTAATTTTGTTAAACACATTCGAATAAAACTACAATAAAATTATTTTGCTTAATGATTTTTTTTGTATTTCATCTCTATAACTATCATTTCGTGCAGTCAGAGATAAAGTATTTTGTACACAGCATGATAACTAAATCTATCGGAACAAACCACTAAGATAATCTGGAATGTCGAATAATGTCGAAAATATTTTCGAAGAACCCAAATAGATACAAACTCTAGTCTACACTGCGGCTAAATGATAACAATTAATATAATAAATAAGAGTACATTGTTTCATGATTTCGGTACATAATATAAACAAGTCAATTCCAACGACTCCATAAACAATTGTTATCGTTGCTCAATGATCGATTGTAATTACAAACGATTATTCAAGATTGAATGCATCAATGAGCAGCTGAAACTATTTTTGTAAGCTCCCACGTAGAATACTGTGGTTCGAGTTGTGGTAGTATGACCGTGACAGTTGTGAATTGTTAAAGGGCACGTTATCATCGAGTTAAAAAGGACCATCCTCATTGGTGAGATCAGTAGGGTCAAATAGGCTCGTTGAGAGGGTCAGTCATTCACATCTCTCAACAACAGGCATCAGAAACGCGCATCAAAACACTTGCGCTTTCCATAAAGCCAACACCCTCTCCTCGCTGGTGGGCCATCGCCCGAACCACCGAGGAAATTAAAGAAATCGAGGTAGTTTTTCTAACAACGCAGTTCAACCACTTCTAATTTATCATTTGGAATCCCCAATGAAGGAAACTTTGCGATAATCTACTTTGTTGTAACTTACACTTTCGTACTGTACACACGTTCGTTTTTTACATATTATAAAAATGCATTGTACTTACTGACTCTCTCTATACACTCAAGCATGGTTATTTAATCGGGCAATAATTTTACTTATTTCATTAATATTGTGCTATCGGCTGTACACGTATATGATATCAGATCAGACTTACTCATTTTGTAACCAATCTTGCTGTTGTGAATATTATTCGGATAGCGATTATATGTTGAGATGTGTTTCTCGCTTTGCGCCCAACCCTATTCCACACAGGAAAAATTTTTTTCGAAGCAAACACAATAACCAACACAACAGAACCAAAGTAACGGCGCGAGACCGTTACGAGGTATCCCCAGCAGTCGCAAACCTCTCCGTAAAACGTTTGAAACATCCGCCCAAAGCCGGACGTCAAATCTCGATCGGTGGACGGTGAATCTAGAAAGCGGGACAGGGGCCCGCGAACCATTGCCAGTCAGAGGGGAGGTCGGTGAGGGGAGAAGATTCTAATCTCGGCCGACTGGAACAAGGAGCGCTCGGGGAAACGAGATTTATTATAGGGGATACAACTCCCCCGACCGGAGGTACATCTTTATTGCTCGTCTCCCCCTACCGTTTCTCACAGCCGATAGCCGACCGTTCGCTCTCAATATCTGATTCGGACGCCTCGCAAATCGTTCATAACCTCCCGACACTCTTTATCATATCCCTGATAAAGAAATAATAAGAATAATGAGGTATTATCCACGAGAAGAATTACCAATTACCGTATACGCGCTAACCGATCAAATTGACTGAATATTAAGGGAATGTATTCGATATATTATTAAGGCATCCGGGGTGGAAGTCGAAGGTACTAACTACCATGTTACTGTGAATTATATTTCTCAAATTAAATAAGGTAAGGAATACATTAATAATTATTATTATTTAAATACCTTGGGATGTTCAGAACATATTCGTGTTAAAGTTAAACAATTTCGATATGCAAAAATCTAAAATGATCAATTCTGGAAGATACGAAGAAGCCTCAACAAGAAAAAACAGAAAATTTAAATCATTGTCAGTGTTTCATAAACATGTCGGCTGTCCACGTATTTTATTACACCTATCAGTTCGCAAATAAGTATTTCCACTATTTGAATAATAGAAGTAGCATTGGAAGATTCTTACTTATCCAGAAATGCTTCGGGGAATCACGGACAAGGAACCTGTTCTCAAAATGATTAGCTCCGATATAATTCGTTTCCCGGAACAGCAGCGGTGTTCTCCCCGGCCCGTCGGCCATCGCGTTATTCTTGAAACTTGAAGTTTTAACCGAAAGCCACGAGAACTGTGAGGAGTGGCCGGTCAAGTCTTCATTTGGAATTCAAACAGTGTTCTAACAAGAATAAAACAATTATACGTTTCCAGGCGTTATTTTTCCCCCGAGTCGAGTTGAATTTAAATAGAGCTCGTGCCCTTGCGAAGTTTCGATGCATAATAAAATGTTCCCACTTTTTCTAATCTGTCCTCCACAGGCCGACTGCAGCACATTCAATTACACCTTTGGTTACTTACCTCGTAAATGCATCGCTTCGTTAAAACCCAGTACGCGGTATTAATAAAGAATTCGTAGCCAGAAATGTAATTAAAAAACTCAATTTAAATGTGAGCTCAATTAAAGTACCGCAGTATTAACAAATCTAAAGAAATAACGAACATTTAGGAACATTAGGAAACTGAATCACTTATTTAGAGTAATAAGAAATATAAATACACCTTATATTGTGCAAAAAGGGAGAGGTAATAGTCCATAAATCTTCAAAAAAGCATTAGGTTTCAATCTAGATTTCCCCTAGAATCTAGCACGCCACCATTTCATCATTCTACACTAACACGAAACTGTTACAACTTCCTTTGCGGCGCATTTGCGGCAACACATTTACTATCCGATTTTGTATTAACTGTTATATTTTGTGATGTTGTTCGTCTTAATGAACGTCTTAATGACCGCAACTTCAACGGGGACAGTCCGAGGGGAGACCTCGGACAATGAATGCGCAAAAACAATTCTGATTGGTGAAGACAAGTCCGGCGAAGGAACTGGACGGTCCTTGAACTTGCCCACCACTTAAGGGGGTCTTAAGGCACACAGACGCTACGACAATTGTTTTGCTTATTACCTCCCCCCACTACCATGCCCCAGGGAAACACTCCAATGTCGTCTACTTAACCAATCGAGCTAATTTATTTAAATTCTGTCATTAGACAATGGGGAAACGCGTTCACAGTTATTAGTCGGTTCCCAATGCGCAGTAGCCTGGGTCATCTCAGTCCTTCCCCTTAATAATTGTCTTGTCACCTCCATTAATGTTCATTGGATACATACAAGACCACTCGATATACGCAGAAATGAACTGAGTAGACCGATTATTAGAAGTTATTATACCAAAATACTATGAATATATAAAAGAGACCTAGATACAAATGACTAAGTTTCCTTATTCTCATGGCTTGTTTTTTGCATTTGAAATTACTTTTTGTTAACACTCAGTTACTACTTATGGAACCATAATAGCAGGTAGATAAGATCTTTTTAATCTATAAGATGTGTTTTTAAGCCGAACAAACTTTAAATTTTCAGTAATCGGCTGGATATTAAGAAACATTTGTCACATTAACAGAAGCATTTCTGAATACTCCGTGGATTCAATGTATTGATCCATAGTTTAATGGAATGCTAAATTATATGCCTAATAAATGAGAAAAGTGAGAATTTAATTTCAATAGTCAGTTTTGTTCTGCCGTTGTTTATGAATTATATGCCGCCTGTTTGCTTATTTTCTTTACAGTTCTGTGTGGGGATTCCATATCAGTAGATAAGAAGGCATCTATCGCCAGACTCGGATATCTCTTGTGAAAATGATATTTTCACGTTTATTTACATGTGGTATACACACGCCAAGTGTGGCGACTTGTTACATCGACTGGATATAAAATCACAAATAGAAAGTACAAAATGTAAAGTTATATTTGACATAAAACCTCCGGTGATCGATTTCACTTCTGAAAGTTCCTAATGTTCCGTGATATATTTTTTCTGTTTAATGAACTACTCAGTGAAAGACCGATTCTTGTTGTTCCGCCGCCCGTTTACTTACCTCTGTGACAACACGTTTCCGCCACCGACTCCTGAAAGGCGGCTTCCTTATGGGCCGTCTTAATTTTAGAACCTACTCTCTGAAGGGGAATTCTTTCCAGGGCCCGCCCCGGACTTTCGGGCGCCGACGGACCTGGGGAACTGCACCGGCTCAAAAGCTGACTGACACCTCTCTAATGTATACGCTTTAATCATCTCCCACAACCGGACTCTTAATGTCTGCACTTTGTTACTTCCCCGCAGCCTATTGCCGGCCGCTTACTCCTACTCTAAACCCACTAAACATTTACTATCTAAACTTTATGTTCATTTAGTCCTAGATTTACAAACCGTTAATCAATTCTGCTTTTTTTAAATGCTAAATGATATAAACAAGTTTAATTTTTTATGAAAAGTATTAATTAAACAGTTAATTTAATTGTTGACAGTAGCATTATCCTATTTATAATTTGTTTCATAAATGTCCATTTATGAATGTTAAACCGTACCGCATTTTTCGCATATTTCCTCAATTCCTAGTTTCCTAAACTATGCTGAGCCGTTTAAACTAGAAACAAACAACAATGCAAATAAATACTTGCCGCTCAATACTAGGTCAATTTTGTGAAATTAGGTAAAAGCGCCACTATTATTTCGAAATATCTAAATACCGAAGTCATTATAACTGAGCTCATCTGAAAACAAATTATAAACTCATTTTTCCCGAATTCAGAGTATCAGGAAGTTCTTCGGTTTTGGAAACTAAAAATATCCGTCCCGGAATCATGCGCCCGACCGTCCTTACGATAACTACCTTTGTCAACAATCTTTCTCACGATCGAAACTTTCACGCTCCGGGCGTTCATTTGTCTATTTTCATCGAATCGAAGCGCCGATTCTAAAAATATGGAAAATTCCGGTAGAAAGCCGAGCGACAACCCGTCTGTTGACACCCTTCATTTAGGGAGACCGGAATAGGAAATCTTATGTTAATTACAGGCCTCGAAGGTAACAACTTTCACCGAGGAAATTTCAGTGAACTGTCCGACGATTCTGTTTGAAATTAATGGGCTCCGAGGTCACAAAACTATAACATTTATTGTCCCCGGAGTAAATTGTCGGTAACGATTTTCTATAAAACCAGTCGGCGGGGAAATGGGGCTGCACGGCCCGCAAACAATTCATCAAATTTATCCGGACAAACCGGTAGCGTTGGAGAGCCGGTCGGTGCCTCTCGTGCCCGGGGTACATTACCCCGGCGGAAGGGGTCGGGGTGAACGCGAAAGAAAAAAAGGTCGGGAGCGCATAAAATAATTTTTCCATCGGCAGAGTTGAACGACCCGTTTCTAAAGCGACTAGGTCGCGCGCCTCCAATTATCCGCAACCGATGTTAACATAAACAGGCAGGCGGGGCCCGGGCACGCTCTCTCGCCCACTGGTCTACTTTCACCCGGCGGCACCTTCTCCGGTGTAGGAAAAAATGCGGACCGATTGCAGCTCGGATTCCAATTTTTTAATTTTTGTCCGCCCAGCCACCCGAATTCCATCGGTCCCGAGCCACTTCTGATGCGTCGCGTGACGTCACTCCGATTCCCTAGAATATTTCACTGTAAAACCCAGAGGCAAATTCCTCAATATACGCGTGACCACTTTCCTTCTCTCTATTTATCCTACACCTTTCCTATATCTTAACTTTAACGGTATTTATTCCCTCCATTTCATTTATTATACAATAATTCGAAGAGAAATAAAGGGAACTCGCAAAAAGTTAAATTAACTGTTTACAGTTTACCATCAGTAAGAGAAGGGAAAAGAAATTCCGGCCATATATTTTATTTCCGCGGAAACGATTTTCATGAAGTAATTTATGGCTGCGTCGTAAAAAGTTCTAACTCAATTTCCGGTTAGCGCGGATACCACCTAACGACGGGTTCTGTCTGCTGAAATTCTTCAACGCCCGAGTCTGAAAAAGAGCAATCCGCCTAGAGCGGGGGTTCAGTGCACCGGCGGCATCGCCAGTCACGAGTGCATTTGAAGCCCCCCCGAGGCGAGGCCCACTGTGTCCACCGCAAAGCGATAATTAGAAAAGGCGTTCTACGTGCTACGCGTGCCCCTCTCTCCCGGACCGCCCATTAACCCGCGGAGACAATTTATCAAAGTTGTGCCAATCCTTCTTTTTCTCCTTGACTTTGACGACCGGGGCCGTTTGTCATCTTATAGTCCGCCCGGAGAATAACGCGCTCTTCCAATCGCATTAGCGTTAAAAGATTTGGATTTCATGAACTAGAAAACAACTAACGATCGGGAACATTAGCAGAAATTAAGTATTTTTCCTATAATTACTACATTCCTTGATGTTCGGCGCCATTACACTTTTACAAATTGAAGACTATAGAATCTCGCGTTAGCCTACTTACTACTGTAGTACTTTTCGTTCATGCAAATATCTTACATCAGGTACTACTGAATGAATTCCTAACGCATAATCTTTGTAAGATGAGACGACATGATGTAGAAGAATTTACATTGCCCAAATTTCCGAGAGGATATTAAATTTTATTAAATTGCGCATTGAACTGAAAGCTTTCCTGCTACAAATACCAGGGTATAGAGTTAGTAGATAAATACATTTTAAGAAAGTTTAAATTTGTAATACATTTGTACTAATTACTTTTGTATACTAGATAAAGGAGATAATAACTAATTTAATTTGAGTAATTATAAATGTTTTCACTCTCACATGTATGGAATACATAATTTCAATTATAAATCGAATCGTCTAGCCGCTGAACTGCGCATTATAATATAATGAACGCTAGTTACGACCCACCGCTTCGGACTGATGAGAAGTTGAAGTTGTCCCACTGCCAAATCTAATTTGAGAATAGGAATGAATCCTGAGGGAGATGTCCTCAGCGAGTTCCGATACGCCGGTTCAATTTTTCTTTAAATATAGAAAAAAAAGGTTTACACCTCGTGACAGCCGACAAATCCAAAATTATTGACGGGCCACCGCATGTATTATATACCCATAATGCGTTAAATGTTCCAAGTATAGCAAAGTGCCCAGAGACTACTATTTTACAGAGAGTACTATTTTAATGCAATATATTTACAACGAATTACTACACAAAGTATTAAATACATTCGGTGCCATATTTTATGGGAAGGATGAATATATTTAATTCCACTTTTATCCCGAAATGAATTTGGTCAACCTGTTTGTCAAGGAGCAATGTGTATGGTAATGCCCCCTCTGTGTCCCGCCGAACATCAGACTGGTTTCGGCTGGTCGGGGCCAGCGTCCGGATGAAGAGGGTTGAACCTCCGGCGGGCGTTTGAACTGGCGGGGGAGATGGACGCGGAGCTATGCCAGATATCGATATGTAACATCGATGCCCGGGGACGGGTCATCGGTTCGTCGGGCGAATACAAATCGCAGTTTTCCCCGCGTGTCCGCGTCAGTTTGTAGGCGTCCCCCGTGCCGCATGCACGAGGTATAAAACGAGAACCGCCTATGACACAGACGTCGCTGCACGTTAAACACACAGGGGTTAAGGTCGGACACATCTGTCAGCGTTGGCACTCTCTGTTTGTACTCTTAACCTTGATTTATACGCTCGGTGCTCATTTTATAGCCCAAAGACAATTAAAAAAAAAAAATAGTTTCTCTCCGCAAACAAAAGCTTCTCTTCGTTGACCCCTGTATTACCGCTATTGAACATATCACAATTACATAAAAACAATGATGTTCAAAACCCTCTTAATTTTTCCTAGCTTTGTAGACGTTTAAATTCACTAGCTGTTGCCAGTAATAATAAATACTGCAAGAAGAATAGTTATTATTGAATTAGTAATGATGATGATGACCTTATTTGGGCCCATATGCTCCGTTGGACCTCCATGAGTGAGCCTAAACTACCACCTACCTATTCTCCATAGAACTTATAGCCCTTAACATCACAAAGGCGAGGCCTTTTTACCGCGATCAAATCATGAAACTCCTATTCCCGACGCTGAAGTTTAACACACGTGAGCACAAGAGATGTGAGTTTTATAGAAAATAATAAAAATGATTAATCAACCGATTAGAGCTTTCTAAGAAGACAAGCTTTCTGAATACAAGTAGAAATAATACCAAGTCGAAATAACACCTAACATAGCCACGCTTTTTACAATTACGATTAATTTATTTCCAACGAATGCGACGTGAAAATCCCAATGGTCCGAACAAACGGGCTTTGGTACGCGTTATGAACGATTGAATCGGCTTGGAGCAAAGGCGGCACAGTGGGGTGACCGACACACAAGGCTCTCTAATGGATTGAATCAAGGTCAGAATCAAACATAAATGGTAATGATGTAACGCAACCGTATTGAGTTCAATGCACCTTATTTTTATGTTTTATGATTGTCGGAGTTAATAACCTTTAACGGCCGCCGGGTTTATCAAGAGCGCCAGTTGAAATTCCCATCTCTGTTTGGCCTAAAATTCTGTTATCGTTCCCCTAAACGATATTATAACTAACACAGTGTAATATACGTAGATTTTAATGTACGTAATTTAGTCTCTGTTATTTTAAACTTAAATTTAAAGTCAAATCGTGTAAAGAAATAATTGCGTTTAATTCTACAATTACAGTTTAGTAAGATATCAAGTGAATAGACACAAGAATAATATCCTTCCACAATTAAACATAACGTTAAGCGATGTTTAAACGGTTTTTAGGCGACTAACGGAAGTTCGGCCCTACTGATCTTAGGATATTTATACGCACTGAGTCCATCGATACTGAGGTCTATTCCTCCACTGTTCGGTCAGCCTGAGCCAATCATACTGGCTGCGTTTATGTAAAGTGTGACAATGCTGAGATGTTGATCCGGTTGTATTATTTTAGATATAAAAAAGTACAGCCCTTTTCAAAATAACCGTGCTGATGCGTTAAGAAAAAACAGATAAACAAATAAAATTGGTACAACATCGGTATCGGATTTTTCTTTAAAAATAAAAATTTAATTCGGGAAAAACTACGGTTAAGGCTTTCTAGTAATTATACACTTAAAATAACATAAAAACAATGTGGCAATACGGGTTCTGGGTAATATATCACACCGCGGATAGCGCTATCTACGATTAATGAGCAAGTGATAGTCCGTCATTGGGAAGTGTTTTTCTGTGTAATGGCTCCTTCTTTAACAATGCATTAGTAGGCTCTACGATAATGGTCGCTGATTCTCCCAAAAGAAGTGCTAATGTCGCAACATCCGCCCTATTAATTTTAAGATTCCTAAACTCGTAATCCTAGCGAAGGACACACCAGCCACCAAAGTGGCACCGGCATTTAGGTCAGTACAAGAGGAAAACGTAAGACGTCGTGTACGTGAGCAGGGAGAATATACTGAATGGTTAGAATGACTTTTGAGTTTTTCAAGTCCACCACAAAAAAAAATATAAATGAAAATTATACTCTCAATTTGCAATTAACGTTGTTTCCGCAGTTTCTTCAGACGTCTAGAACACTATTTCAGAACACAAAGAACATTCCATGTCAGTTAGAGTAACACGCCTACAAATGACGCGCCTGTGTAGATTCAATCTCCCGTTTCCCCGAGTCATCATAATTACAGAAAATCGACAACAGGAGCCATGGAGGAATCTCGGCCCACGATTTGAATACAGATCGGGGATTTAATATTCCGGCTCTGCGGTGGAAAAAAAGTCCTACTGCCATATAAAAGTCCCAGTCAGGAAATTATCAATGATTTCCCAGCAATCGTGGCCGGTTCAAATTGGGTACTTTCAAACTGCAAAGTAGACTCGCCCATTCTGGTCATAGCACTCACACTCTCCGACTTCCACAACTCCTCTTTATTTTCCATTAAAGGTGGGAAAATCTGTCGTTATTATCAGGCACAAACATTCACATTATAATATGCGAAGAGGTGAACAGTTTAAAAAAATATTGCCAATTGTTATCGTGGTTAATGCTCCTTCGATATATATCCCAATGGTATATAATAATATCCCAATCGCAGGAAGTTTCAACTGATTAAACGAGCAAATAAACTCCAGTATGCTGGCTGAAATAATTTGATTTTGTCAAAAATTCGAATGAATTTTTCGCTAAGCGCTAAGCTAAATTTAATAATATTGAATCGGTAAACATTTGGCATTCCGTTCTTAAATTAGCGAGGCATCAATAGATGGCGGTTGCCGATGTGGCATCCTGTCTGCGCTGTTGCTCAATATCCCTTAATATTTATTGTCTCGCAATGATTGCACAACCACCGTTGTGCTGTCTGGGTTTGTTTAATTTTTTACGTTCTATTTATTTTTATCGATTTTTTTCGCCTTTTAAGTTTAATATTCATCCTTTGAAATGAGACTGACCGAAACTTGACCAACAATGAGACTGCCATTTTACTCTTTTAGTGGAGACAGAAGATTGTAACCTTCGCTGACCTCATAGGTATCTTAAATTTATTATAGGTTAAATACAATCTTTTTGTATTTGATATATTTTGTCTTTTGTATTTTGAAAATTCAAATAAGTTATGCAGACAACGTTAGAATTACATTTAAATACACAGGAATAAAGGCAATTACTTTGATTCAAAAGCGTGCAACTACAATTGCATTTCAAATCGCATTTATTTTATAAAAGGACTTAAGAATTGTTTTTTTAAATTCCTCAGTTCAATGGTGAACCGAGAAACAAAAGTTCTATTTTGAGAGTTGAATGTATGACTTCAAATTGTAATTCCCCCAAGTCGACGTGCGGGAACTCCCGCTGAGGTGGTCCACACTCCCTACCCGTAACAGGTGTTCAAACTTCCCAGAGGGAGATCCTCACCAGACTATTTTTACAGTTACTATAAACGGAATTTTCCTGTGTACTCTGAACAATTCCAACACAAGTTGTATTGTTCTGTCTTACTGATATACGATGTATAAAAAATAGTACTAGAGGGGCCGTTAAGGTTTCGATTACTTTCCCCTCTCGCTTCTCCGATCCTAGCTCAAATTGGTTGAGGCATCTCCCCAACGTCAATAGCATTCGATTTGTAGTACAGGGACACCGAAGTTTCTTTTATCGATCGACTATTGATTGAATTAATTAATTGTTATAGAATAAGTAAAACGTATTGTGTTTTCAGACAGTAGATTGCCGACGGAGCACTACGACTAATCAAGAAAACCTAACTGAGTAAAATCCTAATTCACCCAGTTGTTTCGGAAGGTCGAAACGGGGCCGAAGGAGGCGTTAAAGAGTCAGTTTCGAATTTGACCATAAACTTGGGGCTACCGGTTCGTAAAAGGGTCGACCTCGAAGGACGGGAAGCGGAGTGAGGGCAGTGAGGAACCCGAGCCAGCCACAAGGCGCGCGCAAACACGCACACAACCACCCCCCTCAACCGGATACCATGCCATGTTTTTATTTTCTTTTTTTGCCTAATTTCTCTTTTTTTTCATCCAAGACTTATCGGATTTCGTTAGGGCTTCGCATTGTTCATGAATATTTCTGTAGGGAAACAATGCCATCCGTCCTGTAAAGCTCCATGCAATTATAAATTCGACTAGATCGTATTTTTGGTATGAAGGGGAATCTCGCAGTAATATTTACCAAACAGAATATAATTCTACATGGCAAACACTACAGACCTAGAAGTTTTTAATTCGTTAATTCAAAAATACTAACTAAATCCTCTCCATCAAAATCCAAATACACGATTAAATTCCGCTTTATTTTTTTTAAATAATCGAGTAATAGACAAATGAAGGTGAAGGACAACGTATATTACCACTCGCCTAGAATGCCCAAAGTTGAAGCACGATATGCGCACAAATGCTGCATTGTTAAATTACTCGGAGGACTTATCACATAATTTGTTTCCCATACTCAGATAATACACTGAGAGCGTACAACTGGACCCGGTGACATGCCCAGAGGACTGTTCATTCGTCCGAAATATCTTATAAATATATACAAATGACCAAACGGCAGATAGGAGAACGGGTATTTACAGAGGGGACAATGCAAGGAAGTCAATGGGCCCTGACGTGACCCGCATGCGTGTAACTCTCCCCGAGACAAGTAACAGGATAAGGGCCTCGTTTCATCAAATATGCATCCCCCCAGACGCCTTATATATTTATTAACATACAAAGCGTCCCCTCTCTATTTCTCTCTCACTCTCTTGTCTCAATGGCATGGAAAAAACAATTGTTGTAGGAGAGCATTCGGCGGTTAACTACCGCTGGAAGGCTGCTAGACGGTAACTGTGAAAGATGTATGAACTGGAAATGCGAGTACTGTAGAATGCAAAAAGATTTCGAATCATTAGCACTTCGTGGCTTATTGCTATAAACCCCTATTATAATTTAATAATGTTGAGTAATAAAGGTTTATAATTATTCCAATTCATTGTAGTTATCACACAAACAAGTTAAAGTTAAATTGTGCGACCACAGAAATATATGAAAGTAATAAAAATATATGTGCCCATAATTATGAAAGTGGTCTTAGTCAATTCAAACTTTAAATACATTTTCATATGAAATTCAAACAAAATTTCATATTCATAGTAAACTTCCATTAATCAAGACTAATAAAATTCTAAATTAAAATGTTTCATAATATAAAAATATTTGTTAATTTATTCGAAAGCAATTCATTAAATATCTCGAAACCAGAAATATATGACTTAGACGACATTCATAATTATGGGCACCTATCAATATATTTATGAGACCAAAGAGCCAACGCAACTAGCATGTCCTGGTTCGATAAACCCGATCAAAAAATTACACGCCAAACCGATGTACTATAAAGACGTTCTATTCTCCCTTCTCCAGATAATCTTTGTTCGACCTACTTTACATTCTCCACTACTTCGAAACTTACATCCTTACAGAGTAACAGCCAACCTTCCGAATTTAACTTCACAGCTCACGGTCTTCCAACAAATTACACGGCACTTTATTAAATAGTCTCAACTCCGGATTCGTGACCGGTCGAATTTGTTACAGATCTCCGATACCGCTATTTGGGTAACCAAATAAAAATGAAGCTCTACGAAGCGGTGGAAAAACGATTTGAGTTATGCCTTCGAACCGGGCCGCCGTATAACAAACCGTCCCTTCGGCGTCCGAATTGAAAGATTAAAAAAAAACTTAGGAACCTGTTTCCGCCGAAAATTTTTTTTGCGTTATTTTCACGGCCAACAGTAAGAGCGGGCGAGCGGGTTGCCCTGAGGGACGTGACTCGAATCCCCCAGGCCTCGACAGATCACAAAGGTCTTTGCCTCATTCAAGACTAAAACTCGAATTCCCATTTCTTTTGTTTCTTCTCCGTCTTTTTTTTGTTGAAAATAAACTATATTTTTTTAATGTTTTTTAGTGTCCCGGACAGACTCGGGAACGGGTAAGGGACAAGCGTGAGAGGTAGACTGAATTTAAGGTCGATGAACGGAGTCTGACTTAGAAAAACGTTAATAATTTACACAATAGATATATTGATAATAAAATCGATAATTAAATGATACACTTTATTATACAAAGCAGATGTAGTTTTCATGAGGCCCCGGTGAATTAATTTATGGGTCGGGTGATTATTTTATTCCAAAATGTTATATTTCCCAGTAATATTCAGAAATTATACATGTGGAATACCCACATACATAATTACATGTATTACATGTATTATACATGTGATTATTACCCGCTTGGAATACCGAATGATCAGTAGTCTCGATAAATGGAAATCAGGCATTCAAGAACATCAATCAATGAGCAACAGACGTCAATACGGAATAGGTGGTAAACAAAGTCTTGACCGCTAGCGTTCGAACACTACTTTTGCGAATTATTAACCAATTTTATCGGAACGATCGGGGTTAGCAAAAAATGATACGTACACAAAGAAGATAGCTGAAACAAATTCAATATTTAAACCTGGCCTTGGTCCCAACCAACTTACGCCTAAAGGACACACGCGCATCGAAATGTCAGACATAATAATTAGGTTAGTAAACTTTGAACAAAACGCACATGCCAATTCAGCAGGCAAAATTATTATAGTTACAGTTATTGGTGCCCATATCCGAAAAAATGAAACATTTTTTCCGAAAGTAAATGGAAGTCTAAACGATTAGACATAAACATAAGCTTCCAAGCACAGCAATAGAAATGACACATTATTAACTCACAGAAATCAATGGCCGGTGTTTACTCATTATAAAAAGAAGTGGAATATTATTCGAAAATTGAAATGAAACAATTATAATATCACATGAACTATGTAATTAAGATTCCACACGTTCGTGTTATTTGAACGATTGAATACTTTTAAATCCAAGTTGCACTTCAAGATATTTTTCGAGATTCTGAAGTTCAATCTAGAGATTGAACGATGTAAGTTCTCATGTCGAGTCATGAGTACGTCAAGCATCAATTTAAATATCACGCTGGAAACTATTCGCCCTGACAACAATTGTAGAAAAAAACGGCACTAAACAAAATAAAACCGAGCATGATCAGAATGGGTGCAACGACCATGATGTGGCTTCAAAAAAGACTTGCATAACTCGCTCCGCATGGGGCCATGTGACGCAACATCTGCTAATTGTTAAGTACAACAGCTCCTCTTTTTCAGATCTTAAATCTGGCAATAAGTGTTTCCAAGAAATAAAAATTAAATAAAATGTTTTCCGTTGGTGGCAATGGAATATTGAGGAAACAGAGCAGTGTCGATTTTAATGGCTGATATTAAAATATATGGGCATGGGTATGGAAAGTATAATATTTTGTATTATATTAGTAAACTAAAATCAAAAAAACTTTTTGAATCAGAAAATACTAAAAATATTTTCTGCAGGCCCGCTTTTCGGACAGCAGGGTTTTGTAGGAAATGCCATTATAAAACAATAAATAAACATAGAATGGATCAGTTCTATGTTTATTTAATTTGTTCTTTTTAATGGTTGATAGTTCACGATATAATCTTGGGATATAATTCATATTATTATTATTAATACATATTAACGGTGCTCCCGATTAACTTAAGCTGATGTGATTCAATTCTGACAGTTCTGATAGCTACTGTTTCATATTGTTCATGTTTGTATTATTCAACTATCTAAGCAAACGCGTACTAATACACCCGTTCCTTTTTCAATAGTAAATTATAAGGTATAAAGTTAAACCAATTGATTTCCACTGTTCAAAGTTACCGATGATTATTTAATATACGGATCCTTTAAAGGAAATTATCTCTATGCGGGGACAGAATATTTGAAAACAAATTACCCAACCGTTTTCAACTGGTACTAACGAGGAAATGACACGTCGGGCTCTTGAAACGGGATGATTCAACAGGAAGCGGACAAATTGCGAAACGAACGTGTTCGGCCCTGCCCGGAGCAGATGGGGCGCGACCAACTTAGAGAGTCGCGCTTCTGTTTAGCTCTTCTTTTTATTTTTTCTTCTTTTTTTTCTACGTCTGTTCAGAATACAGCCCCCTTCACTTCGGAGAACTGGCGCAGGGCGGTTGCCGAAACACGCTCGTTAGACTTCATCCCGAACCTAATGACCGTCTCACCCGTGGGATACTCCGTAAGAAACCAACGAGTCTACAGGCCGCAACAACGAATGGAAGAGAAATCAGTATTATCGGCGATATAAAATTAACCGGCAGAATTTTCACTACGTCGGTTTTTATAGCACTTTATTATTATTATCAGAAGTGCAATTAATTGCCTAGGCATTTTCGATATTATTTTTTTGACAAGTAAAAACTTTCATGGCAAAGATCCGATTCCGCTTGTCGACTATCACTAGCACCATATATCGACCGTACATAATATCAGTGGAAATAATATCTCACTTCACTGATTCAGCACCGAGAATGGAAACTGATCCTTCGATCTTATCTAGCTTGTCAAAGGGAATTTCGAAATGTCTTTGGGGTGGTCTCCGTTTTCACAATTCGGTCTTGGACCTATCGATCGATATCGGTCAGAAATAATGTGGATATCCATTTCGATCGAATGAAAACAAACCACGGAATTACTGTTCTCTTGTAGATACCTAAAAGTACACAGCAGTGGAGACATGACTTACATTAGATAGATTCCATCCAAAGAGTAATGAATGCGATTGTTGTGTACAAAGCCTCATCAAAATGGTACGATAGAAATCGTAGATTTATAACATTACATAACGTGATGGTTAATTTAACTTGAGTAATTAGTCTCGAACACAAGACCACTGGAAGACGCCGTATTCTATCGTGCGGCAAAATATTAAACATTTATGAGTACCTTTTCACGTAGATGCGACATGTCATCAAGTGAAAGCGAGCCAACCTTAAAGGGCGCAAAAATGTCAAATATGTTAATATTTCTTTAAGCTCCGAAGACGAAATATATGAATTATTCATAAGCTGGAAGCCGTTCAATTGCATTGGCATAAGATCACAGCCGAACAGATGGTCGATCACAATATAACGCCAGTGAGCGTTGGATTTTTCAAGGTCAAAAATAAAACTGCACATACATTACATAAATACATGACATCCCACGTTGGGTGAAAGGAATACACACCCAGGTATGCGACCAAGTTTGGCACTGGCCGGAGCTTTCGAGTTCAAACCCAACACGACGGTGTATCCGCAGATTATTCTTTAAGGAATCGTATATCAGTGAGTCTAAAATATCCGTCAAGTGTGTGTCTGAAAAACCATTCTCGCTGATACGATTCTAATTCGAAAATATGACTTTAGTCCGAACTTATCGTGTCGCATTGGCTGACGAAAGGAGATGCGTTCGCTAACTCCTGAACATACTGACGTTATTCAACTAAAGATTTATTGGGCCCATTCCTCGAACGGGAAAGCATTTGTATTTTCGTATTACCAAGGTAATGCGTTTAGCAAAGACGCCATAATTCTTCGAGGTGTAAGCAATCTATTCCGAGTCATTCTAAAAATGAAGTGTAAAAGGATCAACGCACCGGCCGCCGCTCAAAGATGTATTACGTTGAAGAATCTCGCTTAATGGAAACTTCTAAAATTGCACTGCAGTTTTCTCTCTCCTCCACTCCTCTCTAAATTCGTCTACTTCTATTGTTTTTAAGCGTTAAGTGCATTCCACGGTCGATAAGTAAATTCGATGTGATCAAGCTTTTTCCATTCCCCCACACTATCTTTACATTCGGTGAAATAAATAACTTAAGAAAATATCCTATCTATCTAAATATAAGGGGAGATATAATATCCAAAACATTTATTTTGGGATCGAATATTTGTTTTAACTCATAAATGTGGTCGGTTCATAACAAATCGTGTCCGGCGTTTTGTGAAACACAACTGCGATAAATATTATAAATTAACAGCAATATCAACGCAAGTTCTTTTAGTATGTAGATAGATTAATGGATGTCGGACGGCAGAAGCGTACATAATGAGTCAGGACGCAGGTTTTCGAATGACAAATTCCATTGGCATCGAGTTCTTCTCACAGGAGTCCACACCCTGTTTTTCCATTGGCCGTCTCTCATCCTCACCGTCCGCCCCTACAGTGTAAAATCCAATCTCCCGTCCTGTCAAACATCCCACATTATAACATTTAGTTTCCCCTCGGCCCAACTAAGTCGTAATAAAACCTGTATTTTACAGCCGCATCGAGTTTTACTGGAGTTCTCATTACGATTATCGCCAGTTTGTACCAAAAGACTACGAGTATGTCTCCCGATATGGAGGACTCGGCCAGAGGAAATGGCAACGCCCCCACCAAATTTTCGTGGCTCAACTTCTCCCCTTAAAAACTGATGGCAAGTAAATATATCAGACGTATTGTATCATTTGGGGATACAAAGAACGATAAGGGAAATATGATCACTATAGTCATCTTCAATAGAGGCTTTGTTATAAAACTCGAATAGTTAATAATTCGGATAAATTATTCATTCCTAAAAAGAAATGAGCGATAGAGTGAGAGAGAATAGGGTAGGGCGGCGTGAGAAGGAGGGAGAGAGTGAATGAACCTGTGGCAATGAAGCCGCCACATTATGACTACTGTATTCGCCCGTGGGTCGTTTTCCGAACAATTCCCTCTATCAGTTTGTACAATGGAACAAATTTCCACGCGTTTACCAAACAAATAAGATTCCGCTTTAAATGTTTGCAAGGGAGAATGAATTGTTCATTTTATAAGAAAAATCAGGAATAAAGTGTTCCGATCTGTTTTGCGTTCCATCTCTCAGATTTTAGGAACACGTGTATGTTATTCTTCTCACAATCGTCATGAAATCGCTTAATATGCATGGCATTTATATATGTTTTTTTCGTATAAGTAAAATATTTAATTTCCAACCGAGTTTATAAATAAAACATTGCTCTATTCATATTCCTTGAGTAGAGATAACTCAATAATTATACTTCCTCACATCGCCCAAAAGCGTGCGTAAAATGTAAAATATTTATCTAATTGTTTGCAGTCGAAAAACTCCCGTTTACGCTGTTCCTGTAACTTAAATTACAAGAGTGGTCGAAACACGGCCGCTTGCGGGGAATCGACAGACTGTTCTTATTGAATGGACAATAAAAAGGGAGAGGAAAACGGGTAGTGAGTTGTGGAGGGGAAGGAGGGAGGTGTGTTCACGCTGTTAGAAAGGGAAAGTGAGCAGCCCCGCCCCCAACAACAAATCAGAGGAACCCACCATCGACATTTCCTTGTCCTAGCTCCTTTCCTCGACCACTTTCGTTTGAAACGCTCAGCTTAGAAACCCTTCACCTTGGCCACGGTCAAGCATATAAAGCGATCGACATAACTTATTTGAAATTGACCGAATGTTCTGCGCCATGAGCAAACCACAGTAGCAACTTGGGGAATAATAAGATATATAAGGTCATAATATTGAATTATTTAATATTACATAAGTCTAATTATTTTCATTTTTAATTATAATACTTTGCACAATTTTGTAACGGCTAACAATATTGTTTTTAGTTTCTGCTATGTAATTCGGCTTGTGAGTACATTTTGACCACGGATGGTGAGGTACATTTTAGACTCCTATTTATATTCAAGAGTTCAAGGGAGTTGCAATGTCATACCATATTTACGAGATATATCTTAATCGATGAACGTACATTTTACATCCTTGAATCACAGCTATCATTTTGAAAGGAATGATTCACGCGGGTCCTGTTTAACTACTTCAGCGGACCAAATACGTGTGGACATCTGAGAAAAAGATCAGTAACCACCGACAGGGACATAAACACGGCCAAACGGTCCCAATCCCCACATCGGTTCTACTAATGGGCTAAGTTCAAGGGGAAATGTCTGAAAGGTGGATAGGTGGGCGTAGGCCTTGTCAGTGGTCCGCCCTTGGGGCTGAAGGGGGGCGCTAGACCGATAAGGACAGGGCAAAAAGCGGATTCAAGAATTGTTTTCGGGAACTCCAAAAAAATACTGGGGGTCCACAAGACCTGGTGCCGGTACGGGAGGAATAAAATCAAACGCCCCTGTCCCAGAGCCTGATGTACGGTAATGGGGTCCACCGCCGGCAGTGGGACCTATTAAAAATTTATCGCACGTCCTTTTCGTCCGGCCCTGCCAAAACCGAGGTCCTTAACGACCGTCGAAATGGTTTTATGAGGTTATTTGCGAAAATAGAATTGCCGAGGAACAAAAAAAATCTTAACGAGACTGCAGCTTTAGTGACCGCGCTGAGACGACTTTCACCGCATTAATATCGCTGTATTCCCAGATATAAAAGCTTCGTAGAATCAATTTATACGGTATATTAAGAAATAATTTTACAACATGAAATTCAATATGAAATCAAAAACTGATCTTAAATGGAATCCTTCATGCTAGATTTTCCTACAAAGGTTTACTATTTAAAGTAAAATTTTATTTATTCAATTTAAGAAATAATTTAAGACCAGTAATGGTTTTAACAAAAACGAAATTTACACAAAATTAGATCGACGAAAAAAAGAACACGTCAATGAGGTATAAGAATCTATATTTACAGACCGGTATCACAAAAGAATGTCGTCGTAACAGTAAATAAATCTATTATTTAGAAATATCTGTCGATTGACTCCATGGAAGTGCAGGAGGAAAACCGTGAATGAATTCATTCAACTTTCGGGGAATCGCGAAATTGATATTAGTTATTCAACATCCTTTATTTACGTCATAAGGACATTATCAATTAGTTTTATTCGTGAAACAAATTTTAATTCGCTATTTTCAAGACTATAAACTCGAATGTTAAAATTGGCTCATGCGTTTCCGGTACTGAAACGATTAATCACTCATAATATACGACCTTAGATGGCACTGCTGACGATATTACGAATTAACAGGAAAACTGGAACTATCTGAAATTTGTGTGAAATGATAAGATACCCAAAGGAAAGGTAAGATTGATCTAATGATTGTTTTGGCTTAACTCTTCTAAAGGCTAAATGGGTGAGGCCCATATTGTCGAATTTCATTTTATCAGATTAGACATTTCGCACGCCACCTCCCCCCCCACCCCGCCAACCGTCCGGAGTATGTAGGATATTTTTTGAAGGTCAATTCAGTTTTCAGTGTCAATGAACTGCGTATGACGTCAGGGCGTGTGATAAAATTCCACCGACCGCACGCCCCTATCCCTCAAGCTTCCTCTGTCTGCTGCTCGGTCTCCTGTCCTCATCTCTCGTCCTTTATCCACCAGACCGAACCGAACAATGCATGCCCAAAGCAATTAGCGATGGGAAACAGTAAATGTCTAACTGACACCATTAAATGAACGGGAGTTAACGCTTCGTTCACAGTAGACCTATTTCTTCAGCCGTATATAGATTAGAATCTTCGCACTATTATTTTGTCGTAAAAGTACTTCATTATTTTACCATAATTGGGCTATTAATAATGACATTATCATTTTAAAAACAATCATAATTTCGTCGGGTATTTTTTATTTTATTCCCGCAGTTTCTTTCATTCAGTGCAACACGCCACTTAACGTAAGGAGGCGTTATTATTTAACAGTTCGGTTATTCGGAAGGAATAATAGCCGGTATCACTCTGGCATCAAACCGATAAAAATAATGGTAATTGAATATCTTATCTTTAGATTTCACATATGGATATGAAATGACGAGGAAAATTAACATCTATTTAGCAATTTGGAACAGTAATAGAACAATAGCCCCACATTGCACATGAAGAAACTAAAAGTCTGACACTACCTAATGTCTGTTTCGGAATAAGCTTCCGGATGCCTAATCAGAATCCTGCAGGCACCTATATTACAAGTTTCCGAACAAATCAATATTGGTGTGGGCCACGATCCAGGATCATCAAGTGCTTTTTTCCCCCTTTCTCCCATCGGGACGCCTCACGGTAGGAGGCCGTGGGCGCGGCCAACAAACAATTACTCCTTTCGTATCCCCCTTTGTTTATTTCTTGTTTTATACCCTTCCGACCATTCCGCTTCGGCGACGAACGAGAGCCGGTAACGATTGCCGACTGTCAGTAACAAATCGGCCGCATTAACTACACTCGGTCCCTGCATAACCGACCGCTATTAACTGCCCTACGTGTCCGAACGCTGTTCTGCTCTTATTGTTTTCTCGTACGGATATTTTTGTTTCACGTTTTGTTTCTCTCGGGTGTAATTAGAATTTCTTTTTTCATTCCTCTATGTCTACCGATTCTCGTGAGGGCGCGGCGGGCCTGTAGTATTTGGCGGATGGAATGCCGGTTTCTGCAGCCTCCTTTGAGGAAACTATTACGCAGGAATAATATCTCGATTCCACTCCGAATCATAAAGCCGAAAGACAACTGAAAACCCTTCAAATAATTAATACACTGTAGTTCGTAACAACAACTTTCCGGAAGTTTGTTCTTACGGCGACTTCCCTATTTGAAATATTTCTCCTTGTCATTGTCGCATTAAAATACTATTGCACGTCAATTACTGCTATTATACCTTCAAAGAACGCTATGAATGTAATATCATATCTTTACTCGTTATAATATGCCCACTTTTTTCGTATTACTGTATTCGTATTTAAAATATAGACTCTTAAGAATATAATATTACAATTGATGGAGATATTTACACAGAGATTAATGTCTGAAATAATTCTAACACGAAATGAGTAAAACATGGTTATTCTTCGTGAATATCTCTACAAAAAAATCAACAGAAAAGCAGCCATTAAAACCGGAAGCCAGTTGATGCGATAAGAGGGAGTCCACTGTTGGACTGAAAGTACTTACAATAATTTCGAGCTGCATATTTTAAGACAATTTTCGACCCGCCAATTATATTGTCTTAAAGCTATAAGGTTATATTTAAATGGCCCTTGTTTAAAAGGTTCATACCAAAAGGGAAAATACGGTTATATACCTACCAAAGTAAAGAGTACGGAGAATTAAGCAGCACCAATGACCCTCAACTAAGGACAACGCCCACTTTTGAACAAAAAAACCACCGTCCATAAATTATACACGGTGGATTAAAACTGAAAGTGAGAGAGAAAGATATATACAATAATACATTATGAAAACGGCGAACGAAAGAGAGAGAAAAAAAGGAAGGGATGAAGAAATATCAAACCCATTAGGGCCCTGTTTAACAGGAGGGGAATAATCAATCACATCATCACAGAGATTGAACAGCAACGCCCATAAATAACTAACGCAAACCCCGAACGAGTTACCGTCGTTTACCGGGGAGGTATGCAAATTCGTCTTACGGAGAACACAGGCCCCAGAGGGGGTCAGTACTGCATAATGCCCACCTGGCATTTCTTATAACCTCCGCTTGCAAATTTCCTATCAAGCATTGAAGCGAATTCGCCTGTATTAAATAGAAATTGTCTTTCTTGATATTTAAAAAAATGCGGAACTAAAGCTACTGTCTTCCAGGTCATATTCCACCCTCTGGGGGCGATGTTCCAGTATGAGAATGACGTAATTTTTACCCGGAACAACAAAACGGTTCACAATTTTCTAACATTCATGTCTTTCGTCTTTCCTTATCCAGAACAAATTGCCTGAAGTGCAGAAAATTCTATCGCTGAAATTTTATACATTATTTTTAATAACCGTTACTGACTAAATTTAATGTACTACATATTTTAATTCTTAAAGGTTATTGCGATGTATTAATGTACAGTCAAGTGCATAAAATAGGGATAAATTCAAAAATTGCATAATTAATTACCATTCTTGCATGGGACGGAGAATTAATGCGAACATTAAATATTCCCAAATATGCGGCCACAAGGTTATGCGAAGGGGAATGTGACAAAAATAAGTTATTTCAACTGAAGTTTCATAAAAGATGTTTCGTTTTTTTCCAAAGCTCAGTCCGAAATGACTCAGCGGAGGAATTTCTGGTTTGTGGAAGTTGCAGTTGGGAGGGACGCGAAACCGCGGGTGCCCGGGGGAAGGGTTTCCGACGTTTTTCACGGGTCGCTCAGAAGAGGCTTTCAGAATAAATGGGGCATATAAACCGGCGGTAAAGGACTAACGGTCGGCTGAGGCGGCCCGTTACCCCGGCGGACGTCCACTGAATATCGCCCCGCGCTCAACCCCCACAAATGCGTCACTCTGTTTTGTTTTTGCCCCAGTCCCTTCCCCCGGCTTCTTTGTTTTATCCCGTTAACTCCGAAGGCAGGGAGAATATGACGAATCGACGGCTCTAATAGGCGCCCTGGCACGGTAGAATGCTTCCAAATGGTTCGAGGCCGATACCGGGGTTTCAACTTCAATCAATTGTTAATTCCTCCAAGGACGAATAGGAAAATCACCGTGCTCACAAATACTGTGTACACTGTACGCTTAATAATAACTCCGCGACAGTCTAATTATTTATTTATTTATCTTAATTATTAACTACATTGCGCAATCAAATGTATACTCTTCTGTAGGGCACATTGCTTGGTATTATACTGCCGTACACAAAATAAAACGACCCTCAATGGCCCAACTTCTTTGTGAAACAGCACCATTTTCTCCATTTAAAATTAATAATGAACTCCAAAAAGTACAAAAGTTTCCTATTGTCCCGCTACCTATTCTTCCATTCGAAAATTAAACAAACATTGTCCCGATGATAAAAATATACGAACCATTCGATATCAGGAGGTAATCGGTATTCGAGTTTATTTTTACTTTCTGGAAAAAAATATAGAATTTTCAACATTGTTGGTTTTGAAGTTTTGAAGATATACTAAAAGGTTTTTAGTATATCTAGGCCCAAATGATCTATCGTAACTTCATTAGAAGTCTGTTATAATACATTAAAATTAAACTTGCAATATACGCAGCTTAAAATTACTCGTTGACATATCCGGGTGGATATTAGGAATTGATTAGTCAGACTGTCCGTCGAGGTAAGGTTAACGGGACGGCCATGGAATTCCTTCCATCACCAGTGAAAGGGAAAGCAAGTTCTAGCCTGGTTAAGTCTGCATTTCGATTTGCTTCCTCGTTCGATCACTAGAATGGCGATCATACTAAAAATAAACTGCAGCTATTACAGTAATTGAAGGGAACATGAAATGCGCTCTCGGCGAGAATAATTTTCAGTGTAATACGCGTCGAGAGTAAATTTATGTTCAAAGATGTTGGAGAGGTCTTACTGGTTTAGCCTACTTCTAAATCGTCACATTAATACACTACCCACGGGTATTCACTTTCCCCGACTATTCAATAGATAGAACTAGTGATACGTACGAACTAAGACAAATAACGGTCGCTCAATTAAGTCCACATTATATTATTAGCGGCCGAGGACCGCTTCCATGGGCCCCCGAATGTACCCGACGCGGTCGGCTCCTCAAATTCAGACACTTTCGCTTTCGCCGCTCGTTCCGTTGGCAGCCTGTTTTTTCCGTCTCGATACGCATTATAAAGGAGAAATCTGAGCCTGGAAGGTGTATCACCCTGACGTGACTAAGCGAAACTAGGCCGTCATCGTCAAAATCCTACACTCTTTCTATAAGCTTTCTTAATATGAGCGTACGGCATGTCTGTCCAAAGCGTCGAAGGACACTGGTAACTATTATGGAATACCAAATTTTTCTGTTGATTCTACAATACCAGTTCTTAGAAGTACGTATCGCACTTGTTTAAAAAAAGAGTGGAATTTCTAAAATATTGCAATATTAAGATTCCTAACTTGAACATAAATATTAGCTTACAACCATATTGTACACCCCAGTGCACCAAGGTGCACCCTAAAGAAGCGATCAAACAGACTAAGAAACGACAACTTTCCAATTACTTTAATTACTTTTGATCGTACATTCCACTTCAGTAGGAACTGGTGGCGGACGTCTCCCGGCGGTGCCTACGACTTAGGGCAATGCAATATTTATAGCCAACCCAAAAATGTTTTTTCTTCGCGCCGAAACTCGCCGCATTTCAGGAATGTTCTGGAAGAGCCCGGTCAGGGGGCAACGGCCCTTCCAGGAGGAAGGCCAGTGACGGGAGGCGCAAACGCACGAGCCAGAGAAAAAGAGAAAGAGGGAAAGAGGATGGTATGGAGAGGGAAACAGAGGGACAGGGAAGGAAGCAGAGGGAGAGAGGTGCCGCTAACTGGGGCCGCCGCTATAACAAGAAGAAAAAGGAAAATAAAAGAAAATATGAGAGAGGTCGCCTGGCTAACACTCGCACACGCTCCTACTCCCAGTGCAGATGTTTACTACTAGTCTTTAGCTTCGCCTCCTCCTCTTACCGCTACTTATTACCGTGGAGGGAAGGGCCCACTTTAGCGGCTACTTACTTCGCAAACTACGTATTTTCCAATTACTTCATTTCCAATCACACGAAAGACCGAAACGAAGCCCCGTCCGATTATATGCGCTAAATACGTACTGGGGTCTATCACTCAAACAGATAGTTTAAAGAAGGGACTGGGAATAGTTTCATGCATTTCTGGGAAGATAAGGGGGAGAGATTCGCAATATCATCTCAGATGTACCGTCCTACGCACGGCAACAGTGCAGGGATAGTGGCAGAGCTGATAGGTGTCTGCATCCTGCAGTATCGGTGTACTTAACTATTATTTCGTACTGCTGAAATACTATAAAAACCGGTTTAGAATATGATCGAAGAAGCGAGAGGATATAGAAAATCACACGCGTGATGATATGGAGTACGTATTAATCAGCCAATTTAACTTTTTCCCCAGGCAACACCCATTGAAAACGAAGAGTACAGTCAAAGAAAGGTATCTCATTTCCCCTTGTCGCACAACGACCATCTTGGACGGAGACAGCTTTGAATTCAAACGCCGCCTCAAGAAATACAGGCCGCGAAAAGTAACGATCGTCGGAATCGAAAGTGAAACGAACTGAAAGAGAAACGAGATTTTTGCCCGGGGCGAAACAACTTCTACGCGAGCTCAAGGGAAGAGATAACATCGGAGGACAAGAAACCAGTTAGATGTATAAGTTCAAATGTTAAATTGCACTCTGTTCCTCAGAGTTTTAACCGACTGGCAGTCGGATACCTTAATGAAAATAATCGCAGACAAGCAACAGGTTTCATGCACGAAACAAACAGAACCGCTCTGGGAAATCATCGGAATTTGAGCTGGTGTGTACACAACTCTTTCTCCCTGTACAGCCCCTCTATATTTTGTCACAAATTAGGTTGGACTATGCGGGTGGCAAATGGCAAATTGTAAAACAATATTAAAGTGAAATCGACCCTGTTCTCGAAATGTGAGAAAGTAAACAGACAATAGGTCAGATCATACACTGCTTCCTATGGCCAGTATTGCATATTGCAATAATTAGCTCAAAATATTTTGACCCCTATTCGTTTGTTCCTTAGGTAAAAAACGAGACTAGATTTAGAAACTGGCGACAAAGGGCGAATTTCCAATACGGTCGAGCGCCATTATTTTTTGTCTTCTCCTAATGAGGGTGTAGGATGGCCACTTTCTAATCGCGGCGGGAGACGGGAGCGAAGATTATCCGGACGATGTGACTTGGGAGTAAGGACTCGGGGCTTCGATGCCACCAGGGACAGAGGTGAATTTAAAATACTCCTATTAACATATCAATTAGAGAGACTGTACGACGGTTGGAGGTCGCGAGGTCCTCCAAGAAGGATACGGTTCGCTTCCGCCTAACAGTCGACGGGCACTATCGACCTCTAAATAACCCTCTACTTATCGATTATTTCTTAATGCAGCACCTGTCAACTAGATAAAAACTATTTATTTGGTACACATTCTACTCAACCATTATTAGTAGTATTATTATCAATATACGTGCATGTATTAATACAATCAACAACTATCTTCGCAAATTAAATGTTGTTATAATATGGCTTCTTCGTAAATAAAACGTAGACACAAATTATTAACGAGCTATCTCAAATAGTTTCCCAGATTTAAGAAGCAATAAATTTGGGACAGGTACCAGTTCTTAAATTCGATCTCTTATACCTGACGTTTTATTCGGCACTAATTTATAATTGTTATTGCCCACATATATCAAAAGTAGAACACGAAACTGCTCTGTACCGTAGATCCGCCACTTTCCCCTAGGATATTTGTATGCAAAATGTCATTCTTCTTTAACCTAAACCATAACACTAGTTCAGGATAACAATCTGTCAGGAAATAAATATAGAACACGCAAATAAAACTAATAAATTTCGGCTTTCCTTTAATAACTAATGGACGAAAACCCTTAAAGGGGAGAAAACGGAGAGCTGAAACGGCAATTAGGTGTCCCGTTGACCCAGAAACAAGATCCCGCCTACCCGCCGACAGTTATTAAATTTTGAATGAAAAAATAAATAAATAAAGTTCGGCTTCCAAATAAATTCTCGCCCGGTCCTCAAATCTTGATTTAAAAAGAGACCATTTTAAATGGCGATAAACAAACATAAACGCCAGCCTGGGGGAGGATCGGATTAGCATAATAGCGTCATTAGGTTAGAGCGGGCAGAGCGCAACTTGAGCTCGTGGCCGGCCCGACCTATTATAACTCACATTTTAACAACTCCAAAGATACTACCAGCCAATTTCAGAATCAATTTGCTATCAGATAACGGCCGAAAAGATAGCGGTCACTTAAGTAACAAACGGCGTTCCAACTACCTGCCGAATTCTGAAAGTCTTCAAAAACGTACAGCACGGATATCTCAAGTATCGCGAGTCTTATCTAGGTTAGGACACCGACAAACACATATGTATATAATGTGGTAGCTGCTACGTTTTATTATAGGTTTATTAGTAATAATGTAGTAATTTCACATAAGGATCTTCTTTCTTGTGAAGTAAAGAGCATATTTCGCACGTTTACCTTTAACGGTATGTTGCCCAAAAATATACTCAAATTTCGTAATGTAAGAACGCGCGCGTGAACATTGAACGTGAAGAGAGAAGAGATTGAAGAATAAGGGAGTGAGAAAGAGAGAGAATAGAATTCGGTCTCTCGATATAAAGGTTAAACTGACGGCAATGAAATTCGTCTCTGGCTGAAGGACGAACGAATTAGGAATGAATAAACATTATACGTTTGCCCCGGTGCAATAACTCAGTCCTATAATCATTTCTAATCGTTTCTAATCATTTCTAACCAGCGGTTGTCTCCGCCGCCGGGACCACCGCCTTTGGTATTAGGAGGCGTAAAATCGCCTGTTATAGTTACCGCTTTCCAAAAACGCTTTGAGCCCGGCACAATTTTTTGTGGGTGAAATTCACTTTCGACAAGTGTCCGTGGGAGGAAAAAATGCAACGGGGAGGCATAAAAATGTGGATTGCCCCATCCGAACCGACGGCCCACGTGTGCCGTTACGCCGGCTCGATGTGAAATCGTGGGTTGGCATTTTTTGCGAGGACCTTCTCTCAATGAACGGCCTACCTCCTACACTGGACAAGCGTTACAAATACCTCTCACAGAAACAATTATAATTATCTGTCCATACAAATCTGAAGGAAAACTCAAGATAAAATCGCAACTCTCAGAACTTCGAGTCCCTAAGTTCCGAAACGAGAATGAGTATTAACCGAAATGGTAATATTTTTAGCAATATCCCCCTTATATAAAGCGATGAAAGGAAAATAATAAGGATGACTTAATAAGGAATAATTCGGTATAAGTGCAAACAAAAACATAAGTTGACAATAAAAGAAAATAAGAAGAAAGTAATTGAAAAAATAATGCCGGAGAGCTCAATGAGGTAATATATCAGAAGTTACAAATTTCACGATTGATAGGTACAAATTAAGAGAAAAAGAGAAGGAAATCATAAATGGGTGTTTAAACGGGAGTGGAACGTAGCATTTTTTAGGGGACCGGCTGTAGACGCCATTAATTTTCGCATTCTTTTTTTACTTTCCCCCAAATAACCTGTTTGTGCAATTTTTTTTCACCAACTCCACCGATAGACTGAAGTGGGTTTTTAAACGAGCCCACCGTAGAAACTAATGTCAGACGATACAAGAGGCCCTGTTAGTGTGTTAAGTGGACAACCTCACTCCTTGATACAGCCCGTGTGTGTGCTCCAGCGAATGTGGGACGCGGTACCGCTAGAATGATACGCGCCTGTGCGTACGCGTGTCCGCGTTAGTGCGTGCCAGTGTATAAACGTGTTGCCAAAATCGCGTCCCAGCGCCCGGACGCGTCGCCACCGCACTCTTTTGTGTCGTCCTATACGGAAGCCGACCCCGTGTCCACAGTCTCGACCACAGAGGAAAAACTAACAGTAAAAATGTCAACGCAAACCAAAAACCTAATTGCAATAAAATTCCTTATTGTAATGAAATATACATTCGGAGTGTATAATCACTACCAGCATTTGTCGATAAACAAATCATCGCAAAATATTTATCGCGCCACTACTATAATCGGTACAGGGCTCTTAAAATTTATAATGTTTCCTGGAAATGTATTAAAAAAATTGTTATTCATGGTACTGCTAAGGAAAGTAATTGTAGTTCCTAAATTTACGATGAAAGACATTTTGCACAGACTCCTTTTGAACATTACGTTTATTAACTTCACTTGTCCATAATATTTGAATTAGTAATTGTAATATGTTGAGCAGTCAAATGCAGCTAGCAAAGCCCGCATATCTTTGTACGATCCCGTCGCTAATTCGTATGCGGTCACAGGTATAATTTGATGTCCGACTCTTTCCTTTTTGTGGCCGATAACGGTTCATTCGACAGGGCAATAAAAATTCCCTCCGCTTTGTGATTAAGAGGGAGGGGAGGGGGAAATAATATTCAGTCAACTTGAAACGGGGCGGGCGTTAGGCTAAAACCCGAATCGCACATTCAGAAACACCAAGCTGGTGTACAGACATTCGAACGGAGCTGATTGAATTGAATGAAGCACCACACTATACACGCGTACAGTACTATATTTTTCAATCTGGTGGTTTTCGGTGGACTGTGGCACAGGCATTAAGAATTAATGAAATTTCAGGCAACTACTAGAAATTGTAAATTTATGTGCCAGGTACTCCTCCATTTAAACATTATTCGCGAAGTTCTGAGATTGTCTCAATAAAACAGATAGAACTGGACGATAATACAAAACAAGGATAATAAATTACAGTGAATTCTTGACGGCGAAAAGAGATTAATAGTTAAAGAAAAAAGTTCAGTTAATTGGGTATAATAAAATAAAATTCTATAACCGCGAAAAGAGTGTAATTACGGGTGCACTGTGATGAAGAGTGGTATTAATGATTATTTCTTACAAGCTAAATCGAATCTGCTTGAGCTCCTTTTCTGATCGAACTAAAACAATTTCACCGCTGTGAACATAAATCTGAAGGAACCTCTTCCGCGAAGAAAGAACTGGAACAACCGCGATAAATCGAAAACAGTAAATCGGTATCGACATCATTTCCTACTTAAGCCGGGGCATTCTCATTAGCAGATCGGGTCTAGGGAGAGTCTTTAGCTTTATAATTTAGTGCTGATTCTATGGTACTATACTGCGCTCGACCCGCACTTAGCAGTAAAACTAAGCCTGGGGAAGAGAGCAGATTAAAAGGTCGTAAAATGTTCTTTATCCTATCGCCATTTAAACCGCTGCCTTCGAGACTCGGCTATCGACTTCTTATGCGGAACCCATTACCTGACTGCACTCAACAAAATTGGATAGGATAGTCGACTTTCTTCTATAGGAAGATTTATTCTATCAACTAATTATTTTTTAATAACACCGGAGGTTTCTGACATCTGTACAGAATCTATTAGGAACATCAACCTGTTGCATGTGAAAACCATTTTTTACGTGTCCTAATACGTCGCAATGAAACTCTATTTGAAGTTTGATATGAAGAGAATACCGATTAATCTATTTCGGTTCAATATTTTCATAATAACCACGTTAGGCAAAACCATATGTTAGCGAAAAGTCCTGAATGTATTTTCCGACAGAGAGTTTAATCGATCGACAATGTGATTCAACAATGGTGGTTGGGTTATGCTGCGGGTCAGAGCACCTATACGCATACCGAATTTGTTAAAGAGTAATTAATGTATATAGATATTTAGTCTTAAATAAATTCAAACTAACGAATATAATATCATATCATTGATATCCAGGAATATAATGAATGAAGGAATTCAGTTAGAATGAAATCAGACGTATAAACAGTTTAAGGACCAAATTTTCCATTTTAGTTTATATGTTTATATCCAGAAGTAATATTCAGCGAATTATTAATTAACGGTAAAATACAATACGCGCTGAAACACGTTCCCGTTTTCAGGACATTTATGAAAACAGTATCATCAACATTATGAGAAATTAGGAATTAATCTCCTAGTGGAAAGATGGTGGAGCCGACAGTGTTGATTCGGTGTGGTCGGAGCGTTGAGAAGGGCGGGTATGCGTACCCCATTGTACCCGGAGGCGCGCTCGTCTCTAATGCTAGAATAGAGAGGCTCGAAGGGCCCCTTCGCACTGATTAATTCTCGGGTCAAAGACTTCGGTTGGACCCCCCAGACAATATTGGCCGCGCCACGGGGCAATTTTAACACCTCCTCCGCCGACAATGTCTCGTCGAATGGCGAGCCTCTCTCAATTATATACCATACTGAGGCGGCGGCGGCGGCGGCGGTGGTGGCCTTAACCTCGAGAGCTGGCCCCCGGGGCCGACCACTACCGGTCCCACTCAAGAATGCCGGAAACTTTCCGGACAACACTGGCCAAGATTAAAAATTACTTTTCATCAATACACTAATTGGCAGTCACCTTTTTTCAAAATCGAAAATCGTTATAAATGCCCATGACGTATGGAGGCTTCTTCCGGATTAATGTTCTTCGCAATTGTCGAATGTTTTATATTCTTACATTCACAAGAAACATTTCATATTTAATTTATCTAATTTATTGAATTCGATTACTGGGAGAAGTCGATTAACTGAAAGCTGAAAGAAGAAATTTTTGAATCGTATATACAAAAACTGGCCAGGAGATGGGAAATAGCGGCTGTTTAAAACTTAGGCCCGTGGACCCCAGAAATAAGGACAAAGGAGATATTTTCCCAGGATGCCCATCGATGCCCCCCTTCTGCCCGGGGAAAGAAAATGAGACGGCGAAACAAGAAAAAAATAAATATTTTTTGGGCCCGAGTATATGCAAAGCAGGAGGAGCCGACCGACAGAGACAGATGGCCTCCAGGAGTTTGTTAGTTCCACAAAACAAAAGACATTTTATCGCTCTTTCCCCTCTTTTTTCGGCCCGAAATTTTTTATTTTACTTTTTTCTTATCCGAGAGTTTCGTGTGTCCTTCCCGTCACCCCTCGCCACCGTGTAAATCCGAAACGATTCACTCCAACCGAGAGTAGTTAATGCATCCGACGGGATTATGTCAGACGGCCCCGTTTCACGTTTTTCTTTCTTTGGAACCGACCGTCAGTTTATACAAGAATCAGTTAAAACAACGTGCCCGAACATATTCCTCGTTGCAATTATAAACGGGATTAGTAAACATCATTGTAAATTCAGCCGCGGAAAAACAGAATAATATTTACCATAGTGCGCTCATTATTCGCTTGTAATGTAGACCGACACGGAATGTATACTTTCGTGTGACATACAGTTCGACTTAGTTCAATGTAATATTTGGCTCAATATATTCGGCATTTATTCACAGTTCACAGAATACAATTTCGAATACTTCATACTACTTCCATATTTACTGTCGTGCTTAAACTCAAAGGGAAAATCAGGAATTTGTTATACAAAGTAGAGATCTAAAACGAGTCACTGAAAATATAATTGATTTTTGGCTAACCAACTAATCTACCGAACGAAATATGAGTGTCTGTAGGCAATATAGAAAGCAAGAGTAATAAATAAGGATGCGGAGGCAATTTGAGGACAGTGTTTTTAAAATGCTTGCCTACGGCTCTCAAGAGTACAAGGACCGGCCCGAGTCGCAGGAATCACCCGTAAAACACTTTCATATTTTGGTTTCAGGTTTCCAAAATTAAAATAATACTTGTTTTTTCCCCTTTTGTTTCAAAACAGTGCCAAGTTCACAACGACTGGACTCTTGACCTTACGAAAAATAAGACGAAGTTTCAATTTTATTTTAATACTTTTGGCATTGAGTGAAAAACATAGGGGGGCCTACACTAAAAATACAAGCCAGGCCTCAGTCGGCCGTGTTTTTTTTTCTTCTTTGCTCCTGCCGCTCTCAGACCGAAACAAACGTCACCGTCGCCGAAGACGACGTCTGGTCGACGACCGGGAGGGGGGCGCTGGTCCCCCGCCCCAACCCAAAAAAAAATTTGAGGCGTCCCGAAACAAATTCACGACCCGTCCCTTTTCTAAAATCTTACGTACTTTAAAAACGACGACTTAAGAAAATTATGTATTGTATAGGTTCATGGAAATACTTCGTTCTTTTTGCAAGTGAGGGCAGGTTGGTAGTTAAAGTAAACGGGCATCATAATTTCTTCAAACGACGATTTCTGCATGAGTTAAATAAATTATTAAAGCCCTAAAGCGCTTATGAAGCGTATAAGCCCCTCCCTCCGTTCTCCGGATTTTTCTTATTTTTTGAATGATTCGTAAACTGTACATATTTGTATTGTTTATGCATACACTGATTGTAATAATTAAAAAAAAACTTTGACGGTTACCTTAGAGAAATAAAAGCCGGCAGCCACTCACCTGCAACAAAAGAAAAAATAAAATTACCAACTGACTATAAAAAAGGAGATTATTATTATTCATTCCAATAATAACAGACGTCGAAACATTTCAAATGGTGGACCGAAAAAACAAATAAGAGTATATAGCCATGTAAAATGTCTGCTAATGACAGTTACATAATTGAAATCCTGTCACTTATAAGTTTATGTAATCCCGAAAAGATATAATCTAAAATTAATAATCTAAAGCAGCTGATTTACAATACGTGACTTTCAATGGAACAGTCCACCGATCGAATTGACAAATTGTTCAAATAATGTATTCCCTTGACTTATCTTAATCGTGAAACATTATATGTGCTTTAAATAGAAATCGAAAAAACCGGTCTGTGAATTATAGAATGTGTAATTGTGGGACAGTAGAGAGTAGTAAACAAATTCTGGTTTACAGCCCTCATCTCAGTTGTTTGGTCTGGCCTTTGACTGCCTCCGGAACACGAATAATTATTACCACTAGGGACCAAATATAGTTGAGGGTGAGAAACAAAACATCATGCTGGCGGAGTTAATCTCCAGCCCTTGACGACTAGTCAAAGACTAATTGCCTTCTCAATTGAATGGGATCAACTCTTTTGAATGCGAATCCGCCAATCGGAGGGTTTAATACAAATTTATTTGAAAGCCCAGTTTGGAACAACGGTGAATGATGTCCGTCGTCACGATGTATCTTGTAGTTATTATCTATCGGTGGGAGGCCGGCGTGCGTGGGTTATCTAAATCTCGGAGATGAATGATGACGAGATAACGGAATGTAGGCTGACACGATCCTCGCCATCAGCCCGCCGGGGCAATTGAGAGGGTTGCCTTCAACGATAAGGTGAAGGGAGCCAAAACAATGACGTAGCCCCTAATGTATTCGAATTTTTTACACCGCCTAACTGTATTTAAAGACTCGACTGGCAAAAACCCGTTTCGTAGAGCAGATAATTTGGATAAATCATGTGTGCTTGTGTGTGCGACTAATTAAATATATGTGCGATGCAGTAAATCTGTTGACTATTGAATATCAAATGTGGCAATAAGGGAATGTGAGAGTAATCAGGACCTCAACAAACACCATGTTATCCAACTCTTCAGTACGACACTTGAAACTTGTGTCCACAAGTAGGGGAGAGTGTGTGTGTATGTTTATATATATATATATATATATATATATATATATATATATAAAACGGTCAAGACCTTCACATTATCTTATATGGATGTAATAATCACAAGAAAGAAGCAATAATCAGTTTGTTACTCTGTTGCAGACTAATTAGGATATTATGATTGATTTAACTTATCATTAAAGTGAATAAGAAATCTCCGAACCGAGAACATGAATGACGCACACGCCTATGTAACGAAGGTGGGGGGTGATATGACTTCGGGGCAAAGAGGGTGAAGAGGGTCATTATAAGTTATAATTGCCCAAGAACCGCTCCGTCCGGTTTCCTGTAATCCGGGCCCTTCCGTGCATCTCATCGTGGCCACTCCGGGCGACCGCTCTTCGAAAGGGAAATTGAAAATGGGAAGATAATGAGCGATAAAGGGAGGACGAGCGGGAACCTTCTCTCGGATGGTAGGCGAGAGAGAAAGAGATGATGGTAGGGGCGGAGTGTGGGCCAAAAGAGAGACGGAGAGAGAGAGAGAGAGAGGGGCAGACACGGGGAGGGGGTGGAGGAGGGGGGACGTCTGAAAATAAAAGTGGAGCCTTGAGAATGGCGTGAGTGCGAGAAGCGGGAGGGGATGCGCGCGTTGGGGCGCCCGGGCGGGGGGTCGACGCCCCACGGCCCGGGGACACGTGGCCGCCACCCTCCCACTGTCTTACCCAACACATTCACCACAATTTCCGGAAAACGTTTTCCCTCTCCTGGTATTAATAGCACTGTGCAAAATTACGCAATTTATCAACTACGACAGGGAGGGGGGCTCCACATTATATTTAACGATCATTGAAAGAATGCATAATCCCAGTTATAAAAAAAGGATTATACTTATCCAATTGTTACCCAGGTTTTGAATTTAAATAACAAAAGCACTGCTGTAACGTTAAAAGCTAACATTATCGCACAAATGAACTGATATAACACCGTTTCTACCCATCCTCAATAGTAATTACACAACCATGGCGGTACCCTCCTTGATAGCGCAGTACTGATACCACCCATTATTCCGAATACTCACGATACCGCAATAAGTATTTAAAGTTGTATAATTGCATATGAATTTATCCCAGAAAAATAGTTTTTATAATTGTTTTTACGTCCTTGCACGAATAAAATCTGTATGTTATTTTTCAAGTTTTATTTCAGTAATTATTAGTTATGACGAAAACTGAATACAAGGCTCATCACTTTCCTTTAATTTAAGTCCGAGTAAAGAATGTATTTAATGTAACAGCTTTAAACGAATATTTGTTAATGGTCCTTGAAATGTTAGCGAACGCAGGTTTAACAAACCTAAAATTTTCATGGCCTGTCGATATTTAATACAATTAAGAAATGAGTTATATCGGTACGCACAGTAACATGAAACTGAGCAGCGCGGCCACGAGGAATAATCGTGTCGTTGCTCTGTGACGTTGGGAGTGAGTCAGTAAGTGAAGGTCAGTGGGCCCCCGAAACTATTTTTAGGGTATTCGCTAAAAAATCCGGCCGGGTTTATTTTAAAGGGAGACTTTTAATTCGGGGCACCTCCATCCCGCCCACTCAACCCCCACGTCTACTTCTCATTACAGTCAGCACATCGACGACGTTTCGACTCAAAAATTAGCCGAAACATATATATGTATATATATATATATATATATATAATATATATATTATATATGTATATATATATATATATATATATATATATATATATAAACTGGAATAGAATAATAGTGACGGATAATAATAAGTAATAATTGTAACGAGAAAATTATATATACAGGACCCCCTTCCCGAACAGATTTTCTCTGTAGTATCCCTATATTTCCTTACGTAGTGACTGACACAAATTTTAAATTGTAAACTATTATAGAGTATATATATATATATATATATATATATATATATATATATATATATATATATAAATAGGAGTTGGCTATAGATATTGACACTGAAAATAATTAATGAAAACAAACTAAACTCCTATATAATATACTTATACTGGAAATATTCTTAATTATTGTACATGTCCGTACGTTGTCTGTAAAAGTAAACTAGAAATAACTCAGCCTATAGAAGAACCCCAGATTAGGATTCGTATTCTTAGGGAAGGAAAAAAGAGGAAGAAAATTGAAAGAGAAGTCATGAGTTATTTCTGTCATTAGGGGAACACAACTCGTTAGAACTGTTAGTGGAACGTCGACTGTATCTCCTCCACCAGCCGCCTCTACCCTCACACACAATCAAACACATACGCACCACAAGCCCTCGCCCTCGCCCACCCCCTCCCCACTGTACGACAGTATATCTTGATGATGTACGAATTAGGCTAATGTTAAGGTCAAGGCCAATCAGCCGAGGACTGATGAGAAGGGGGGCGGCGGCAAGGGAAGAGACAGAAAGAGCCGAGGGGGGAGCAAAAAACAGGAAAGGGTTCATTAACACGACGAATATTAGAGTGATAAAGACTGATGCGGGAAATTGAGAAAACGGGAGATTAGGAACAAAGAAGGACATATAAAATGGAGGTAAATTTGTTAAGAATAATAGAAGTAACTAATAGAGTAAAAAAGTAGAAGTACATAAAATAGAATTTATGACTGTCTTTCTGCGCCTAATTACGCTTAATAATGAACACTAGTAAAGGTTGATGTAAATAAGAAGAACAGACCGCTAGTATGTGCTTGTCCGGCGTGCTAAGAAAGGCAAATCGGCCAATAACGGAGCAGAGTGGGACAGAACGGGGCGGACGCAACCTCGGCGGGATGAAAAAAAAATCTTATTTTTTCGAAACAATCGCCGTTCAAACGTCCGTCACCGGTTTCGAAACGGCTCAGCTCACGAGTGGGCCGAGACCGACCACGAGGGCCGCGGATTATAGGGTTCGGCCATAAGTCGGGACCCCATTATGCGGAAATGAATGGCGATGATATAATCGCTCCTCGCATTGTTGCTTCCCGCCTCGTTTTGTTTCCCCCGCCGTTCTTCACCCTCCCCCCCAACTCAATCGCGCTCCTCCTTTCTTACGGATTTATTTTGCCGAGATGACGATAAAAAGCTACGAGAGGCGCTTGACGGAAGGGTGTCAAGGAAAGCCGATGAACTCTCCCTCCCAGGCAGGTTGAGAAGATATCGCCGGGTTGCGACACCGGAGTATTTCTCCTGATCGGTATCGGACGTTGACTGAAATGCGGCTCGGAGACTCGCCGAGCTCTTCGTGCTGGTTTCGGATTTGTAGTAAACCCGCTTCGACATCCTTCACTCCTTCTCAATACCCGTTCGATACCACTATCCGACAAACCAGTCATCAATGATATTTGACGGCATCGTGTGTAACCGTTGTCTCGATTATATATAAAATTAGATAGCGAATTAGATGGCCTGCGAATTCAGTACGATTCGATTCAATTGCCGTCGAACATTGGCAACAAAATCTAATTTCTCCCAGGTACCTTGTTATCGCTCGTGAATAGAGCTCGAACCCTAGGGGGATATTAAACCCGATCCCAGTTTTGAAACCAAAAGACACGACAGCAGAGGAAATCGTGCGTAAAAGAATTAATGGTCGAAAAGTGTAAATGAGACCCAACCTATACGTCCACACACTCGGGAATGAGATAACGCCTAATTATAATAAACGGGACGGAGGTCTTTCTTTTACCCGGGGGACGTAGAAAGTAGACTGGCCGTTTGCAGCCTCGTAGCGCGGACCCAGTTCTAGCGGGCGGCCGGCCGCAGTTCTCTGAATCGGTAGAAAATGGGACAGCGGGGTACGTGACGCCGGAAGGGTATACGAATGGATTATGAAGCGGGACGGAGAAATATCGAGAAGAATAGAAAACGGTCGAAAGGGGAGGGGTGTAGGGAGAACGACGGATAAATTTAAACCGAGAGAAATGGGGAAAAAGGAACAGAACCGTGGATTGAGAGGGCGGAAAGACCGAAAGAGGGGGAGGGAAAGAGAAAGAGAGTGGAGGGACCGGGTGACACAGAAACAGTGGTCTGTGTCTGGCAGGGTCGTCGACCTCGCACACCTCCGTCACACTCACCCAAACAACCGATCGGCTCACTTGCCACGGAACAATGCCATAAATTGGACCGCGTAATTATAAATACAGACAGTCGCGCCGTGACTTAGTTCCAGAAATATCGCCAACCAATTTGCTTTGTCGGTTGCATCGCGGATGAGACGGTCTGCAACCAAGGCCGGGCAGGAATGTTTAGTGGGGGGGGGCGTACCCAGACTGATTATCGCTTCCTGTTGGAGCAGGTAGAATACCGATAACTTGTTTATTAAATTAATGCATTGTCAAACCATATTATGAGGTGCCCAAAAAGTAATTTCACTAACCACCCTTTAATATTTATATATAAAGTAAAACTATATACCTCTCTGATGAACATCGGGTATAGAGCACTCCGTTGTATGCATTATAATATAAAAATGTTTTGTAAGGCGGTTTTTAAAACTTGTACGAAAGCCCTGTGACCAGTTATTAAATCTATCCATAATTTCTACATAAACACGTAACAGAGCACGAAGATATTGGCTAACATTTTCCTGAGGAAGGAAGGGTTGGTTAAAGCATAAATTTCCAATTTGAGTTCAATCCTCCTTTTTCGTAGTTCAATGACGTAATGTTACATTTAAATTATGTTGATGTATATAATTATTTAAACTATTATTATAACAAACAAATTATTAGAAAGTGGCGTATCAGACTACCTAGTTGATGTTATTCGAGGGACGTATTGGTGGTAGTGGGGGTTTCAACTGGACTTGACTATTTCAAATAGACAATTACACACGAGTTATTTAACTATCTCCCAAGTTTCGTTCGAAACCGTGAACACGATAATAACGCATTCAGAGTGCAGACGAGGGGCAACCACCTCGTGGTAGGTGGACGGGCCGTTTCTTAATACGCCCGGGGAATATAGATGTCAAATTATTTGTAATTTATAAGTATGTGACGATTCCCCCGCGTTGAAAATTCGTCGCGTATGGTCACGCAGGAATTGAAAAATAACAGAAAACACACGATAAACGCCGGCCGGTAGCTTCATTTGTACACCGGCCTCACGGCACGAATTTCCGGCAAGAATTGGAGAATATAAGGGCCGATGCCATCCGCTTTTCTCGGAACACCGACTTCCGAACCAACCATATCGAAAATGTTAAATCGATAAAATGGGTAAGAATAAATAGGTCGAAACCTGAATGTATTTCAGGATAATAATGCATTCTAACTTAAAATATCAGGTATGCATATTAATGCGCAATAAACGCAAAATCTAACAAAATAATCCGACACTGGATGGTAGAGTAGATACTTCATTTTGAGGCCGACAATTAAAAGCATAAGCATAGAGAGAAGAGGACCGTGTATATTATAGAGATAGAGCTACGGGGCTACTGTATACACTTGTCTAGGCCTCTATAAAAGGGCCCCATTGTGTAGTCGTCCATGAAAGGAGCCACTAATTGAGAGAGCTGCCCCATGATAAAACGTCCATGAATCAGCTCGCCGCCATCAAACTAATTACATCCCCAGTATACATCTACCGACGGACCTCCTTTCGACTCGACTCTCCACTCCGGGAGGTTTCGTTCGGGTTGAAAGCGTATCGAAATTTCAAGGCGTCCAGTAATCCCAGCTGTTGGCGAATTCAGACAACTTATCCCGATATAAAACTTAATTTCAACAACCAATAAATATCTTCCCCAATTGATTCGGCATAATATATTTCATGTAGTTCTGCTTCAAAGAAATATTGATAAATATTCACTTCTCATTAAAATAATTAGTACGACTAGCATTGCATAACTCAAACTTTTCCTAGCGCCATTATTTATAGGTCCAGAAGCGAATTTCCCTACTGCTGCGCGAGTGAAATAATTTCGAAAAGGTACTTCAATAAATATGATTTTGACTGGCGGAATATCCACAGGATTGGAATGAGCGCAAGCCGGCTCCGGTCGCAATAACAGTATAAGTCGGTGTAATTTAACTTTACGGCTGTCTCTCGACTTGAGGTCGTTGAGCTTCCCTCGGCGATGCGTCGTCCACCACCGAAGACCGAATGTCCTCCCGAGCAAACTCCATTCCCTTGCTCCAACTGCAAAACTGTTCCTGATGTCTACTATTCCGGAAACCCAAAGGTTTATAGGATAATCCCCCTAATAGCAATAAATTGGTCTTGCCTACTTAATTCCAAAGTCGATCGATTACTGCAGTTTCATTATAGGTTGCTACGAAAATTATATCATTCTTAAACAAGATCAGCACCTGACCAGTCGGGAATATCATTATTTATTAACAAAAACCGTTAATTTTGCAAACGTCAATTATTTTGTTACTGACATAGAAATAATTTTGGGCAGTCCTCTCCTTGGCAGTTTGGGAAGCTCTAAATGCCATATAATGTAAACACTTTATTGGATTGTGCATGTGACCTTACTTTGTACTTTTGTTTGGATCGCACTCATTTAAAGAGCCCTTTCTTTCTGCAATATTATGTTCATTACCTTCTTTTCTGTTATCACTGCACAGTACAGAACTTCATTTGAGACTTAGTTGGAAAACAAGCAGAGATGCACAGCTGAATGGGTCCCTCAACCCCACGACCCCAGCTCACGTTAAATGCACCCTATAATTACACGCTGACATAGGAAAATAAACAAGACCCAGCATAAATACTAGGGAATTGAAAATAGTGAGAGGTTTTAGGTGGAAGACACGCTTAAAAAGATTCGAATTAATAAAAACCATATCTATGAGATGATCAGACGGGATATGACGGGACAATCGTTGAAAACGGTAAAATGCAATTCGAATTTCGGGTCACGACACGGTTGAAGGCCGCCCGAAAGATGGCATCTAAACTGGGTGTTTAACGCTGACTCCAGCACTCCTACACAATCGTCGTACTACACAGGAAACAATACCGTTTTAAATTAACATTAATTAAACGAATACGTACTCCTATCATCTGCATGTAAGTTAATACCCCTTAGGGAGAAATTGAAGTTAGTATATTAGGGTACAGGTTCGTTGAATTTTTGTATTCCCACTATTACTAATAAGCGTGTTCCATTTTTCGGCAATTTTCTCACGCCGAAGTGAAAGCACGGCTTGAGAAAGTGGAGCCGAGGATGTATTCCAACCGTAATATGGCGTTATAAATTTGTTGCCAAAAAATAATTCCCACCGACAGTTCCTCAACAATGCCTTTCCTCAGGGCGAAGAATGGCGATTACGGAGTGTCTCCTGCTGACGTGCTTTTCCTGAACCGTGCGTTTTAACGATATTCACAATGGTACATGCGCCGACAAAAACTCCACAAAGTTGAAATCACAAGAAGGTAAATATAAAATTGAAGATTACATTAAAGACCCACGCACACAAACTAGAAGGACGATAAGGCGCATTGTTTTTCAGAACCGAACTGTTAGGGCAATCTGAAAGTTCCGGTTCCCAATACAAACATCGGTGATCTAAGGTTGAAAGGCCATTTTTCATAGACAGTTCTCCTGTATAACATAATAATACAACTGTATGTCGTTCACAATAATAAGGAAGAGGAAACTCCTTTAATAAATCAATCTTTAATCAATTCTTGCTGAATGAATAATTCTTTAATATTATAAGACTGAGTTTATAGTAAATTAGTAAAGGGGATTTACAGAACCCGTATAACGCATTCTTCCCTTTAACAAACGACAAATGAAATCATCGGCCGAGGGGGACAAATTGCCTCTCCCCCTAATGAACAGACAAAACACCCATGAAACGCTTCTGTCGAACACCTTGTGTACAGTCTCAACTTGCCGCCACATACGGGCCTAATGACATCGATTTCTCTTTTATTCAACAACCTCTATTGGGCATTCGAGAAATAAACTGGTTACGAAACGGTTGAGTATTTCAAATATTCAAGAGGAGAACAACAAGGAGGCGTCGCTCCCCCACGTTAAAAGGCTTAACCGCGGCCTCTCGAACAAAACGGACTACCTCTGGAAATAAATCAATTGTGCAACACCCAAATGTCCGATTCACAGGATTGCGTTCAGACAGGAAAAATAATGCCTCTTCCTTTTACCTTTTTTTTCGGCCCGACTTATAAACTGGTTTTAGAGAAATAGAAAAGAGTGGACGGGACCCATAAGAGGAGATAAGCCGGATCGGTTTAAGAGTCAAATATTTGAGACACAACGTTCGAGGCGTGCTCCGGCGCAGATAAGAACAAGTTCGATAACCTAGAATTATTATAAGGCAAACATTTTTCGTTGAAATTAACTAACAATTCTGGTTTTTGTCGGCCATGACAAAAGCGTAACAATCGTTGTCATCCGAAAGGGTGAAGTGGAGATGATAATACTTTCATAGTAACAAACAGAGGTCCACCTCTAGGAAATTATATGTTGGCACTCACTTTCAGTAGATTCCGTATGTTAAAACTATTTTCGACATTTTAAAAACAATGATCATAGTTAATATTAGATATCATCGAATGTTGTGTGTCGAAAAATATATGTGCCAGAAACCGGAACATAAATTGATTATTTTCGCAACACCTCTGATTTTCGTGCTCGAGTTGCGATTTAGAAGCCTGCGGGTCCAGTGCTTGCCGAAACGGCAATTTAAACGGCCGTAAAATTCGGTTGGGTGAACACCGAAATGGGGACCCACAAGCCACCAGACAAAAACAAGTCCCCAAAGCGAGGACGAATTTCCGAAGAATTTTTATGCCTCGTTCTCCAATCGAAATGTCGTCAGGAAAGAGAGAAAGGAAAAAGAAGACTTCCACGAGACGGGCGCATTACTGTAGCTGTTTTAAGTCGGAGCGAGCCATCTAAACAAATGCTGAACGTTCTATATCCCCAGGCTATGTCCTTTTACAATAAGATCAAAGAGTACTGAAATGATACGACGCCATTAAACTGAATTTAAGGAACCGCTAAGTGCAACATTTCGTAACGTTGTTTTGCCGGCCAAATATTCTCAACCAGCTCTTAAAGCGTGTCAGAATATGTAGTGTAAAACGGGTGTGGATAAAAATCCGATCGTACATAAATAAAAAAATACACAATACATGAATATTAAGTAAGTGTACATAATAATAATAATATACGCTAGATCCATTTGCGCAATTTATGCTAGAATCTGGAGCTTTTGTCATATACAAAAATTACTCTCACTGACCAAAAGCCGGTTCGCGCTTGTGGACAACAGACAGACTAAGAAACTTCCGACCCATTAACATAAATAAAATAATTGATCGGGGTCTGTGTAGCATGGACCTGGCTGTTTGAAAGACCGGCCAGCGGTCATTTCGAGCCTACTAGCTACAGGTTTAACAACCTGCACCCCCGGTGTCTGTCTGGTTCTTGGGATATCTAGATTAAGATTGCATTAAACTGTGTTTAACAATTGAAATATCGGCGCTGTGATACACTATTAAGAAAAATATTAAATAATAGTCGGAATTATCAAGTTGTAAGAAGAAAATGAATTCACGTCCGATACACGCGGAAAAAACAAGTAACAAACAGACAGGCGAGGTCAGGGGCATTGGATTGATTGTTGCCGGCTGTCAACCTTCGGTTTCTTAGCCCATTGCCAATTGCGAATTAGGAAAGCGGACAGTCGCCTCCATTAATATACCGAATGCATATTCCCAATCATGAATCACGTACACTATCCAATAAGAACCTAATTCCGTTATTACACTCGTTTATATCCAAAATTACGAACCTGAACATTAAAAATGAATCGTGCGTCCTTATGAACAATATTCCTTTTGCTACTTAATACTTTAATAACATATTTTTTAAAATTTCATTCCGAAATATCTTCCGAAAATGTAAAGGAATACGGGAGTTTTCGATAGTAAAATTTCCGTTTGCGAACAGAGAGAGGATTTGTTATTCAAACGTGGTCCCCTGCTTTAACTTATTCAAAGCACGCGCGAATATTATTACGAGTATAATTAATTACGTCACAACGGATAGGAAGACAGGAAACAGTATGCAAATACCTTTTATGATTGTTACTTTAGAAAATAAGAAACGGACACCTGTAATTAATTGCTAATGTCGATATATTTCTAGCTAGTCACACACCTTCGATAGATATATGAAGGGGGGAATATCACTTCTGTCTCCACTCTCTAATTTGGTCCTAATTAATGGCGGTTTCGGTTTTTCACCACCAGTAGCATCTGTCTTACATTAACATTGAATAAATCGGATTCTTCATCGGAACCTGAAATGCCGACGTGCGTTATATTACTGACGGAATGCGAATGTCAATGGAAAAAGAAATATATGATAGTCGAACCCCTCTAAGATTCCAAAAAAACGTCTGGTGTTATACATATTATCTCCCCTCTCTCCACCGTCTAGAAACCGTTGAGCTTCCAGTAAGAAGTCAAACAATTTGTAATGTCTCTGGTGGACTAAAAATAGACATATTTATGTAACTTTTCATTCGATTCGGTGCGTGTTGTCCATTGTCTTTCAGCTTTCCTAATGTAGAAATGACTATAATCAGTACATGTTATCCTCAATATTAACATTATTCAAAAATTTAAAAAATATTAGTCGTATTTCGGACGACAATAGTGAAAACGAAAATGAAAATCATCACACAAAGGTTTTTCGGCATTGATAATTGGAGTTAACCGAGCGTGTAAAATGAATGGTAATAATGGTGGGGAGCCTGCTGGTGACAAGGAAGGGTTACGTCATCGGCGGCTGTTACAAAGACTGAAATTGTCGGGAAATTTCTGTCAATAACAACGACCAACAATAAAGGAGGTGTCTCCACTCAACCGCAGTCAACAAGCCTTCCGTAACTAAGATACTTAATTATTATAAAATCGAATATTTGGGGTGAACGTAACGTTCATTTTTGCTCAGAGGGCGAGTGGAAACAGAGCGCGATGATATCCCGAACGGTCGCGGATAATTAAATAAAATTATTGTACCGTTAATAAATGATCTATGAATTCTCGTATGAAATCTTTCTTTTCATTGAAACCAGCGTTTTCTTACCGTGAAGCGTACGTGTTGTTAGTATAGCAAGCGATGCAAAGAGAGGAGGGAAGGTCGGTTGTTGCAGGTGGGTGCAGTACGCCCACTCCATTTAACCCGAGTCCAACTGCACATGTCATTAAATTCCCCGCATCCTACGAACGCCCGGGGACCCCTCTTATCGGACAATAGCGTACGTTCGGACAGAGTCATCATCATCTTCGGCGACCGTCCAGCCATCGACAAACAACCGCAACCGCATCATCAATATGTCTCTTTTTACGTTATTTTTATTGTTTTGGGGCTTTGACCGTTTGTTTCATTTTTACGTTCTAAATGGCACGAATTATAACATTCTGACCCCGGTTAGAATCCACAAATGCCCTAAATTATATACCAATATTATCCATTATTTATACCTATCTATTACTTCATCTGTAAGCAAGCGCGGTAACATCTCCTAAGCTATAGAAGTTTGAAGTGGGGTTAAATTTCTAGTTCAAAATTAAGTTTATAAATTTATAGCGATAGTTATCATTAAGTTGGAGTTCACGTTTCATGCATCGTCAAACCACGCAATGGGGTCAAATCACGAAATTTCCTGCTGGTGACAGCGCGTAATAAATTACAGCCTGTTATCTGACTTTGAATAGTAAATTTGGTAAGTTATTTAGTAAGTCCGAACTTTCGGAATTAACATCCCCTGCAATTGTCTACCCAGTCTTCAAATTAATTAGAATTAATTAGAGGGCAGTGTATTGAATGAATTTAAAAATTCCCAATGCCACGCGGTGGGTAAGGTCCTAGCGCAGCCTCCTTTCGGCGGGTAAATGAGACCCGCGTCGTCGTCGTCGTCTCTTTACATGGCTTTAAAATAGAACATGGGCGTGTGCCGAAATTCTTGTTGCGACGCAGAACAATTTTAGATCTATCGGAGGGGGACTGGGGGTGTGTGAAGGAGTAGGAGCACAACGCGAGTGCTCCCTAGGCCTAAACCTAGGCACCCATCACGGCCCATTCTATTAAATGAAATCGCTGCCGGAGGCTCAATTATCAAAAATCAGTAGTTTTATTAACCGAGATTAACAACAGCTTACATTAATTTTGTGTCCTGCAGTAGACTAGACCTTAATTCCCACTACCTACAGTAGTATTCTGCCTGGACTATAGTGGCACTGGACAATCAGCCACGGAGTCATGATGATATTCCAAACGTACGGCGAAACCGGAAATTTAGTACTCGATTATATAATTACTGGTGAAAAACTGTACCAATATTTATTTAGTACAAACATAAGGGTAGGGGGATAAAATTAATATGCACGGGTTAATAAGAGAGTTACCAGTATTAATCAAAATAGGGTGTCAGTAATCTTTCTTCTTCCTACTCGGAAAATAAATACAAGGAACCCATATAATGTTTTAATTTGAAGTATACTGATTGAATTTATACATAAATCATACGGCTTAAACACTTCTTTAGCCTTCAAAGTGTGACTGTCGGTTATTTAAAACTATAAAATAAATAAAAGGGGGGACAGTCTAGGCCCGTTTGAAAAGGACATTGAAAGAAGGATCAGTTGACAGTAGGAGAACAATCAGGTTTGAGGGAGGCCACTGGGTTGGCATGGCTCCAGTGTGTTGGCCACATAACCCAATACCAGCCATAGTCAGAAGGTCAATGTCACCCACTAGACACTTGAGAACCGAGACCGTCGAGACTTTCTCGGAATTCTAGCCAAAAGATCGGACATTTTTGCCAAGCGAAAAAGAATTTGAACCTCCGTCCGAATGCCGAACGTTCGGAAAAATGTGCAAGAAATAAGAGCCGCCGATGGCTCCGGATCGACGGGTCGTCGTATAAAAACTCTCCCCTTTGGATGAAGCCACATTTCACCATCCACTGGCCCTGCCTGACACTCCCTGCCGTTAGATGGCAAAATACGCCGGCCCGGTCATATGCAGCCTTCTTAGGATTCCCAGGCGTAATCGGGACATAGAATATAATATAAGAATATACAAAAGAAAACGCATGCAGGCAGGCCCTCTTAACCGGTTTCACCTTCGGCTGAAAGGTCGTCATAATTAAACCGACCGGCATCGGTGGTTCGGGGACACTGCAGAAAGTAGCACATCTTGCGAATTATACTGAAATGAAACATTGGCTGTATAAAAATATTTGACGAAACTATTTTTCTTCCGGCTACAGTAAAACAACCCGAATGCATACATTAATACATTATTTACTTCCCTCCCAGATTACCATTTTTATAAATATAAATTGGAGTACATTTTATCAAGAATACACGGAATGCATACATTAATTTATATACACTCCGCGCCAAAAACGATGAATTTATTCTCATACGTTTGAAGTTTTGTTTAGTAAGCACGCTACCTGTGAAGTGCTGATTTGTACGGAATTTTGGCGGCTCCATTTTATAAACTCGTTTTTAAATTCAAAAAATGTATAAACCTGGTTATCAAAAATTAAAAAGTACAACAAAGAAAAACTAAAAACCGATTATGCTTCCAGCTTTTTTGTATGGATTCCTTACTAAGGTAAAGTAAGCGGCAGGTGCGAAATATCGGGAACCCTGGCCGCCTCTTTGGTATGTATAAAATTCGCAGACGTCGGGCTACCGTATGGTTGAATTAACGGTGCTCAATCGTTTCACCGACTGTCGTACCTCGGCTCCCTATACGTCAGAAGACGGACAGAATACTCCCCTCAGCGGATGGAGTCGAAAAAGAAACGAGATCCGATGACATAACCGGTAGGGAAAACAGGTAGGGAAGAGGACGGGGAGGGGCTGGAGACCTTGAGCCATCTCGGCCCCCACCCGCCACCACCGCCGCCGCCGCCGCCTCCCTAAACCGCCCCTCCCAGCGGGGCCACCCAAACAACTCACCAGTGGGAGGAAATTCTAACTGGCAGTCTAATAAGAAACAATCACACGGACAACATTATAAATGAGTGTAATCACTGCAGAGACAGGTCCATTAACCCTCCTCAAATGCCTTGTCCGAGCTTTAAAATATTTAATTTCGGGTTTCCTTCAGACAAAATAGAAAAGTTGGCGATTTTTAACGTTAAAAAACGCGAGTAATCATCCAACGCTCGTTATCATTCGGAAAGATAATTTTATGAACAATGCATTCGGCTTATCTAACGCATTAGTTAACTTAATGTGTTTCCTATAATTCAGAAATAAAACGATTCATGCCAAGTATTGGATAATTTTCACAGAATGTCTACGGATAGAAGTGAAATAATTTCATTACTTCGTAACTTGGTGCACTAGATTCCACTTTACATCATCTTACTTTGACATCATAAATATATTTTAAGTACATACGTATATGTTTAGTAGACTGTACGAATTGAATATTTTTACAAACATATTTAAATAACAGAAAGAAATACATTTCAGGAAAAGCCCTTCCTTAAAGAAAAAGTATGGCATCTAATATTTAGAGAACAGTGTATCATAATTATAAATAAATATAATGCGTAATAAGGAATCGTCCTATACTAATGTCAAGGGTAGCGATATAAAATAGACCTCTCGACATTAAACCCACAGACATAACTTCCTCAGCAATGTAAACGTCGAAATGATTCACGCAGCGGATTTCCTGTGTAAGACCAAGAGATGGGCGAGTGTGCGCTTCAAATTGTAATTCCAGGATGGAGCGCGGCTAACAACAAAGAGCGAAAAAGAAGGAATAGAAAAGACTAGGAAAAAGTGAAGAGAAGAATGGTGGAGGGAGGGAGAGAGGGAGAGAGTGAGTGAGAGGGAAGCTAGTGTAGTGTGACTGGGGGCTATTTGTGTTTGACCTTCACATCAGATGTTTCATTCATTACTGAAACATTACAAATGGGGAGAGAGGGAGAGAGAGAGAGAGAGAGAGAGAGAGAGAGAGAGAGAGAGAGAGAGAGAGAGAGAGGGAGGGAGGGAAAGAAAGAAGAGGAAATGGGGAATGGCGAAGGGGTGGGACAAAGACACATTGCGGAAGGGAGGAGAACACGAAAGGCTCGTGAACATTCAAGAAAGGGGAAGGTTCCCCTTCCCCCCGATCCCATGATCACGAATTCACAACCATTTTATCGGATTCAGTAAGAAATCTTAAATCCCTCTTCGTTAATGAAATACGCTCTATTTTGTTTGAAAACACTTAACATTCGAAGTTCCTAGTAGCAGCTTCACGCTGAACCCAAAGGGAAACTCATCACTAACAGTTCTTACAGGATATAACTGATGGAATGAGACTGACGTCTCTTCTCTGGTGGCGAAAAGACGGTCTAGCTTAGGAAGAGTGATGATATTCCACCTCAAATAAATAAAACCTTTCTCATCATGAAACTGCGGAATAAGTAATACATTTAACCATCATTATGATCATGTAGCGCAGTTCGGTTCTTATCGGAATGTTTATTTAATTTTTAGACTACACTTAGCTATTAGGCCAATAGGGTTTCAAAGCAATCGTACAAAAAATTAAAAAGAAACCATCCACAGTGATCAGAATATGATACATTAAAAATTCTTTACACAATAAAAGACCAAAAAGTATGGAAGCTTATAATGCAGATCATTTCCTGCACTACCTCCGACTAAGCTAGTCAATAATTTTTCATCGTTTTATAGGTATAACAAAATCTACACGTTAGATTCCCGCGAACTCTGTTAACCTATAAATATATCATAAATTACACCATAAAATGCTGCGTAAATAAAGACCACATTTAACGGAATACTGAAATAATGGCTGGTTAATAATGCGATAATTTAGTTAAATGATAAATTATGAGCCAAATTCCAACGCAAATGTGTATAATTTAAATTATCCTACGATTGGCGCCAAAGTGAAGTATTATAAACACAAGAGAGTCTGAATCTGAAATTAAAAGGTCAAAAAATGAAAAAAGTTCCGTTTAATTTGGTCGAATCGTGAATTCAAAGACGATGATTCATCTAGGGCATTCATCCGTAGTGAATCGCGCGAATTCGGGCGGGCCGAGGTAGGCGTGGCGCGCCAACCCACAGGCACGCTAACCCAGACAGACGCCAAACGCTTTTAGAGGTCACCGCCCAAAAAATAAGAGATAAATCCTATAACACATGTTCAATTGCCGAAAATTCCCAAGGCAATTAATGGAATGGGAATGGTCCTATTAGAGACCGCCCAGGTGGACAGAACTGAAGGAGCTGCCCGTTTCGAGTGGAGAAATCGCGAGCTAATTGAAGAAACCCAAATAAAGATATTTGGCGCGCCGATGTGTGCGAGATAGTCTGAGCCTGGCCAAGGTTAAGGCCGATCGTCCCGACTCCAAATTTCGAGGCCTAAAACTGCCGCCTCTCTTATACATATCTCGGCAAATTTTAACGTTATATTGGTATCACTATTATGTCCGATAGATTGTTAATTTTCATTTAAATATATAGTTAGCCCCTCTTTGCCAAACAGCATTTTTCCCACTATATTATATATTCGAATATATTTATTTCTTGTTCTTAATTTAGTTATGCATATATATAGTTATATATATATACATCCTTCAAAGATTTTTCGAAATTTCCAAACTTGAGTGAATTCATACTAAAAATTTGATAAGAATCAAATTGCTCATCTAATGGAACCGAATCATCAAATATGAATGAACCGAAGAACAGTCGAACGTTGAGTGAAAGAATTCAATCAATTAAACAAAATTGAAATATATAATTAATCGGACTAATTTAGTTTAACATTTCTACTTTTAGTTAACAAATCTACGGTAATTGGGCTAAGAAAAATATTGGGTTTTTAGAAACTACCCGCATGAAGAAATAAAATCAAAACTGACCACCCGGGGGATGTCCCTCCGTATATCGATTGAGTGTCCAACCAGAATACTACCATCGAATATTCTTTAACCTAATCCCTCGGTAAAAGTACACGAATGAGATAACATACATATCCACCAATATCGAAAGTAATAGTCGCGCGTAAGATCATCGAACTAGCCAGAAAAGTTTACATAGTACTAGAGCGAGTGGAGAAAGTGTAAAGAGGAAACCTAAACGACGTAGGTATAGGGGGAAGGAAAATGGCGGAAAAAGGCAGAAAAAAGGAGAATACAGGATTGAGAAAGGTTGAGACGCGGGCAAGGGGAGATGGAGTTATACAGAGAAAGAGAGAAAGATAGGGGAACAGAGAAAGAGGGAAAGAGAGAAAGATAGAGTAGCCAGCTGTGGAGCGGGTAGCGGGTCCTCCAAGGGCGACCACTTAAAGACGAAGAACGGCGCGAGGGGGGCCGGCCAGAGGGCGTCGCCCTCTCACTCGCACGCACGCACATCGCACATCCCTCTCTCGCTCTCACTCACTCTCTCTCCTCTCTCCCATTTCCCTCTTTCTCTCTGTTGCTCGGACCCGCGGTGTCTGTCGACCAGTATAACAGTTTCACTTTCGCCTCCTTATCGACGCCGAGAGAGAGCTCTCTCTCGGTGGCCACATCATACCTCAGACTCGTTCCACTGACTGACTGACTCTGACCACTCCTCACTCCATATAACCCACTCTCCCAAAATCGGCCCCTCTCCCCTACGCCCGCCCGGTAACAGTTTGGTCAAACCGTCACCAGGAAGGGACGAGATAACGCGGCCCGATTAACACACCCCGAGATAATATTACCAGGCCGCGATATTGAAACAACGCCTTCGACAGGTCGCCCGATCCGAACAAACAAAAATCCTCATAGTAACGTGAACCGTAACACCTCCTAATTGTAGACAGAACTGAAAACGATAGTAAGGATAATGTTACAATATAATTTTACTTGGAACAAAATACAAAAGGGAGTTCCACTCGTTTGAAACAAAGAGACTAAATAATGTTAGACTTTATCCATAGACGATTTTAATTCCAGTGAGACTTCTAATCTTGGGCCTGAACAGTTTAACTTGCGTCTACAAATATGTCATTAGATCGGTACGAGGGCAAGAATTGAACCATTCCTGCGACAGATGGTACCGAAGACCAAGCCCATGTCGGATGAAGTCACTACAACCATATGCATTGGGCGACCACTCGGCTGCCCACAAGCCCAGCGGGAGAAACGAGGGCCCTATACACCTCTATAACATGCCTCTCTATGAAACATCACCAGTTGCAAAGGGGCAACACGCTAATACAAACAGAAGGACGAGAGCAAGACTATTTCATACCGATCCAAGTATACAACGCACAAGTGGACATTCAATTAAAAATTATTTATTCTGATATTCTTCTCTGGGAACTAATATTCTCAAATTTGTAACAGACTAAACACAGAGGGGAGACCTAAAGTAAGAATAACCAAACATTGACTGAATATTGAATATGTCAGCATATTCAATAAATAAAATTTAATGTAATTTCGGTCGATACGTCTAAACTGAAACCATTTAGTGCCTTTTTTGTGGTTAATCACGTGCTGATTAAAGAGGTGATCCAAGCTATCATTTACTAACTGAGCCTGAATTCAATATTTCTAGCTGAATTCGTTGCTGCGATATAACAAGAATAAATTCGTGATCTCGCCATAATAACTAATTTGCATAATAAGTAAGTCTATTAATAGTTAATGACAGGATATAAATAGTACTCACTGGGTATTTGGCACGGACTTTGTTTGCGAGACAAAATGTAGGAATTTAGGTTAGTGAGTCCCCGGTTCGATAAGTACCGATAGACTTGCAGTGGAAAGCGTTAAATACTTATCCTTTTGGCCAGTATTACTGAAAAAGTATTCAGATACTTTCTAAGCAATGTAAACAACTGACACACAAATATGGAATATATAACACTAGCAAGCAGATGGAAAAATATACTAAACACGCCACAGCAGGAACGATATAAAAAAATTATTTGTACAACGGAAATCCTATTGAAATGTATTTAATATCGTCCTTATAAAAGCGGTTATGAAGCAGTAGCAGTAAATATTTCAATAGATTGAGGAGAGGAGTGTATAAAAATGATTATTAATTCTTGATGGGATGATAATTAGATAATAAGCTGATTTCGTTTTCCCGAGATAACAGGTTTTTTCAGTCCCGATTTAGTTAATTCTAAGCAAAATTTAAAGTATTAAAAAATATTTTCTCGTAAAAAAGTAAAAAACATATTTTCTCGTTCCTATTCCTCCATTGAGGCTAATGTATTAATGGATAAAATGAAACGTCCAATTACGCTTACTCCGAAGTGCTACACGCATTCTCCAAAATGTTTCCACGGCTATTTACGAAAATTATGCATAACACCAACTGCCCTAACTGAGACTATATACGATGGATATCGCATGGGGAAGGGAAAGGAGAGACGGCTGAGGACACCGACACTGCCATTCCGAAATGTTCTGCCGAATCGAGTGGTGAGATAAGACAAGTAATCAGTTCGCACAATAAGAATCCGTTCGTTTATCATTTGAAAGGACAATCCTTCCAGACCAGATAATAATTTAAAATTAAAAAACTTTTATACATATATATATATATATATATATATATATATATAAATTACAAAATTAAAATAATTACGCAACTTGGCATTGAGAAGGTTAGACAAGGTGCGGTACAGATCGTTCCAAATACAAAAAAATGAACAAAACCATATAAATATCCAAGCTGCATCTCGTAAAAATAACAAATAAAAACAAATATTTAATCCTTCATCAAATTCTTCGCGAGGAATTTCAGTGGTCAAAATTGACATATATAAAAATTTGTATTATATAAAAATTTATTATTAACTTATAATAAAGTAAATTTTCAAACGTTTATAACATTATTTAAAAATGAACGATTAAATAAAATTAATATTTCTCGACAATTAAATCAAGGTAATTAAATAAATAAAAACGTCGGGGTTAACGTCGAGATGCACGAGGGTGATAAAGTGCGGGACTGTGGAAAATAATGACAAGGAAGTCGTAAGAAGAGGAGGAGAAGGAAGACTGGTTGAAGGCGGAGGGCGGGGAGTGGATAAAAAAGGAGATAGGAGGGAAAGTGAAGGATGAGAGAGGAGACAGTGACAAAAGGGGAAGCCGAGAACGGAAAGGGTAGCGGGAGACGGACCGAGGAAGAGAACGGTGGTGAGAGAACGCGGTGGGCAGAGGGGATGGCGACTGGGCACGAGTCCAAATGTCTAAGTAGATAATGCGAGGTTATTAACCTGGCTCCCACTCGGCTCAGACCGTCACTCCTCGGACCTACTCGGTCCCGCTCGCCCAGCAGACTTCCATATCGAATATTGAATCCAATTACCAGTTTCTCTATCTTATTATCATAATATGCACACCGCCGTGTCCCCAGCCCTCTATATGTGCCGGTGGGATCCCTCACGTTGGGGACGACACGGTCGCCCGGTTTAAAATAAGTGCAGGCAAAGGGCAGCTCGAGCGGTGCACGGGATGCATTGCCCAGCGCCCAGCCGCACTGCAAATACGTTCCCCACCCTTCTAGCCTTCTGACTATCGGATCCATTTTGTTACTTTAAACTATATGGGTCCGATACCATTTATGTTGTAATTTTTAAACTTTTATTTATAATATAGTGAGTTAAGTATATACACAATGATTATAATACAATCGGACGAAGATTTAATCAAACAAATTCCTGGTACGTAACTAATAAAGTATACTCGAAAACGTCTTTGTGCAACGACGGTTTTTCCGTCGGTTTAAATTACACTTTGGGTAAATCGAGTTACGCAATATATAACTAACGTCAGGGAAGTCAGGATAGAGGAGGGGAGCTTGGAAAACGTAAAAAAGTGGAATCCCGTCTTCTTTTTTTGTCTGTATTTTTTGTGTCGTGGCCCCAGGACGCGTGTCATGATGAGGCTCAAAATATCTATCCGTGAGGTGCACGGTTCCAGCCCGTTCACAAACAAACATCTCTTTTCGAATATATATTGCCGATACAAAATAAAATCTGAAAATCGTCGAGAACAATGAAGGCGTCGTAATGATGACTAGATAACTGCGGCAGTTTACTTTATCCTGATTGAGTCCATATTTGATGAAAGTTCATTACATTTAATAAGGTATAATTCATTCAGTGACCCTATTTCAATTATCCCAATTTTTATTTAAAAACTATACTTTAAAATAAATTTAGGATCTCCGCTAAGATGCTATAAAAATATTTCCATAGGGGAGTTGGAAGTAATTTTACTGAAATATTCCTAAAAACGCGGAAAGGGTAACGTGAATTGGAGGTGAAATAAAATAAACTTCTGGTAGCGGTAGAAGTGGCAAAGCACTCAGACTGGCTCAAGAGTGCACTGCCCTACACAATTGCAGCCGCCAGTCTACAAAATAAGACGATCACAAAAATCTCGAATCTCTGCAGGTGTTAACGACCTCTTTAAAAACCCAATGTATGTTTTAATGGCCTCCAACAAAACTCAAAATTCCAGCCCCGTATAAAACCAGTTTGAATGGTTAAATTAACCGGGTTAAACGGTCTCTCATTTTTGTCATTATATGAACAGGATAACTATTTTGAAAACGTCGGTTTTTCTATCTCAATCCCAGAAAAATGTGCAATAATACATGTTCAAACTGTGATTCAATATAGGATTTTAAGACGCCATAATTAAGCCAATCTGCGATTTTGTTTTATCAAAAAGCATCCATACTTCAACTAAGGTAAAATTTTCTTTAACGAAACTGTTAAGCCGAAACCCCCAAATTACCTTCTTCCTTCAAAAATCGTTGTGAAAAGTTATAAAACTCCGTCAACTTGTGTCCCAAAAATTTAGAACAAATCGAACGGTCGTAGGTAGAATCCTAACCTTCGGTCATATATTGGCCACACAGGGACGATCTCACGCCCCCAGTGCACAATGCATTATGCATGTGTAGGAGTCATTGGAGAAAGTGGGTAATATCTGGAGCCCACGATGTAAATCGTTCGGAAAACCATTTCACTCGAAGAGCCCACCATCCGCCTTAACCACCATCATCATAAATGGTCACGTTTTTAGTCATCTCGGGGGCAGCTCCTATTGGGATCCTGATTTCTACGGTGCCGAGAATAGCGAGCGAGGTGCAAATAACTGCCTCCGCAGTGTGAAGTCGGGTGCATACATAACACGCTCATTGAGCGGCTCGGATTTTTCAATGCAATTACCTCACGGCAATTTCACTTTCATTAAAACGAGAATGCGAATAACAACGGCCCCGGTTGAAGTCCTTCATCTTAACCAGCTCGAGCCTCTCCGTTCTCATAAATAAAAACAGAACAGTTACCGCAAAAACCCATTAAAAACGTTTTGTACAAAAAGATTATAAAGAAATAACTATCTTACGTACAGAGACGATTCCGTTGCCCCTGGTCAAACTGCATACGAAAAAAGTTTAAATAATTCGAAAACCATTAGATAAATATAAACTATGAACGCTCTATACTTCAACCCGTTATCTTTATTCCTACAAACGTATTAATGAATTCCTCCCCATAATGAAAGATCATTTTTTTCATTAGAATTCATAATGCCGGCAGCAGATTGCGATTGCCACAATTACCAAATTTCGGTGCCATTTATGTTCCGCGGAGAATACTTTAGACTTTCAAAACTAGCTCCGGCTAATTGGCCGATATATGAATCAAGAAATAATTGAGCGCCGAATGAAATGGCGGGGGTAAGAGCGATAAACTGGCTATCTAGCGGCTAGGCAAACCTGATATGCAAAGTATGCCACCCCCACCCCCCCTCAACCAACACTACTAGATTCACGATGATTAGATCGCCCGGTGTTTTAAACCAACAGAATTAAATAGTTACACATGTTCGCTTATTATCAGGCTAGTAATCCGCCGGTACCGACTGGAAACATCACTCTCTCCGATCAATGAGGCAATCAATAAATGTTAAACCCAGCGTTTATGAAATTCAGCACACTCAGGTTCAGTAATCGACATTACTCTAATATAACAATCGACGAATTTGAAATATACCTGTCGTATTTCAAGTAAATAGTAAAGACATTTTAACTGAAGTCTGTATTAATGTTCCGGCTTTACTTGTGATAAAAGTGATCAATTCACTTAATCAATAATACAGTTCTATAATCACATTTTGCAATTTGAGTTGGAAACAAACAAAACTAGGTACGATAATCTGGTCTTCTTAAAGTTAGGTAGGACCTTCCATATGCAATAATCTACGATATTATAATACAATATTATAATAAGAAACCATTGTTCCGAGAAGATCGTTATGAGGAATCGCCCTTATACAGATCAAATTCAATACATTAGATATACTATTTTCTCTTAAATCGTGAAGAAATTATACTAGGATAGTTTCAGTCCAGCGCGGTTGAACAGTGTCGAACCATATGTTCGATCCGGGTCCGCGTGTCGGACACGCTCCGTTGGTCCCACAACTTCTCCCTATCGTAGTCTGTTGACCGCCTTTACAGTAGCATTTGTAGACATGTAATAAAAAAAAGAATTACTACTTTCCATAAAATATTAACAATTACGCCGGAGTAAAAATAGGTCGGACCGGCTCTCGTTAATAGTGCGTTAGTATTAATTTCCATGTCTGCCTCCGATTAACTGGAGCCCAATTGCAGCCACATTTGATGATTTGTGTCGAACTCTTTCTCATAATTGCTATCGCACGATGACACCAAACAAACTAAACTGACCCGGTCAACGGTTTAACCTGAATTGGGTATTATATCGCGGCCAGTATTCATTTTACGAATAAATTTTTCGTATTCTCAGGGATCTGAGTAGCTTCTCTACCGTAGGGAAGATCGCCCTTGCGGACGTGGATATTTAGCGGTAGTATAGAATTTTGTCCCCATGAAATTCGTAAAGGTGGCCCAGGGTTTCTGTTCGTGGAGGTGCGACCACCCCAAACCTAGGAAACAGAGGCAAAAAAATTAAAATATAAACAAAACGAAAAGAGAAATATCGCCCACCGAGAGTCGCCCTCCCCATCCGACTAATCCGGGGCTCACGTTTATCGGCCATGACGGCATCACGTCCTCCCTCTTCTTCATGCCTCCTCCTCTCTTTATCGCACAGTTATTCCCGTTTTTCTTTCTCTCTTTCTGATCTTCTTCTTCTGACTACTACTACTACTACTACTATTACTAGCTGGTTCCGAGCGCTACAAAGAGTTCTATACGACCCACAGACCCACATCACGTATTCTCTTCTCTGGTTCAAGATAGCTCCCCTCGCCATTAGGACACGCTTGTTATTCCGGACGAAATTTAAAGTTCTCGCATTTTTAATTTGTGTAAATTATATTTACAGGCCTACTGCGACGTAACTAATCGTTTGTTTGTGCATACGCAATATTTTGTAGTCTTCTGAGCGGTTAATATATCTACCCATAAAGCCTTCTTCGGCCTATCGGTCACATGAAACAGAGATCACGACGTTTCAAAGGTAAATTTTGTGTATTTTACCAACAATATATATTACCTAAGGAGATTAAGAACGTATTTATCTGGCAACGTCAAATTACGCCTTTAAATGAACGAATTCAGTAGCGACACGATAAATATATCTAATAATATTGGCGGCTCGGTTAATATGCCGATATTAAATAACTCAATTCCTCAAATTTATTCGAATTGAACCCGCACAAATGGTCCCAGGATTGTCGCGTCGTAAGTACTAGGGCAAAACGTCGGTAGCTCCCATTATCCGTGACGGTTTCATAAGGAATCGGTTTCGTATCATCCCGTAGTTAAATCCCTTTAAAAGAAGGGAAAGTTATGAAACGCAGTCTTCTTTCACGAAGATAGCGTCGCCCGGTAAATTGATGGCACCACTATCGGCAATCAACGGCCGTTTCAAGGGACCACATAAAAAGGAAATACCCGATAACGGGACATTTTTTTTCCCTTTATTTCCCGTCGAATGGCCGTTGACGGTCTAATGTGGTCTAGGGAATTTTCGATAGCCAAACCCGGCGGGTAAAATATGCGACAGAATCCGATAGGCGACTACTCACTCCACTTCTTAGCTCTATGATTAGGCGGGCCTCCATTACCCGACCGGATTAACTAAATAAAGCGGTGTAGAAACAACCGGAATGGAGACTTTAGATTTCGTGTACAAATTCGTTCCTTTCCGGGGGCCGGCTTTCTTAATGGTCAACAATAAAGGGATTCATTTCGAGCAAATTATAAAACGATATTTATGAACTTGTAAAGGTATATTCTGAAAAGAGCTGAATGGCCTGAAGGGAACACTTCCTCTCATTCTCCGTAAGACACTTCCCATCCCCCACCACACTTGGGAAGTTGCGGTGAACTGGTGTATGGATCAAGCATCCCCACAGCCTCTGTTCGCAGTGACTTCACCCTACGTTCGGAACAATTACACACTAAAATATAATATTAAAACACCCCTCAGAAGCACTAAGACATTAAGAGTGCGCAATAAAGGGCTACCGCACCCTCAGAAGGGTCCTGCTCAGAGGCTGGCAGACGCGCTGAAAATCTGTCTTCGTTAGATGTTTGGTCTTGAGACGACGGGGAATTAATCAGCGGCCATATGGAAAAGCCCGGGACACGCCGAACAGACTGGAATGAATAAAAAAAATCTCTGTCCCATTGCTTCACCGCGGGACATTAACCTGTTGCCTAACTTCGCAGCGGTTCAGACAACGATTTTACTCCCCGCCTCAATACAAATATGTGGAAAGTATTTAACGGACTGTGAATCGCAACGGACGATTTTTTCACGTTATATCGGTATTCAAATAGAAAGATTTTTTTAATAATAAGCCAAAATTGGCCTTGCATTAAATATAATCGCTATTTAATCTTCTGTCTTCACTCGCTAATTTGGTACTATGCTATACCGGTTCCGGCTTCGTCAGTACATTCGTGATTCACCTACGCGAGTCACCACAGGACATCAAATGAACCTACCCATGTACAGGAGAATGTCAGTTTCATAACGACAATAACGAAAGCTATCTATAAATCGTTCTGGTAGGAAAAGGTTGTCAGGTTTTGAGGAATAACATTTTGGCGTGAGGCTGACGATCGGTCGTCTGGCCGTGTGGGTGGCTCGCATAGCCCTTCGCTACCAACTCACCGATACCAGAATTAAGCCCGAAAAAACCTATCGAAGGGGCGATACTTATCCTAGCCATAAAACCACTCTATAAATGTTGAAAACTCTTTTTTTAATCGTGAAAATAGCATAATAATACGTTAATTGATATACAATAACAACAATAGAAATAAGAATCAATTAGGTAGGCCAACCAGGTTAGGTTAACCAGCTGAAGTCATTCCAGTTTAATTAACCTAGATAACGTGAGCGTCTTTAATTGGGAAACTCACAGGTTTCATAGCTAATACTTCAGAAAGAATGAATCCTTAAAAATTCACTTCCCCCGAACTAAAAATTTGAAACAAATCAAGTTTAAAAATGTGTTTTTCCTAATATGTCTTCCATTATATGTGTCATACAACGCAGTAATACTCAATTCCTAATTCGCTGATAACCCAAATGACTAGAATGGACTAGAATTGAGTGTGACTCAACAATCAACATAGGTTTGGGTTCCGTCTACATTAATCGTGGCCGGTTAATCGTTTTCATTTATTCACACTCTCCAACACGAAAGGGAGAAGTGGAAAGGGGAGAAAGAGAAATAGGGAACGGACAAATAAAGAGAGAGGGAGGAAGAGAGTGTCCGGTCGAGTTAATAGAAACACATAAAGAAAACATGAGAGACGGTTTATGGTAAAACAAGGACAAATTATTCAGACGAACCAAGTTCCTTAACCCATGAAGAAACACTGGAGTGAACAAAAAAATGTATGTTTCTAAAAAGTAGTTTTGTTTACTTCGAGTAGAAATGAAGCAGGAAAACAACAGAAGACGTTTGAACAGCGGTCACAAAAGACGGAGGTTCCTTTCAGGTAACCAGTACTGTAATCAGTTACAGTCAATCTCGGTTAGAATTATTCAGAAAGATAATACGATTAAACCAATTACGGAAAAAACGAAAATTATGGTATGTTACAAAAATCTCACGATCATGGTTATGGTGGATATGTAATCAGGATTTACACAGGCTTCGACACACTCATATACACACTAAATACTGCATACATTCAAACAAACTAGAGAACTATATGTAACTCTCACAAAATACGTAGGTAGACGAGTAAATATTTACACCCACTTAAGCATAGACAATACATAAACATAAACCATGAACATGTAGAAGATGAGGGTTTACTTTTGGGAGATAATACAGTACTGTAGATTACGGTATTAATATTAGTTTCTGAAAAAAAATATTTGTACAATTACGTCATATGGAACCTAGGAGAATCACAAAATTAAAATTATTAAATATAATATCATTAACAACAATAATCATTACTTACTTATTACAGATCACTTTAAGGAAATCACTTTTTGGGAATTCTTAGCTTACGTCCTCATATGGTAGTATTTACCATTAGTTATTAACAGACTTCAGACGTAGTCAAATTATATGTACTGTGAGGTTAGAAAATGAAGAATTATGTTCGCGTCATAAGCCAAATTATTAAAATTAAAGGGCTTCATTTAATTATCTAACTGGAGGAGGGGACTATCAACAATTCCTCCATGTCGGTTTAAGACTATGAAAGAAAACATTCACCTTCCGAAAGCGACTGAAAGGCACATGCTGGAAGAGAAAGTGTTCACTTTTACTTTCCGCTATGTACGCAGTACCTGAGTTCAGTTCCTCTTATGGCAATGCGCGGACCCGGTTTGAGTTTCGATTGCGGAAATCTACTTTTAGAGAATTTATTCGGTAAAATATCACGGTTTCAGTTTTAATCTACTCATTTCCGCTGTCATGTAGGCGTACATGTCATTTTCTTTTCCTTCCATGTCTAGTAATAAGAAATTCTACGCGTGACAATTTATATGCTTCAATTCAGTATTGAGCAAAGCCATAATAAGGCTCCATATTTATTTCCATCCGATTAAACAACAAATTTAAATATTAGAAAGACAATATAGAACATAATTCAATACTGTTTGACCCGTTTACATAGCAACGTATACGATTATAGTTGTAGAATGATTTTTATATTAACTTGTATGTTTGTTCTTCTCCCTTTATGGATAACTATTAATTAGATCATATTCCCAAATTACCAATCACTTATATATTTTGATTGAAATATGCTCATGATTCAGCGCAATTTTCATTGACAGTGGTCTTATTTTTGATGTATATAACTTCGTCTCACCTTGGAGTATTTTTGGCGGTGGCGGGTCTGACCATTGTCCTCTTTTCGTCTTTCGGAAGACGAAGATAGTCTTGGTCGCCCAACAGGAAAAGATCCTTGGAAATTATCATCTCCCTTCCCCGGTAGAATGCCTCTCAAAACGCGATCTCACACAGTCAACACCAGATCACACTCACAAGCGGTCGGAGAGATTTTTTTAAATAAAAAAAATGACTACACACAAACCCGAAGAAGAGAGATAAACGGCCCTTGATCAAATATACATTTCAACGACACGATCGCCACGGATAGTGCCTATCCGTGTTGTCTCGACAGGCAGATTTGAGGTAAAAATTGACGGTATGTGAATCGTCGAAATATGTTTGCGAATTGATTTTTGACTACCGAATGAACCCACCACGCCGACGACCGTAGACCAACTGAAGTGAAGACCAGACGCTGTGATCGCAACTAGGTTCCGACGGGGACGACATCTACCGGACCTTTCACCGACCAAAATTCCCTCTCCACGCTTTCCTCACATCGGTTGTTTATTTTTTCGTTCGCTCCTGCCTCTATCTCTTTCTCTCACATTTCCTCCTCCCCTCCTATTCTCCTTCTCTACTCTCATGCACCGCTATAATGCGCCGATTTATCTCTCAAAAACGCCCCATTTCTCTCCCGCACCCGTCCTTCCTCCTATCACTCTCTCGCCTCCACTTTCTTACTACCCTACTTACCCTATTAACTCCCCAACTCTCCCTCTTCCACACAGTAATAGTTTATAGTACTCTAAGGGGATGGACGGCACCAGCCTTCACGGTTTTATCGGTGTACAAATCATCGAATGTATCGAAGTACGAACTCGTAAAAATCTTCCTTCCATCTTACCAAACCCGATTATTGAGTTCCGTCTTCCGACCGTCTCTATTCCCTCCAGTGTTTCTGTGTACATCGAATGGAAACAAAGATTTGTAAGTCTGTATAGAAAAAGGTAAGTTATTGCCACAGACGTCATCCCTCAAAGGTCGACGTCCTATTTAGATAAAAATGATAGTCCCACAACAGTTGTTAGGAAAGCAAAGCTTACAGTTCGACTTTCTGAAGGCTCTACCAGCTGAATATGGCTCGCATCCTCATGATGTGGCCTATTCCATTATCGCAGCTTGACAGGAATCGACACGAACACGCCGAGGTATTTATAGGACCGAGTTCTCCACCCCCTGCTACTGTCTAATTAACGAGCATATTTATGTTTGTCGAGTGGGATATTAATTAACTCCGTCTAAAAGCGAGAACCTTTGCGACGACATAATAATTTACAGAGCGATAACAAACAGATATAAATCACTAACATCACTAAGAAAAGGTCCTACGAGAGGACCGACCATACGTATCTGGAACTGGACGGTTCCAACGTCAACGCTGACTGTCTAACACTTGAAAGATCTAAATAATTTGGGCTATAGTATAGCTTTCTTCCGTACCTAACACAGCGATATTAACTAACAGAAGGAATACGTAAGTAACCTTTCACAATACCTCCCCCACCCCCAATGCAATATTAATACATTTAATCGAAATGATTTACGTTGGCGGACTGAAACGTTTATAGTTGCACAAGTAAAACAGTTCTCAGGGACTGCATTCTTGCCTCACTGACTTCAGCCTTCCTTCCTTTTTTGACTCTTTTTCAAATCATAGTCGTAATTCATTCAACACGTCGACTCCCTTGTAAACTGCATATTATGCGGACTCCGCGATTAATATTTTCTCGAAGAACGTACTAAGTTGTATTATATGGTAATTTCCTGTATTTTCCGTCTGTCGTTAATATAGATATTTCGATGATTTAATTAAATCACGATGTAATTTTCTGTAGAGCAACAATTCAAATAATAAAATGTTCAAGAAAATGATTATAAAAGTGTTTGCACTTTTACAAACAGAACTTTTTTAAACAGAAATCCGTGTTTATATTATTTTTTATTTCTCTATCCGTACCGGTCCCATTTCAATAAAACACGCATAGTATTATTCTCCAGATCATACTAAACACAATACTATGAAAGATCGAATACTTGCGATCAACTACAATAGCCGGTCTCCGAATCACTGACCCTGCAGAAGACAGTTCAACGTTGTTGGAAGCAATTACGGGACTGGGCGTAGTTGCGGGCCTTCACGTGAAAAAACATAAGCCGCGTTCCGAGGAGGTAATTGGAGTCGGGATAATTATTCCGTTTTGCAACACATCCGGGTAAGACCAGTTGCACTTTAAGCGCACAGTAAAATTGTTTAAAATACGAACCTTCAGTGAACCTTTTGTCTTTTTTTCTATAAAATCCGTTCTTCGGTAATTAAAATGAGACTCTGCATTGGGGGAATGGTTGAAATTCTGTTTAGGATTTGAGCCGAGAAAAAAAGAGGATCCAATTACCAGACACCACAAGAGAAGAACATAACTTGGTTTTTTATAAAATTAAGTCCTTACTATATAAGCAGACTTAAAATAAACGAGTATTTGTATGCCATTTGAATTACGCGAATACTCTCAAATTCAGTTCACGTATTTATCATGTTCTAGTTGCTTTGTGAAACACATTTTTTCTTGATAATGGAGATTCAATTGACAAGACATCGTTCGCTGAAACCAATTAAACCTTAGTAGTAGTCTATGAGGATGGTACTATAACATGCAAGAATCATATTTCTAAATGCCATCTCTATGAGGTGCCATCCATCACACCCAGGTAACCACAAAAACAACATCTAAAACCTGCGGATGTACATTCTCTCCCCCTTACATTGAATTTCGTTTCAATAAACAAAATGTCATCCTACGGTAAATATATATATAAAACAATCATTGAGCCAGGAATTAAAGATCAACATGATTAAATCGTGAAAACAAAATAATGAAGTACATAAATATTATCAGTTCAATGGAAACTACGTTTTGTAAATATTTCCTCGTTATTTAAAATCGGATAATTTTTTATGAGAATAATCCGACATTTTAAACCCGGACATGTCAGGAATATAAGACTTGGTCCAATGTTTCTGTACTTTATAACCATTGAAAACACCCTGCCAAGGACCCTCCCTTCTAAATTTGCATAATCTAATCATATACCCGAATACGCAAAGCTATACATATGCGTCCACTTATGCAGTTTATTTTTTAATCCAAAAAGGAGAACGAATATATTTGGCGAAATACCTCTTTAATAAGAATGACCCAATCATCGATTTGTTTTCGTTTCCTAATTCATTAAAATTCAACAGGAATGAAGTGTATATTGTTTCGTTTAGCTGTAATATTGTTGGCAAATTTATAACGTTATTCTTTACAGCACCGTGCTTGAGTATTTATTTATTGATTCAATAACTTAGAAAATGTTATAGACAATCAGTATTTCCAGACTTCATTTTACATTCATTACACAGACAACTTTGTACATTTGCAACACACAATTGAATCACGAACAATAGATTGGTTCCTTAAAACAGAATTATTTTAGAGATTAGCAAAAGGAATAGAACTATTACGAACAGTAACTTGTTATTAAAAAAAGCAACTATTATTGGTTTTTTTTAATACCAATTCTTTGAATAATATATGATATTTGGAAACCAAAGATAAATATTAAAGGCAAAAACCTGCATAAATCCTTAACTGCAACGTTTTGAAAATGAAAGAAATGAGTTACACAACTCAGGAAGGCTGTAAAGGCGTTTTTATTTACTTAAATTTTAGAGCGGTCATAAATAATTGAGCGAAACAACACATTACTGGATAATAATGGTAGTTCAGTTTTATAACTGTAATAAGAAATAATCAGCCAACATTAATGGGATCGTAACTGCACGCTAGCACCACAGTCTGCAGCCTCGAATGAGAACGGCCGGAGTACGTCGATAAATTCGATATTTAAACAGGATAATTTTAATTTTAAATCCGAACGTTATTATCGCATTTATGTATTTCAAATAAATTAATGTGATATATATATATATATATATATATATATATATATATACATAGAACATCATCATTTGATTAAACTCATTTAAATGAACATGGTGTTCTCATTCTTTATTAGAACGTAGTTCTGATTATTAGACTAAAGATTCTAAAATCAATCAAATGTATCCTCACACACACACACACACTCAGGGGGTAACTAGCATCCCATTCAGCATTTTATCAGATATTGAACTTCTGATTGTTATTGTGTTTTTGGGGGATGTTGTTTGACCAAACAATGGTCACAACTATTAGGTTCTGACTTTCAAATATATGACAAGAAACCTAGCCGGTTTATTTATTGAAATTTATTGAAAAAAGTTTATTTTTACTAATCTAGTTAATCGGTGCAAGTGCACCAAACGAACTTTAGTTAAGTACATTTCCGCACCACCCTCAGGGGGCGCTAGTTTATCTGTGCAAGTGCACTCAATGAACTTTAGTTAAGTACATTTCCGCACCACCCTCAGGGGGCGGTAGTTTATCGGTGCAAGTGCACCCAACTCACTTTAGTTAAGTACATTTCTGCACTACACTCAGGGGGCGCTAGTTTCACAAAAATCGTTCGTTGAGTGCACTTGCACCGATTAACTAGATTACTAAAAATATACCTTTTTGAATATATTTTGGTTCAACAGGAAAACTTTAATGATCGTAAATACACAATACCAGATACACACCTAATAGTTGTGACCAGTTGTGTCATCAAATATATATTTGACCGATAATCCGACAAAGACTTAAGCCGATTAACCAAAGCCCTCCCAACCCAAATAAGACAAACAATATCCCCCAAAACACAATAACAAGACACATATATATACACACGACAACCACCACAGTACAAGTGACGGTTACAGTGCAGTGAGGATGCCCAAGAAACATCCTAAGTGCCAAAGTGACTAACACCGCTACTGAAGATAGAGAGCAGCAGAAACCGCTCTACCATAAGATCAAACCAACGAGAGGAGATAGAAACACACGAAACCTACGGTATCCTACTGTATTTTCCATAATAAACAACTTGACAACCTTTCAAAAATTCCAACTTGCTTCGTCATCTTGGAGGTCATTAGGCCATTAATATAATCCGATGTGACAACGGTTCCTCACTGTCTCTCTCCACTGTTCTCTCCTTCTCTGTCTATCCCACTCATAATGTGCAATTTGTCATAAACATGCCAGAGATAACGTCTATACCTCCATGAATATTTATGAAATCACGAGGGCTCGCTTGCCAAATTTCTGGAGGCCAAATAATAAATACTTTATTCTGTCGCGATATCAAGATCTTATTAGGCGTTTATTGTGACTCGAGGCTCGCTCCCGCTCGAATCAAAGGGGATAGTTGACATGTGCGACGATATAAATGGTACAACAACCGTGTTAAGTCTAACCAAATACTTTTTTTAGTTGGATGAACGAAACTGAATTCGATCTGTATGAAAATGTCTACATTTCGTACAGTCGTACAGATTGTTGGAAATGTAGTTTTAAATTTATGCGAAATGCCAAGACATAATGCTCCCAAATATATCTAATTAGTAATCAAGAGGAAGATTATACTCAACATCCGCTGTTATTAGTGGCGAATGTCCGCAAGAAATCAGAGAAAAAATATCAGAAGGATTTAACATTGGAGATGACCTTCTTCGCAAACAGTGCCGGGAGATTTTCAACTATAGATTGTCTGTCAGTTCATTTGGGGGAGGTAAGGGGCAAATTGCCAGGATCCTCACTGATGATCTAGGAAAAGACGGCAGTATCTGATGCAGACTTCGCATTATTCCCTGGCAAAGAAAAAACCAAAAGTCATTTCCTGGGCACGGATCTTGTTCGTAGTAGATATAGTTCCCCGGTGAAAAGTCCTTGTCAAAATTATAAAATAATATTTTTATTTTATTTAAAGGTTTTTAACATTTAAAATCTGTGATATGCCCAGTGATAGAACGAAGCAATGCGATCAACGCACACTAACTATCTTGCGAAGGATTTTATAAGACGCATGATAAATTTATCAGAGCATCTCTTCATATGTTATTCGTTCAATTCTCAACAATAGATTATCTTATTATCCTAATATTTCTAGTAAGGGACGATATGTCGACGGAAGTAAAATGGGAGAAGGTAAGAGACGATACGCTATTAAGCGATGGTTACTTTACAATTTAAAAAAGTGAATTCATGCGAAATAGAAACCTGAAAGCAACTTGTTGTCCCTGAAAAGCAGAGAAACAGAAACATTATTCCATAAGTAAACATCATAGTAAGTCGGTTAACCAATGTAATATTATCAGAAAACGTTACCGCGTCGCACAAATTTAGCGATGTTGTTGCCAATCGGCAGTCCTAAGAAAAGAACACAATTTTGAGGAAGCCTCTGAGCTGGGAAGTTGTCGAGAAGGAAAATCTTCCATTTTTTCGAATTTTTTCATCGGTTCACGATTTCACGACCGACGTGGCCCATCTCCCTGGCACCGTCTTCTTCATGCACATTAATGTGGCCTTCGCTCATATTCCCGGCGTCACTTTCTCACCTCCCCTTCCCTCATTACGCGCAGCTCCTTACGATTTGCAAATCCAACTTTGGACTTTTACGCGCTTAATATTTTTGCTTAATCAGAAGCATGGTTCAGCGTACACAGCGCCAACGTATTATAATGAATGAAATAATCCTGCGTGGGCGTTTTCCTTGTCAAATAACCTAATATTTACGGATATTTATTAAGTATATACCAGTACCGGATACTTATACGGATATAAGTATTGACCAGTAACTAACTGAATAATTAATTTAGGTTATTTCGACCGCCTTTTATCGAACATTTATACCATTACTCTTGAAATCTTCTGTTTCCATTGAACTAGTTCGTCCTAAGCAGGTATATAATACAGTGAGGTAATTAATCACGTTGCCTATAGGAGCAATGAATGTTAGTAGGTCGGACAAATACAAGCAGGAAGGATGCCATTTTTTAAAACCCAGACAATTCAATTATTTGAAAATTCCTCGGTACATTCAGAATTGACAGAAAAGGAGGCCTGCGATTGGAGTCCAGGCACCTTCCCACTTCCGGGTAGTGTGCATATTTATGTGAATGTAAATAAATCCGATTGTAGTTGTATGTTGCGGATGGGCCTACCCGAGCAGATTTTATTTCTCATTTCTGTCTGCTTTGGAGAAGTCGGTCGTCCGACAACATTTAGCGGACCGGTTAGCGTACTTTTTCGAAATCCGTTTCCAACCGAAATTCGAGGCTCTAAATGCGCCGTTAGGGGACCCCCCTCGGCCTCATACACATGCAGCAGCCACCTCCCCCAAATGTACACATGCTGAAAGGATCATTTATCCTTCTCAAGTTATATTATCAAAATATATATATATATAAATACATGTTAATCGCGATTTTATAATAGAATGCATCGAAATAAAAAGGGGTACTTCTGTTAACAATGCGATAAATATTTATTCGTTGATCCATTCATTCATACTATACTTTGATATTAAGCGATTTTCCCTTTCCTCTGGCTAAATATCTAAATGATATAGAAGCTGGAATTTCTAATACTGATTATTGAAATAATGTTAAATAATCTGTTACATATTTTAAATGGACGAATCTGCCGGTTGTCAAGTGTTTGAACCCTCTTCTGTGTAGAAGAATTCACGGCTGAAGTATGTTTTGATTTTGAAGGGGATAAAGCGAATTCGTCTGGTTCTGTGCAGAGCCCTCGCGGAGACTCGCGAAATGACGCGACCTTGGTTCTTATATTCTATTAAACATTTCAACTGAATGTCGACTCCTTTTTAAGCCGTAATTCGTATTCGCCTTCTACTCGAACTATCGGACGGGAATTTTTCTCCCCCCGTTTCAGTATAAGGTCAGCTTTCATCGCTCGGCGAATAAACTGGACGAATGAGGCCTTTCAGACTTGACTCGGATTATCGGTATCTTTTGAATGGCACACACGCGAAATCCACCGGACAAATGGACGGATTTCCTGCCACAATTAATAACGGGGTGATTATTTAAATAATCATATTTGTTCACGAAAGGAGGAGATTTGAATTTTTTTAATGAAACTGCCGCGCCACTGATTATATTAGCTAATTAGTGACAAAACATTCGTTGTAGTCCTAATTTTACAAGACACCCAATTGAAAAAACCGCCAACTGATAAAATTGCAGTAGAACACATGACAGGACTCGGATTGAAATGGAGCCGGTATAACCCTTTCAATTGCAAGGTCCGTCGCCAGCATTCGTCCTTTTTTCAAGCGCATTGGCCAAAATCCAAATTAATAAAAATGCAGCGCAAAAGGACAAACACATCCCGTCCACCGACTTCCACTCGATTTAAATTGACCTCTCAGAGAAATCAGTCACCCAGACCGGATCTAGTTTCTACAAATCTAGAAGTTTTACTAGACACTAATTTTATCACCTTTAATATGCACTTGTTGCGTAGATTAATAATAACCTAGACGCGCTAACCTCAAATCAATCCAGTTCACACATTTCTAGATTAATCTACAATTTTTTTTTAAATAGAGTTGAATACAAATAAGAACCGTCGGTAATCCCCCGCGCCTCGTTTTCATAAAGGTTATCTGCAAATTGCAATCTTAATTACATTTTTTAAATGCCAAACGCTTACGAACGCCGTAAAACAGTTCTCGGTCAATCTTTTATGGCCGCATTAACAATAAACCGAGGATTCAGTATTTAACTTAATCATGTTATATTAATGCAGCAATTATCGTTTAGATGTCGTTAATACGGGGTTTGGATCGGCTTCCTGACAAATTCCTGCAGTTGAATCAAACGTATTCTGGATAACGTAACACACCTAAAGTCAATAAGAATCGAACCAGATATTGTTATTTAAATATATTGAGGGTGAGTTAGAACTAGTGTGCTTGAATTTGATTTGTAGCACGAATTTCACAAAACTACCGGATACAGAGAATACCGGTTTCCAAATTGACTTAGAGCTATCTGATACACTTATTTAACAATTCGAGAATTGATAAAATGCGTAAATAAAGTACGAAAGGTGCATATAAAACTCATGGGAGGTTTTTCAAAGCATTCCTTTAAGGCATCATTCGCATAATTTTAAGCACAAATATATATCACATAATCACTTAGCCATGTATAAGTACCGTTACAAAAATGAAGGCGTCATTAAGGCTAGGAAGAGATGGTTGTGTCCGTCTCATGATAAATTGGTCAATCTTATAACTCCAACTAAGCAACATACATTTCGGAAAACTATAGTGCATATCTTTGCAGCACCTTAATCTTGTCCGATTAGAATTCTGCTCACAAACGATCATGGGGCACCATGACCTTATTTATTTTACGAAATAATCTGATTGGTCCCTACCGACGCAGGTAGTGTGCACGGATTTAAAGAGTAAATGTTGTATGTACATCATAAAATTTAAATTTCCACTTCTGTAATTAACAATATGCTCCTAATGCATGTTATATTTTTATAAAATATATTATTAGCGATAAAATAGTGTTCTGGCGTAAGAGTACACTACATGATATAATAGTATTGGTAAACCAATAGTATACTCTAGCATTGATAATTGCAATGAAATGCGTTGAGTGATATTTAACTACTCCTGAATAGGGAAACTTTATGCAGTTTTGAGTCTGTAACAGTTTGTCTGTAACAGCAGTCTGTAACACTGCCAATGTAAACAATAGGACCGTTTCTTCATCGGCCACGTTATCTGCTGAATGGATAAAGGAAGAACGCTGGAAAGTCGGACCTAGTCGACCTTAAAGTTCAAGGCCTATTACAACAGCTGGGTGAATGTAAACTGATGTTAATAATGTGGACAAGACGGGACAAGACTTACGAATTTTCAGCTCCTCGGCTCCAAAATCCACTTATTTAATTTTGAAGTTAGGACAATTTTGGCGATCGTAACATTAACTACAGCCTATACAATTCATTAGGTACAATTAATGTGAGTTGTGTTTAATAAGCGGTACTTTTAATTTCTTAATATTTAAATATGGAGCAACAATTGTTTAGATGAATCATCCAAGGCAAAAATATAACGTGCAAATATTACCGGGCATGCATTTAGCATAAATTATGATAATTTTAACACTCCTTAAGGGAAGTAATCAGGCACACAATCTTGTTGGTTTCACAGTCGCCCCGTTACGGCCAGGGTTGATCTTATCCGCGCTACTATCGTTAAATACAATCTTTCGACGCCTGTACGCGGGGATCTACATTTTCCCTTTCCTCACAAATGGAAGGTTAGAATTTTAAAGCCCGAATCAGTTTTCGACTGGGAAGGTATTTAAATTGAGTCGGTCCGACCGACCTTTAAGTTCAAGGTCCGTCCAGAAGACTTATCCAAGCGGGCCCGGGGTTTTCCTTTTTATATGTCTTTATTTGTCCCGTACAATTTGTGGCGGCACAATAATGCAGGGGCGCTCAGTTTATGACCGGCTCGGTTATCTCCGGCATCCTGGGTGTGTCTCACCCCAAACGCCCCTTACCTATTTATTTTTTGTCGGGACTTAACTCCCAGGTTTCCGTCAAGGGTCCGGTTTAGTAACTCGCAGAAAATCTAAGTAAAACAATTGTCCTCACAGAATTAACAGGGGTTATCTCTAGAACTCTTTCAATTTCGAAAGGGTCTAGCCAAGACATGACATCCCGTCGAAAAGTTTTGAATCAGCGCCTCTTGTTTAATATATTCTTCATAATTCTATTATTTATGATACACCAGATTAACGAAAATGATTTGGCGAAATGAGTTGTGATCTATGTTTCAATTTTTATTATAAGGTATAATAGAAACTTCCTTTCGTTTTCTGCTTCACAATTCACGCGCAATTAAATAGATGTTTAAAATCAGCAAAAAGCTTTCATTTAATTTGTTTTTATTACAGGCCGAAAATAAAAAAGCCGTTATCGCAGGTCCTGTTTATCGCGTCGGTGATCTCTTCCCATCTCGTATGAATTATTAGCCGAGTGTAACAAACAGATTGATAGTGCAATGACTCCGAGCGCTATCTCGGAGGCCGTTTATTGCGGTCCGATTGTGCGAGTGTGCCATCACGTGCGTGCGTATGCACGTGCGTGCGCGTACATGTGTGCGTGCGCCAGTGTTCCAAGGTCGTGACAAAACGGCTCGCCCGATAAGAGAGGATTCAAGGCGAAAATTAACAGACCGGGAGGCCGCCTCCTCGCCGAATCGGAGATAACGCCCAGTAGGGCCCCGGAATAATATTTAGTCGCGAAATTCATTTTTAACACCCAACATTTGGTCAACGGCGAAATCAGGAGACCTTGTTATGTATCGTCATGTATAATTTGGCAATACAAAATATCGTGGATGTAAAATCGTGAAAATTCTAGATCAGATATTAAAACAAGGACATTTTCAGACACTGTAGCCATTAAATTCTAATTGTTTCTAGCTTTTACATTCGTTCGATTACTTTCATGCCTCTCTGAATATGTCCGCGGTAGAGAAAACTTCTAACCAACAGATATAATTATAAACAACAACCCTGACATGTAATAAATCACTGAGAGTACACACTATTATGACTACAGTCCCCTTATGGGTCTTGACCAGATTTATTTCTACAGATCTGCGGTCGTGTAATACAAAGAATTTCTGCTTTTTATATCGAAAGCGATACTTAAATCCGGCTTGTAATTAAGAAATGTTATCATAATTTTCAAAATGATATAAATGGCATTTCCTACATCGTCTTCTTTGATCCTTTCCACTTTGTAACAATATAAATATGGTTACTATAAATGCGCCTTGTATTTTCAAATGAATTAGTTACACTCCGTGTAGTTCAAATTCAACAACTCTTATGTACATGTCTCTTCATCCTTATCAGTTTTTTCTTCCTATTTTCTTTCTTATTTTTTGTAACATTTCAGAGGCCACTGCGAAGGTCATTCTATAGGGCCATTTACCTCTTGACATTCAAAATTCGTAATGTAATGGGAGACTTCAAAATTTCTAAATAGGGTAATCAGTTCGGCCGAATTCCGATCCCATTATTGCATCTAATTTTCGGACACTTAAATCTAGTAATATAACATAAATATTATTCATAAAGACTAATTGTTCCGCTCAAAAATTTAAACGTAATCGTATTTTAAAACTTGTGATATCCGGCAACGGTGGGCCGAAAAAGAGAGCATATAGCAGAGAACATATAACAGAGAATTCATCTTTGAATTAACGCTGATAAAAATGATCAGGTAAATTGCTATCTATTATTAAAATAAATAATAAAAATAAAACAGAATGATCAGGTTAATTGCAGAAAACAACTACATGATGTCATGTAAACAGTTAAAACACTCATTCAAATTTGTACCACTAAAGTTACTCCTGAATTCTACCGTAATAATCTTGCAATACTTTTATAGTAATCGGTAAATTACATTACAAATAAGTTAATTATTAAACGGACACGTATGGACGGGCTTTGGCAGAAGGACTACTGCCAAGAACTTTCCTCGATGACTTCTTGAATTATCGATAATGAAAAGACTTAAGCAGTTAAAGCTAAGGGAGTAAAATACGAAGTACCGACGGAAAGGTCGAACAAAGCGATATAAAAGGAACCCATAAAACGTAATGAAAACAAAGTAAAGGACTGATCTAGAGATACAAAATGGGTCCCGCTGTTAAAATCCCAAGGGCGTGCTAAATGTGTGTTAAAAGGTCTTCACGGGACGCACTGTTATTTTCTTTTTCACAAGAGAACGACCTAGAATAAATCGTCTCTGCGCTGACTTTTCACCCGAATAAAGTAATAATAAAACAAGCTCCACAAGTGTACTCGATTTGGAGGAGTAAGGCTTGCACCTAATGAGGTAGCGTAAATGATCAGTTCTCCCAAAACAGCCAAATGCGCACAATTTCATATAAAAATATGACATTTTTTAAAACAGTTTACTGAAGTGTGACTTTTCCAGATTTTTTGTATAAACTAAAAACAATTTCACAATATGTGTAAAATGTACCAGTTTACAAATGAGTCTTAAATGCGGCCCAAAGGAATGGCATACAATAAGCACATAATTAAGAAATGGACATTTCTTAACCAAATTTCAAAAAGTGATGTTGGGTAGCTCACAAATCATACCACAAAAGCGTATTATTTAGGTATTAAGAAATATTCTTCGAAATGTCGGCATCGCGACTTTTCCTCGTACCTAGTTTTTATCGTCCAATCGAGAGGGTTTGCCCGCTGACACCCCAATGATATATGTGTACATTCTCTCACTCTAATTTATACTGCGATAATGTATTCGCAATAACCCCAATTAAAAATTTAGAAATCAACGTTTCTAAGAAAATTCTCGGGGGACGCCCACACACCTGAGACCCAGATGACAAGTTAAATCCCGTTAAGAGTGAGGTGACTTTTAACCGAATGAGATATTTTAAAAAATATCTCGAAATGTTGAAATATATCCGAGTGATAATGAATTATATAAAAGCAGAATTAGGAGAGCCATAAACTTTGAGCGAAAAAAGGAGACAAACTGTAGAACTGTAGGAGGGGCATGTACTACAATGAGACAATCGGGGCCAATTGTGCGAAGGCCGCATTTTTTGGCGGTCACCATAAATCATAAACGAACCGAGGGAGATAAGAAAGATGAGAAGAGAACGTCTGTGTGGGCCTACCGAATTACGGATGGCAAAATATGATTATAATAAAAAACATTTGCATCTCCCACAATTAATCGTTAACAATAGACACTGTGGAGTCACTGTGATGTATGCAGATTTGGTCAATTTGCGATAAGCCGTTTTATATATTTTATTTTGCCGTTCACTACTATTAGCGGAATTTGCACCTTTTTCGCCGCTTCGTCCTGAAGCGCTGCATACTTTCTTTGCGTATGGACTGGCTGCGCACGTTCTACTAGTTCCCCCTTAATCCTTTTTTCTCCATTCGGAGAAATTCTTCCCCGTACGCTAAGACCTCTACAAGACGCGGTACTCGGATTGTAGCATTTTTAGATTTGAACTCCGCTGATACTGTGCCAGGTGTCGCACGTATATTACAATAGCGCGGACTGCTCAGGTGGGTGTTGCCCACCGGCGGGGGATGCCCTGCCGGCAATGCGTAGGTGCGCACTAATCTATTTTCATTTTATTTTTGTATTCGTTCCATTCTTTTTGGCTTTCCCCTACGACCATGACTCCTGCCTGATTTCTCTGCGTCCCAAGATCGCTATTGGAGATAAATTTCAAGTTGGGCTACCACCACCTTCTGGGTCCCACCCTCTGAGGGACGTGTGTACGAACAGTACACACGAATACAACGGCTTAGTACTTACGAGGGTGGTTTAGTGTTACGGTATACCAAACCCTCGCCGATAACCTAAAAGTTATCATTAAATAAATTATTATATTTTTTATGCCCTAATTATTATGCAATTACTTTTTACAGCGACGAAGTTCTTGATTGGTTGATAATGCCGTCAAGACTGAGAAAACTGCATAAATACTTGCATTAAATAACTCGAATTACTTTCTACCTTATAGAATATCTTGTAGAGATCTATAAAACATGTAGAAACTGCTTAAAGAGAGAACGACTATCTATATATCTTCTCGTTTAAGCTAAAGCCCAAATATATAGGGAGCTCGAGAGAGGGGCGGGCGTCCATGCGGGTTTCCGTCTAATTAACGGGCCCGGATAAATCGGTTCAATTCATTCGCTCGCTAATTCCGAGAAAACCGACGCCGGTGTGCAAAGTTGGACCTGCTTGGCATTTCATCAAATCGTCCTCCCCCGGTTGTGAATTTCATGGATGGAATAATTTGAAAAACGACTTTCGCCAGGGTTAGACGCTAATTAAAACGTGGACAAATGACCGGCCGCTCGAAGAAAACGTCAGTGATATCCGTGTCGAGAAAATGCAACATTCAGTGCACCGTATAGAAATTAACATAATAACAGAAATTGTCACATTTTCAACTTTAAAAATACTAAAGTTTTGCATTAAAAACTTTTCCTGAGAAAAACTATTACAACCTAAATTATTTATTACTTATTTATTTATTATAAGAGGACGGAGGGGAGTTCGCGACGGTTCAGAATATTACCAACTCGTTTGCTCCTAATAACAAGCACCACTCTCGCGTACTTAACGCTTGTCGGTTGGAGATGGAGGCTATTACAGGACTGTAACAGTGCAGCAACATCCCTAACAGTATATCTGAAAGACAGCTGACATCAGTATACATTTTATTTCTGACAGAATTCTATTGACGATAACAAGAAGACGAGACAGCTAAGAGAAGCGAAGGAGAGGAGGAAAATTGCAGGAACGATGACTATCCACTATACTTTCATTAATTGAGACTATCAAATCTACTTGTCCATTTACACTTTCAAATATAATAGATTTGCACTCATTGGTATGTTAAAAACACAAATTAGGCAAGAACCACCACTAATTAGACAAGAAACTAAAACTAGTCTAGCTTACAAAAAAAATGTAGCAATGAAGACATTTTTTGAAATTAATTTAATTCCGAGGACATAGAAGATCATAAATCAAAATGTTTAACAATAATTGATCATTAAAATTCCTGATATAAAAATTACTTCTATATTCTAAATATGAGTGGATAAGAATTATTTGGGTACCAAAGAGCAGTAGTAAATTAATTGCCTCATACTGTAAGGAAATACTATATAAAACATATATAGTCTTGGGTATAATGAAATTAAACTCACTTCTCAAATCCCAAATAAAATACAATTGAATACTCACATTGATATGTTCATAGAACAGGCATAATTAAATTGTATTTCTCAACCATAAATAATATTCAAAGTATATCTAAGGCTAATGTGATGCTTATATATATATATATATATATATATATATATATATATATATATATATATTTTCGTATATGGATTTTTTTTTTTATTTTTGTGGATGCTTATATATCAAGTAAATTAATAATATACATCAAATGATATCTGATATTTGATTATAATTTTTAAATGAATTTGTGTATTCGTTAAAAATATAATACTCAATGCTATGTATAATATAAAACTCAGAGAATTATTGTTTAAGCATTCACATTGTATACTTTCGTACATTAATAATTCTGAATTTGTAAAATATGAAATTCAAATTTTTATGAGGTATTTTGAGATAGTTATAGGTTGAATAACTGCAGCAATAAAAAAATAATACTGTATTGTATATATCCGAGAAGTGCAATAAGAATTAAAATTGTAAATAAGTGCATTTTAACCTCAGATAAAAGTGTCAATGGAACTAAAGAATTACTTCCATCCTAAATAGTTAACTGTTCAACAAAATGAATTCTTTCCACACACCATTATGCATTTTGTAATTATCCTCAGGGCTTTAATTATTATGAGATCATTAAAGTTATTTACTTGAAGTGTTTTCAAACATGGTATTATTCGTTTTATTACCTTAATTATGATACAAAAAATAAGGTTATTTTAATGGGAATTTATGATTTTCTCCATTGTTTGTTTATTTGGACAACTATAATGAATACTGTTTACATACTATGAAAAGGTTAATATTTTAGATGTAATTATGTCAATATATTTTTACAGATTTGTATACAGGATTCATTCTATTTCTTCAAAAGAACTGGCATTCCTCTAACATTATGAAGGACCTTCATGATATATGAACAATATATATGATACAATCAGATAGGCTCATATTATTTTCAGTAAATATAATATTGTAATTATTTATTTAATAGAATTTTATTTATCAAATTTTAAAATTATCTTCATTTTTATCAAGATGAGAAAATAAAATTTTGGTTTTGGAATGTAATAAAAATGAAATCAATCATTTTTCAGGATTAAAATTATTTTCAACAAATTTCACAGAATTCAAGCACCATACCACTAATGAAATTGATACTGTAAAATTATATTTTATAAATTGCCATGCAAAAAGAGATATGCTAAGAGCAGTCTAGAAAGCATAATGAATATTCAATGTTCTGAATATTGTACAGCAACAATATATACCATGGCTGCCTATGTGCCCTTAATTATGAAAGTGGTCATATATTTCTCATGATATTATTATGTTAGAATTTTTTTTATACTGGAGCAGTGTAGAGCAAGTAATTTTCCAAGACCTAATTCAACTCTGCCATATGACATGGTGACTAGCATATTTTTTAGCATAAATAAAGTCACTAAAATTGATGAATCGCACCCATATGAATTTCATATTGTCATGACCGAACAAAAACTGAAACTCATTTATAGTGTCAACAAGGTAACATCACATTTATTACTGAATATTCTATTATAATTAAACTCTACATGGATAATATTGAAGACCACACAGAAAATAAATATACTTACTTAGTATTAAGAATAGGTTTACACTAACCAAACTAGAACTACATAAATTTCCAAAGACAACTAATGAAAAATAATTTACTAAGAAAGTTACTAAACTTACAAAGAATTCTTGACCAAAAATTTTACTTTACAATCATATATGTACATATATATATATATATATATATATATATATATATATATATATATGTGTGTGTGTGTGTGTGTGTGTGTGTGTATGTGTACATATGATATCATTGCGGTTATTTTATACATATATGTTTTTGAACTTTATTTCTTATGTTCAATAATGAAACATTTAAATTATATATCTAAATTAATAAATGAATATGCTTTCATGTCAATCATTATTTATTATATTTAAGCAAAACTATTCAGAATTATGTTATTAAATTAATTCGGTATGTATAATTTTAATATTAAGGAAAGGAAGTTCGAGGTTTTTCCGTCCGTAAATAATTTCACCGTGACAGCAATTCACTTCGTGAAGAAATTTCGAGTCAAAATTTGTCGAATGTACTTTCAAAATGTACATCCAATGTGAGAAAACGGGGATTGAGGGGTTGGCTGTGCGGGACGAGGACACGATGTTATTGTTCGAAGGCTAACCGAATTTCGTAAATTCTTGAAAAGACAAACAAGAGCCCTCGGGGAAGACGGCTACCCCGTATAAATAGCCGGACCGAGACTCCAGTCCTCACTCTCACATTTGTTTCTGCTGGGACAACAAGAGAAGCACACACTTCACCAACATGCAGATCGTAAGTTACGCTGTATAAACCGTATCTAACTTTTAAAATAGCCTCCCAGTCGATTTCCAATTAAGAAACCGCTTCACATTTTAAATTGGGCCGAATGTGTTCCTCCAAGTCATCTTGGAGCGCTGCGGTGGTGGGTGCTACAGTACTCAAAATGCATTGCTTTTCCTTTTATTTGTTAAATTTCAAGTTTGAATTCTGGAGTTTCTGCTTAAGTCAAGTCGGTAAAACAAGCAACTCCAGATTATTTTTAGTTTTAGATTAAATTTCTATAAAAACCATAAAATGCTAGGAACAATTTGTTTGGTTTTGCTATTTACAAAATTGCAGTTCCACTTTTTCATAAAAAGTGTTCTTTCGGCGAAAGCCCTAAAAGTCTTATCTGTTTAATTTGAAAGGCTATCGTCTTCCTCGGAGCAATGGTGGCTTTGGTTGCCAGCCAGTCGACAGTCATTCCCCTCATCAGCCGGACTGAAGTCAGGGACGATAGTGGAGAGTTTTCCCTCAGGTATGTCTCTCAATTCCCATTTTTATTCTCAATATTCCACCTCAAAAATTGTATCGGGTAGATAAGAATGAGAAGAATTTATCAATTTTCAACTAAGAAATTTTATTAATCATTCATTCGTAGCGCTATGTAATTGTTAATAAAAATTTGTATTATATGTTTGTATTTTTTTTACTCAGTACTACAGTTTAGCGATGGAAATAATTATAATGACAAATATTTTTAATAAAACATCTTTTTGTGCTCGAAATAACTACCTTAACTATCGACCGCGTGTAATTTAAATAAAATATGTATTTTACGTTTTACAATACGAATTATACCCAATAATATCAGTTTTTCTCAAAAATCGTAGTAGTATTAATGGGGGATATGAGTGTTTAGTGTCTATAGAGTTATTTTTAACCCTGAATAAGCTGTGGTTGTCATACACCAATGTAACTTTGCAACTTTTTAACTCGTTATAACTTTATCTTTTCAATCTCGGCGCAGATACGAGACCGGCAACGGAATAGTGGTGGAAGAGCGCGGTGTACTCCAGGACACGCCCGACGGCAAGGACAAAGTGCTCGTGAAGACCGGCGGTTACTCCTACACCAGCCCCGAAGGCGCCAAGATTTCTCTGACTTATAACGCCGATCAGAACGGGTTCCAGCCGGCCGGCGACCACCTCCCCAAATCAGTCCAACCCATCGCACCCGTCTTTTGATTCGTTACCATTTCCATAAACCAAAATAAAATTTAACCACACAAACTAAACTCGAGTGATTCTTACCGCCTCGTCCCATGATACGCTAGTATAGCCATAGATGTGCGCTCTATAAATTATGGAAGAGGAGAAGTTTAAGTTCCAAAAATTGTAGGATGCACTCTCTCAAAAGTAACGCATTGGTTTTTTTTTCAATTCACGAACTTCATGACCTATTCCGGAAGTGTAGTACAATTCATAAACTGTGCATTGGGCTGATTGGGGTATGCACAACTATACAAACGCATAGGAATTTCAAGAATAGTGAAAGTGCATTGTACAGTAAAACTTGCACAGGTCATGGATTGGGGTTTTCGATATTTACCAGTAAAACGTGGAAGGTGCCTACTTATCCCTTCAACCCAGTGTTCCAGGTATACGTAAATTTTTATTTCCTAAATTAATCGATATATTTAGGGACTGAAAACTACCGTTAATTCAAAAAAACTTGGACTCTGTTCAAAGTTCTAAATATTTTAATCTAAAACATCAAGTAGCGGATGGCACATGAATTTAAAAAGTTTTGATTATAAATGTTTGAATTTTTAAAAATAATTTTCTATATTTTTAAAACCCTGCAACATCACAATACTGTGAAAGATTTTCTTAATAAGTTTATTATTTATAAATTTTAATTAGAAAGAAGCCTGTTTGTAATTTGCCCAAAAAAGTGATAGACATTTCCTAGTCAAACAAAAATCAGAACAAATATAATTTCAAAATTAGAAGTTTACTTTAGCTTTAGTTTGATGAGTTTTTTAAAAGTTTTTCTACATTTTTGAATTAACATTTTTAATCGAATTCTAATGTTTATTTTAATAATGCATCTTTTGAGTTTAATAAGTCGATATATTATTACCAAAATTACTAAAGTAAAACATTTGTCTACTGTTTTCAAATTTTTAAGGAATTTTTCTAAAAGAATATTAATTCTAAAATTGTGTATTCCAAAAATTTACAATAATAACAAAAAATGGAATGTTTTATTCCTTAAAACATGAAGTTTATTGGATATACCCTCCTTTCTTATAAGTACTATTTTTGTTGATAAATTATTTTCTAGAAGAAAATTTTGCTGATTCCCAATCCATGCACCTAGGCCTGGTTAGGTTATTATAATATGAATTATTATTATTATAATATTATTATAGGAATTACTATAAATACGTTTTATAGTATCTTTTATTGTGACAGAGTTCCAGAGGCACCCTTCTTAACTGCTTAATATTAAGCAGACTATATAGTCTGAGAATACATTGATAGTGTAATACAATTAAATCACCTATTCACAATGATTTTAGAATGAAATAAAAGGCATAATTTAAAACTACCTTCTAATTAAAACATATTACATCTGGCATTGGGTATGTATATGTGCCTCCGACAGAAAGGGAAAGTGAGCAATCCGCTGTATCTAACGAAAGATATTAAGAGTATTTTATCTTATAAATAAGTTCTTAGTCTTATAAATAAAATCTTAGTAAACAGTTTAGATACATCTAGATAACATTTAGATACATGTTCCATGGCATGCAAGAATGTTGGAATTATTGAATTTTGTTTACCTTTGTTTGATATCTTATGAAGGACGTAATGAAGTTCACTATAACTGTTTTAGTTTCGGTCTGAATTATTTTTCACACTAAATAGCCTTTAACTAGTTAACAACATGTCTCCGCGAATAAACACCACATTTTAACTGCAAGTTCTTATTTAAAATTACTGCCTTCTGAATCACTACTTCCCTGATAATTACTTATCAAACATTCAAGAAATCAATTTCCAAAGTTATCCTAGTTTGTATAGTATCACGGTTAAAAAATTGTTTTTCAACCGAAAATAGCCTAATTTCATATTGGTTCTTCATATGTTATACTTTAAAATATAATCAATTTTTATAACGTCAGAGAAATTTGTTGGCACACTGTTGGCAGTATTTAGTATTTCAAGCTGGTGCTGCATTATCTGTTCGGTTTGTGAGTCAATTATTGAAATTTTTTTCTTTTCCTTGCATAATATTTATTGTTAATTACGTTTAGAATGTCAAGAAAAAATGTTCGTAGTGGCCGCCATCGATTCGGAATGAATAGTGAACTGTCAGGTAATTTGTTAAAACAAATCTAGTTGTAAGTTGTCGAATTTTGTGTTCGTTTATATTAGTTTTATTTATTAAAGCAAATTTGTGTTTGTTATCGTCAACATTTGTATATGTAGAACTTTTATTGTTAAGCCTCTAAAGGTGCGCTAGTGTTGATTAGTTGAGGCTAATACATTTCTGAGTTTTTAAAAATTGTTCTCTTTTTTAGGTAAAGTTCCTTTCAGAAATATTGGTATGTTTTGTTAGTCCGACTGTATAACGTATTATCAGTGTAATATTTTCCTGACAAAACATGAAGTTTATTTGATATACTCTCCTTTCTTATAAGTGTTATTTTTGTTGATTAGTTATTCTCTAGAAGAAAATTTTACTGATTCCAAATGCATCCATGGTTAGGTTATATAGAATATAATTAATATTACAGTTATATTTTATATATATTTGAATTCCCTCTCTTCAGCTACTTTTCCACTTCCTTTATGATTTATAGGGGAGGATTCGAGTGGTGGGGATTGATTAGGAATGTGGCGCAAAACAAGATGTAGAAATGGGTAAATCCATAGCTGCGTCAACTGTGATTTTATCAAAAATTTGTATGGGACAGCCCAGTAGGCTAAAATCAGAGGACACAGAATATAATCAAACTCCTAAGCAATGTTAAAGTCTGCAAATTATTATTTCAGCTAGTGTAAGTACCTTCACAAAGAAGATGAATGACAATTCTGATAATTGGGAGGACGAAAAACCACAAATACGAAGAGAGAAACCTCCTCCAGGGTTAAAAGGAAAAGAGATCGGTAATTTAAAAAGTTATGAAGATAGTAGTTAAGTAGAGCCAAAGTATACATCATAGAGTATATTATAAGAGAGTATTTGTTCATGAGTACAACTGACTTTTTGTCACAGTAGGTGAAACTTAATTTTTAAAGCTGTACATCGATGTCTTCATTTTTAGGATTATGGTACAGAAAGCAGAGTTTGAAGAAGAAAGCAAAAATGGAAAAAGAAGGTATCCCTCCTAAAAAGGAACCATCTGTAAGTTCATAAGTAATAAATAGTAAATTGTGGTCTGAAAGGATTTGGAATAGTGTAGTAGAAATCAGAATTTTGAAGAAAATATAGTAATTTTACCCTTTTAGCAGTTATCAGGGCAATAAGAAATATTTTAATTAATTCTGCCCCTTTTCAGCCTATTATACCCCTTGAACTACCTCCAAGAAAATTGTTACAAATTCGTGCAATTTTGGACAAAATAAATATGAGTTTACCACCATCAATTAATATGTTAAGGTAATGTGTTTATTGAAATATTAAGTTGATTTGAAATTCTGCAAAATTAATACATAAGTATATATATTTTTGACTACAGACAATTATTAAAAAGGTTTATAAACTCTTTATTCCTTTTTGGGAAGAGAAAAAATAGAAAACTGCACTTTGATTGGGACCACATTTTAATTAGTAATTAAATGATAGTCATAACTTTCAAGTTCCTGTATAGAATGACATCAAGATCCATTCTATTAATTAATCTTATAAGATTTATATTAAGTAGCTTTCATGTACTTTGGTAATAATTGTGGTAACCTGTTATGGGAGAAAGGATAATACATTATGCTTTCATTTTTGCAGCAATAAAACATCTAATCTGAGGTAAATAAAACCACTTTTACTAACTGTTTATATTTTCCTTAGTAACATTTTTTTTTAGGCACTCTAAGGGTGGAATTTCAGCACGAGAAAAGTATGAAAATGTAAGAGAGAGCGATTTCAAACATAGATTTCTGAAATCAATTACTGGTTCTTTGGAAAAAAATGTAAATGACTCATCTAAATTTCACATTTCACATTTGGTAAGCAAATTCCACATTACATTTTAAAAACAGGAAATTTTGTTTGCTGAGCATCTGATTGATTACCTACCTTAGTATTTGCATGTAAGCATTATGATAGTCTAAGATTTTTCTCATAATCCTTAATGTTAATTTATCTTGAAATGACATTTTCACATGAATATTTTCTTTTTATATTTCATTCATTCCAGTTAGAACAACGAAATTCAGAATTAGATAAAAAATACAAAGAAGAACTTATGTTGAAACAAGACAACCCAAAATTCAAATCTATGTTGGAATTTAGAAAAAAACTGCCAGCTTATAACAAAATTGAAAAAATTCTGAGTCTTGTGAAAAATAATCAAGTCATTCTTATAAGTGGTGAAACAGGTATGTAATGTCATTTCATTTCTACAGATTAAATATGCTGTGAATGTGTTGAAACTAACTTTAGTTCCAATTTAAATTGTGGTGTAATAATTTTATTGGCCTTGTTCTTTATAGATACACACTATACACTGAATTAATTGATTATAATTTTGTTCTTGTTACGGTTTTATGATTACTTTGCATTATATATTCATTCAGATTCTCAATTACTTGAAGTATATGTAGAGTCCAATTAAAAATAAAACTTTCTGTGCAAAAAAACTGTTATCTAAGAGGGAATTTTAAAAACGTTTTTCTCACATGTGTAGCAATCATACTCACATTTTTTATTTCATTTAAATTTCATCTGTATTTTGTTAATCATATAACATTTAAAATTATAATATTGCCAAGAAAAACTATAGTCTGAAACATAATTGCGTATGACTTCCTTACAGGTTGTGGTAAAACAACTCAAGTTGGTCAATTCTTGTTGGATGCAGAAATAGTGGCAGGAAGAGGGTCAATGTGTCGAATAGTTTGTACTCAGCCGAGAAGAATAAGTGCTGTTTCAGTCGCCGAAAGGGTTGCAGAAGAAAGGGCAGAGAAATGTGGCAAGAGTGTTGGTTACCAGATCAGACTTGAAAAGTGAATTATTATTTTGAATTATATTATAAATAATAGCAAAAATATAATTGTTGTTATGAACACATCAAAGATAATTAATATTTAACAAAGAGTAGTCAAAAAATTTTCTGTATTTTATTTTATATTTGCAGTCAGTTTTTAAATAAATTGCTTCCGATGGCAGCTTAATAAGTAAACTTTCAAGTGTTTCATAGGGCACGTTCAGTCTCCTGTGACAATAGGTTCTTGCAAGGAGTAATATTGAAGCAACAAGAAAGCCTCTGCTGGAATAGTGTGATCCTGTGTCATGTCTAACATATCAAGTGGTAGTTCTATATCATCATGATCATAGGATCATTTAAAACTTATGTCTTAAAAAAATTAAATTGACAGATTTTTCTTTGATTCTAGAACTCCAACAAAAAGTTTAAGTCAAAATTACAAAAAAATGATATATGATCTCCACTAATATATGGAAATAAGGGTTGCCTCATATATCGCCACATTATTGAGAAGTGATTATTAAGCAACGAACTACCAAACTGAATTTGAGCTCCACTTACAATCATTATCTGTTGTATGTACATTAAAAAAATAATTTCATGCAATTTATGTTACTCATTTTTTGTCACTTTCTGTTAACAGAGTTATGCCTAGATCTTCTGGATCCTTGTTATTTTGCACTACTGGAGTATTACTTCAATACATGCAATCAGATCCAACAATGAAAGATATTTCTCACATTATTCTGGATGAAATACATGAACGAGATACAATATCTGACTTTGTTATTTGCATTCTGAAGGATGTCGTTCCAGTTGTAAGTGAATTTAACGTGTGTGTGTGTGTGTGTGTGAGTATGTGTATGTAGGTATCTAAAGAATATTTTTTGCCTTGTTATATATGTGAGCTTTCACATTATTTTCTCATGAATATTGTATATACCTTAGTATTATCTGGAGAAGTGTTATATAAAAATTATAGGCAGTCAAGAAGCAATCTGAAGGACTTCAGATACATTGTCTCAAATAGATAAGTTTGAAGACTCAAATATTCCATACTCACACTCACTCACATTATATATTTTCATTATTATATTTTCTCTTGTAACAATTGTTTTTATTATTTTTCAATAGCGACGAGATCTAAAAGTTGTGTTGATGAGTGCAACACTTAATGCTGAACAGTTTTCAAAATATTTTGGCAATTGCCCTATTATTGACATACCTGGTTTTACGTATCCGGTTAAGGAATACTATCTGGAAGATGTACTGCTTCTCTTGAAGTAAGTTGACAATGGACATCTATAAAAGAACAATAGTGTAATAATAAGAACAAAAGAATAATAGTGTTTTAATTATATAAATATCAAATCAAAATAAAGTTTATAGTAGTAATTATATAAGGCTTAACTTTCATTCGAGAGGAATTACCCTGGGGCTGTCTTCAGCCTAAGCCACCATTTAGGTGAACCCATCATCACTATTCTCAGATTTCATATTAGAGCTACTATTATTGCGCCTATATGCTTCAGTCTGTAAGATTGCTTTTATAATATGTCTGTAATTTTTATTATTAATTATGTTTTAGCTTTAAAAGTTCTGCATTCCCAAAAAGGAAAAAGAAACCAACTACTGAGGAGAAAAAGAGATTACAATTAATGGAATCTTATATAAGGTAACTGTACATGATAAATTATTCTTACTAGCTTAAAGCATAAAGAATGCCTGACAAAACATTAGAAAAAGAAGATTATTCCAAATGGTGGACAATATGAAATGTTGTTTGAACCTTTTGAAATTAGAAATCATACAGAAAATAATCATTACTCCTATGCTGCTACCTTACTACCATTGTAATAGTTTACTTTTTACGTTTTATTTTTCTTAATCATTCTAGACAAACAAGGAAACAAGGCAAGTACCCTGAAGATGTCTTTAACTCACTAATGAATCCAGAATCAGAAGAGATTAATCTTGACCTAATATTTGAATTAGTAACTTATATTTGTGTGAATGAACCAATGGGTGCAATTTTAGTATTTCTTCCTGGCTGGGATAAAATATCAGCTCTAAACAAAATGTTGGTTAACTCAAGAAGATTTCCTGAAAGTAAGTAATATTCTTTAATTATTTTATTTATTTGCTTAATTCTGACTGATTTATTTGCTTATCTCCTTAATTAAATAAGGTCATTTATCATAATATACCTATTTTGTTAGCTAGTTACTTCTATTTAAGTTTAATTTAAGATATTTAAGTTTTTAATTAATATTTCTAAGCTACCTAACTGTTTCAATCCATTATTTGGGTGACTCAGTGGCCAAAGTTGTATGTTTCAAAACCACTGGTGATAGGAATCCAATTCTGGAAGCATATGAAATCTATGCTCTCACAGATATATAAATACACTGATATATTACTGTCTTTAGGAATATGTATGTTTTATTTTTTTGCTAAATGAAATTCTTAATATCCATTGATTTGTTAGGTCGATATTTAATCATTCCATTACATTCTATGATGCCAACTATTACGCAGAAGTTAATTTTTAATAGACCTCCTGAAGGTAATTATATTTAATTCATCATTATTAAGAAGATTATATCTTTAATTTATTATTTGTAGTGAACTGTAGTATTTTATATACCATTATTGTTTCCAGGTGTCCGAAAAATTGTCATTGCAACCAATATTGCTGAGACATCTATTACAATTGATGATATCATTTATGTAATTGATTGTGGAAAAATAAAAATGAAAAACTTTGATCTAGAGAATAATTTGTGTACGTTGAAGGAAGAGTGGGTGAGTTTAGCAAATGCCCATCAGAGGAGAGGTCGGGCAGGAAGGTAGTAATAAATACACTCTTAGTGTAATTTTGAAATTACATTGTTTTGTAGTTTTCAGTTTCTTACCATTTATGTAAGAACCATTTTAAATTAAATTTGTATGACGATATCAATTCTGGCAAGTTAAGAGATTACTAGAACATTACATTGTTAATAATGTTATATTATTAATAAATTGTTAAAAACAATCATCTAAGTTTTCTTATACACACATAAAGAGTATCACTTAATTTTATTTAAGTAATTGGCTTATTTTCTAATATAAAATTTCATTTTAAATCGGAGGAATTCTTGGGAAATATTGATTACTTGAAAACTTTTTTTTTTTCTGATAGTAAATTATATTTACAGAGTGCAGCCAGGTGTTTGTTACCATTTATATTCTCGACCCAGGGAGATGCTTCTGGATTCTTACCAACTCCCAGAGATATTGAGAACTAGACTGGAAGAAGTTATACTTCAAGGAAAAATATTACAAGTTGGAAAAATTGAGCCATTTCTACAAAAAGTTCTTAATCCACCTGACCCTAGAGCTTTGGAACTTTCATTAAAGGTACTTATGGCAACTTTCTTATATACTACTACTTCTTATTACAGATATAACTTATTCTGATTAAACAAGAGGTCCACTAGGAGATTTGTGTATGAATCAAGTTAAGTTTCTGCCAATATTCATTTGAGGCCACAGTTGCCCAGTGACTGAATGTGTGCATCTTGAATTAAAAGAATAAATATCCTGGGTGTTTAGACTCAGGTGAAGCTAGATTTAGATTGAGCTTACTGCAGCTAGTATGCTATGCATATTCTGTTAATACCTAAAGAAAACAAAATAATTCATTTACATGACCCATGACAAACATATGTAGCACATGTTATGATTATCATTGTAATAATTATCATTTCAATAATGCCTTATGTTTCCTATATTAATTTATTAAAGATGGACTTTTATGTTTTAGTGATAATAACTCTAGTAATATAAATTTGCATAATGCAATAAATTTTATTTGATAAGTGAAATTATTTTTATTTTTTGTTTATATCGCATTGTATTTATTTATTTTGTGCAACTATATTGTGTTCTATAGCTTCTACGAGGTATGAATGCCATTGATGAGGATGAACAATTGACACCACTAGGATATCACTTAGCAAATTTACCTATTGACCCACAGGCTGGAAAAATGATACTCTTTGCTGCTATGTTTGGTTGCATTGGACCAATTACATCAATCGCTGCGAGTTTGAGTTTCAAAGATGCTTTTGTCACACCTTTGGTACGTTGTATTTTGTACAGCATGATTAGAAAAACATGCAGAATAAACTACAGTACAATACTGACTGTCACAATGGTGGGAGATTGTTTAGCTAGATTGAGTAAAAACTGAATACATTGTGATAACCCACAACATTTTGTGTGACTTTAGAAATGGAACTAACACTTTAAACTAACTTTTGTTGTGTATTATTCGTTATATAATTTCTAAAAGACCAACTGTGTTCCATTTAGGGTAAAGAGGCACTAGTGGACAGTTGTAAATTGGAACTATCAAGAGGCTCCAAAAGTGACCATTTGGTGATGGCATTTGTAATGGACGAATGGCTGAAAGCTGAAAGAAGTATGAGAGGTCGGGAGTTCACCTCACATTATTTCTTATCTCGGAACACTCTTGAACTGCTCAAGTTAGTTTGCAATTAATATGTTTCTTACCTTGCATATGTCTCAGTCTATAAAAAGTATGAAGAAGGAATTCTTGTTTGGATTTCATGCAGTCATACTTTTCTTTTTTTAGTTGTCAACCTTACATAACTTTAAATGTATGTTTATTTACTATTTAATAATTTGAAGTCCTGGTGAATCAGTTATAAGGTATTTTTAAAACAAATGAGAATTATGTGTTAATTATCTGTTCATAGAATATAAACACTTCTGTGCCTGCCTCCTTGCAGGTAGTTTTCTACCAATTATATACAGTGCCTAATATGCAACATCATTAACAAAAATAGTAATATAAAGATTTGTGTGAAAATTCTGCCTTCCAATTTTCAATTGGATTTGGCTGAATGCCCAACTATAACTTCATATAATTTTCCTTTTGAAACAGTTTTGTATATGAGGAAACAAAATTTGCTTGTCACCTTATCTGATAGGTAAATAAGATGCTTTGATCACTGCTAAATCACTGGTCAGGCAACAGATATAGAATAGCTTATTCTCAAACTGTTCTCATTTCTTTTAGACATCTTCTCATCCTCTGAACCATTCATGGAATTTATATTACCATGGTTTCAATTTATTTTACTTGTTTTTTTTCAACTATGTGTTGAAATACTACAATAAAGACAAATTACTTTATATTTAGTAGGCACTAAAAAATTATAGTTTCCAGTTATTTATTTTTGTTTTAAAGGGACATGAGGAAACAATTCACCCGACATTTGTATGAAATGAAGTTCTTAAGCAGCGAAAACATTAATGCAGAAACATCCAATATACATTCGCAAAATTTAGCTCTTGTGAAAGCCATTATTTGTGCAGGCCTGTATCCGAATGTAGCAATTGTCAAGTAAGTAATGGACATTTTTTCATTTTATGAACTTAGAATTCTTTATATAATTCTATTTTCTTTTGTGGAAACAAAAATTGAAAAGATTCAGGTTGTAATGGTATTTTAATTTTGGAAGAACCACCAAATGAAATTTGTATTTAATATATGTAAATTAACTTATATTTCGTTTTGTACGTTTGTGTGACTCAGAACTGTTTTAATTTATTTTCGACAAATAATCAATTTTCAGGAACATCAAGCAAATTAAGAAGACTGGTTCTTATTTGATTAAACTCAACACTCCAGAAGATGGTTGCGTAAAAATTCATCCGAAATCAATTAATGATAAAACAAAGGACTTTGAAAGCCGTTTCTTGGTGTATTATCTAAAACTAAAAAGTAGTGCTATATATCTTCATGACACCACTATGGTATTTCCTTTTGCTTTGTTGTTTTTCTGCCATAGTTTCCGTATATTGGAAATGCCAAACTGCACTTTGCTTATCATCAATGATTGTATTCGGTTTTCATGTTCAAAAGCTGTAGCAGAGTTATTTCAGGTATTCTTTTATAGTATTATATGTTAACTTCAAGCTTTAATTTGTTTGATGAATAAATTTATGTCCACAGAAATTAGCACTTGGTTAATTTTTGTTACATTTTAGATAACCAATATAGTTTTTGAATATTTAAATTATTAAAACATTTGTTCAATAATTTGTTTCAAAGATAGGGTAACTTGCTAGAAATTTATATTTAAAAAAATGATACTTTTATACCTTAATGCACATGTATTATTTAATTTGCTCACATCTCCTTGCACCTTTTCATTTAGGAACTAAGGGCTTGGCTTGATTGGTTATTGGAACACAAAGTTTCTCATCCTGGTGTTACTGATTGGAGTGAAGACTCAAATGAAGCCCTCATTCTCAGGTTTGTTCATTATGAAATTTCTTTATTGAGTTCAATCATATTTAACATTTAGTTATTGTCTTGTATACATAACTTATTAGTTTATTTCAAAGCTTAATTATCAATGAATAATTTAAGAGCATATATAACTTGTAATTGTTTACAGGGCAATTATTGAATTGATAACAACAGAAGACAAAATGTATACGCCTGATGGTGAAGAATCAGGTTCTGAGGGTTCATCTGTTTCTGATTCTGATTATTGATCCTAAATGTTTGTTTCATTTGTTAATGTGATTCAAAGTATTTTCATTGCATATTATCAGAATTTACATTTTGGTGATGCACTATGTTTTAATATTACAGGCTGTGAAAATACATTGCATTACTGTAAAATAATAATTTCTATGCAATTTTTGTTATAGGTAAATATTTGTTCTCATGTGAAATTGATCTGATTTCTTAAAGTTTTATCTCAATTTATATTAAAGATCAATTTTGTTTAGTTATATTATAATTAATAATTTAATTACCTTGTCTAATATTTGGAGGGCCAAAGAAATATTTTTTTTGTATATCTGTTAAACCATTATTTCTAGACAAATTGTAAACTTTTGAATAAATAAATTATTGTCTTAAATGTGATGTTATTTCATTCTATTTTTCATATCAGATATTGTTTCAATGATGAATAATAAAAATGTTGCAAGCCAGTATTATGATGTAAGAATCCTTATTAGGGAAGTTTTATACCTTGGTAGGAATAAGAGGAAAATTAATATAATGGGCCAATAAGATATATCTTAAGGTTTGTTTGTATATCTTCTTTTATTTAGCGAAATAGAAAAATTTAGAAAAAAACAAATATTGTAATATCCTCAATACCCCTATATTCTCTCTCTCTCTCTCTTTGCTATTTATATTTTAGGGCACAATAAGTGTTACCTGTTATTTGCCCCAACCCCTATATTATTAGAAAATAGTGACTATAGCACATTACAAAGCTATATTCTTCACTAAATACAGAGAGTAATATACACATACAGTGGGAAGGGGCCTCTGGCATAAAGGGTATCATGGGCCAATGGATAAAAAATGATAAGAAGGAAATATTTGAGCTTTAAATATAATAAACGTGTTGTAAGATTATTATAAATGACGTTTACTCAGGAAGAGATTACAGATATATTCTCAATTGTTTTTTTATAGGCATTTAAAGGTGCCTAAAATATTAACATCTATGTTTTCAGTGACTCATAGCGCTCCACTCTTGAATATAACAAACCCCATTTGTCCAATGTAAAAATAAATATAGTTGTTCTCTTCATAATAAACCGAGTTTCCGAAGTTCCTGCCAACGATGACGTGCCAGGTGATGCCGTACTTCTCCTCGAAGTATATCCTAATATAATTTGCCATCTCTTTCTCTTCGTAGAATTTCATAAGCGCTCTCCTAGCACAGTCTATTGCTTCGTGTTTCATCTCATACGGCATATCGACGAACTTGACTATAACGGGGCGGACAGCGAAATGAGACTTCTCGACGGTAGCCATTTCAAATTTTGCCCGAATGACAGCTGAGCTTTTATAATAATATGTCAACGCTTTTCGACGGACGTGACGAAATTGAGTCCTGCAGAAAGGACAATGTCTTGAGAGAGCAGGTTAACGATGCGGTGCTTAAATTAACAATAGTACGCAATTTGAAAACAGAATGCATACTCAGTTCGATGTTTGCGTTAGAATGTATTGGCAATAATTTCGTATACTCTGATTGCCCCCTTTCTGGGATAAACAACCTACCAACTAGCTGTTGGTGCTGGGATAAACTAAACGAGCTACTTGCTGAGATAAGCCAACTATCTGCTGCTCGACCCTTTGTCTGTCGCTGGGATAAACGAACTGCTTGCTGTTCTAACTGCTTGTCGCTAGTATAAACTAACTATTTGTCGCTCCATCTGCCTGGTGCCTTTTTTGTCCCTGGGGTAAATCTGCTTGCAGCTCCCTGCCAGGATAAACCAACTTCTTTCTTCTGAAATAGCTGCTTGTTACTGGAATAATGGAAATATTTATTGCTGTAGCTGCAATAAACAAAATACTTGCCCCTCCAATCAGGGATTATAGGAGGAGGATGGCAATTTATGATTAATTTATGATTGCATTTACAACAATGTATATTAGTAGTGTATTATAGGAGGATAGGGAAAATGGTGTTCAATCTGACAATTAATTTTGATGAAGAGGAAATGAGTTCGGGCTTTAATTTTAAACAACTATTCCTCAGGCATTATGCTTGCAAAACTATTACTAAAGTTAAGCTGAGGAAGGGAAGGAATAAACTAGAAAAAACTGGTTATTACATTTTTTTGGCTGTATATTGAACCTATATTGTTGCTTTGCCCTGAGTTTAATTATCTTCCCGTTCAGATACTGTGTAAATTAAATTAACTTCAAATCTTCAAAAATAAGACAGCTTACAATGGGGTAACAACTGTTTTCATTAACCCCAACTATAAATTTATTTACCTATAATACTATTAAAAGTAATTTTCTGATTCTATTTCCAAAAAGAATTATAATGACTTAGGGAAACTGCAATACTATGCAAGTGTTTAATGAAAGGACTTGATGTGCTTAGTAAACACGCTATTAATAAATTAATAATTATAAGTAATCCAGTAAAAGAAATAGTATATTGTGGTAACAACAATAATGAACATAGCATTTAAATTAATTAATTTTTATTAAGTTCTCACAAAAATCAGCTTGACAATTTCTTCTCTTTCCTGTAAATCAATAATGTTTTAATGTACTAGAGTTAAACAATTACAAAATTTTATATTTGTTAACCAAAAATGAATAAAATCAATAGCAGTTATCCAATATCCACATATTTTTTACTGAAATCCCTTTATGATATACAACAAAGAATGATGATCCTTTTTAAGTGAAGAATCCTAAGAAGTTATGAATCCTAAAGGATACATAATCAACCTTCGGAGGAAATGAATTCACTCCTCATCCAATGTGCTGTTTTGGAATTCACTTTGATTTATGAATACTTGAAGAATACCACTAGGAATTTGTTCACAGGCCTTTGGTCATTTGCAGGTGCTTACTTAATTCCATGCTGAGTTCAAAGTGGAATATTTTCTTCATTTCTGTTTAACATATATTTCAAGCTGCCCTTTTCTCTATTCATCAATGTATGATGTATCATCATTACATTAAGTAATTGATGATCTTTTCAAAATACTTGAGTCCAATATGATGATATGAACAGATAATTTTGATTCGGCTGGAAAATTCTGCATAAGGATCCAGTCTTCGTTCAGAATAGTGACTCATATACTTACTTAATACTTAAATGCAATATGCCTCAGTAATAACAATAACATGATCATTATCACTGATATGTTTTTATCTATCAAAAAATGATTAAATTATTGTACTCTTTCAGATAAATGTCCATACTTACACAATCATTTTGATAAATTTGGTTATAGATTTAATTGTTTTCTAAAAATGGTTAAGTAGTATTAACTGTTCTTATGTTTATTTATTATATCTCGTATGTCTTCCTATTTCATTATATCATCCATAAAATCTTTTACAAAACACCCAAACATGTGACTTCTAAACTGTATATTTCAGTAAATCCCTCATGATATTGAACTCTTTCACATGGTTGATAAAGCATATTAGAAGAGACTCATCATATCTACCACGTCTGATGATAATATGTAACTACAGTTGTTAGTTTCAAAAACATTACGATGAATCTGTAGGTTGACCATATTCAGCTTCTTCAGTTTACTGTGAAAAAAGGACAATCAAAACAATTTTGGAAAGCATTTATAATAAGAATGCTAGTATATTTTCCAAGTAATGGATCCAAATAAGGACTAAGAAACAATCAATTAGAAGAAATTCATTAGTAAATCATATATTACAAAAAATTTACTACCATATATATAACAAATTTAGAATGTTTGAAAAAGTAATGGAGAAATAACTAATAACCCACCAATAAGTTCAAAATAAACCACTTCGAACCTCCAGGAGTAGTTTAAATTCAAAGGATGTAAACCAATTAGATCTGAAATAAAACAAAAACTTCATAGAAAAAATTTTGATATACAAAATATACCAAAAAAGAAATGAATTATTATTACCTATTTGCATTTGACCCAGAACTAATCTCAATTGTTCTTTTCAAACAATAATGGATTCTCATTATGACACTAATCCAATCAAATTGCGTCGCAAAGAATACCTGAAAATTAAAAACTGTTTAAGAATAAAAAAATGGATATTCCAAAAATTATACATCAAACATTTCACTTTATGATCTAAGATTCACACATTTGATATATCTAATATGGTAATGACAGTGCTCCTCATACGTAAGTATTTACATCAATTTGAATTTCAGCAATCAACCATATCATACATTTTCAAAATGTCTTTATTTTTCCTCAACACATTTCATTTATTAGCTTTGAAGGCTCCAGAATTTAATTAAGCCAATTAAATCAATAAAACTAATTAGAAGTAATGTCTGCTCATACTAATACTATTTTCATATTAATATTAACACTAACTGCATGCACACAATACAATACTGATAAGTATCAATGTAATGAATTAAATGAAATCTGAAAGAATTAAACAGAATAATGACCATTACACAGGTGATTTGTGACTTTAATGACCAATTGTGATGGGTGACATCCCAACACCATAAAAAAGTACAGCTCTGAGAGAAAGTGCTGAAATATTTCACAAGGCACTCACCTGTGAAAATGTTCATGTAGGAAGTGGATAAAGGTTCTTCAGACAATTACCTACTTATGCCATTGTTTTTATAAGCATAAAAAAAAACAAGCACCCTATTTTTAACTACAAAATATCAAATTCAAATAATTTTAAAAATCTGTTTCTGACACACTCACAACACAGCTTAAACTCACTTGTCCAAAATGTAAAACAAGCTTCCAAAACCAATATTACTGACCCAAAACGTGAGAGGAAAAACAGTATATTGAGTACACAAAAATCATTGATGCCAATATTTGTTTTCAAATGTATGTTCATAAATACATTTGTACTTAAACCACACATTATAAAAGAACACACAAAGACATCCATTTGACATACACAATAGAAAAAACCTTAAATGTTAATTGCAACACTTCCATTTCTCCATACATAGGACATAATAATAGCTACCATGAACAAATTTTACACTTAATGGGCTTTTTAATTTTTTTTAAATAGTAAAGACTCACTTCACTTCCATTCTTGAGTCATTTGTTTTATGAAACTAAGAGATGAAAATTGATTTTCTGCTAAGATCAAAAAGTGTTATAGTAATAAATAAAATAATTTGTTGATTTTGTCTTTTCTTATATAATGCAAGGAGAAAATAAATTTATTTAAAATTGATCAATTTTCCCCACAAGCATTAATGATTAGACACATATTACATTATAATTAATCTCTTATTACTATGCATAGAGAAATTTGGTGCATATCACATCAAACATTTCCTTTCGACCCAGAGACACACAGCTTGAGAGATGGTAAAATGTAAATCCAAAGTCTGGGAGCACTCTGTACACTTCATTCGCTCTCACCTTAAGCCGCACAGCACATACTTGCTGAACTCACCACCACATCCAGGCCACATCATCATCAATCACATCATCCAACATCATTGCGTGCATCCACCCGTCACTTGTTAAACACTGTCAGAGGCATGTTGAGAGGCAGACTTGTGTACAAACCTATATTCTTCACCCATAATTATGTGACAGGTACACAGATTACTCATCCTATTTTTTTGTTACAGATATATTGAGATATCCAGTTCCAAAAATTTCTGTCCAGGATATTTACTCATTCTGAAGTTACCATGCATCTCCAACATGTGACCTCAGTGTGAAGTCAACAGACATCACTTGAGTCAATATACTGGAAAGACATTTAAACAGAACCAGATTTTAAAGTTAAAGAGAGATGAAGTGCTTCCCGACCACTCTTTGAGAAGTGATTACAATGAAAATGAGTAAAAGAACCTATAAATGTCTTCCACCCTACATCAAAGTTAAAGATCTAAAACAAGGATAGGATCAATTTTTGCAACTTGAGTATGTCATTTAAAAAAATATATTTCACTATATACTATCTTAATAAGTTAATATAAAGAATAAACAAATGAAATATTTTAACAGAATGTTTCTGTTCTTTGAAACATATTCCAAATCCTGCAGGTTGGAAAACAGTGTACGATAGTTCCATATACATATGGAATGAGCAATTCTGGGACATATTGTGCGACCTAATGTGATTACTAACAATAAACACTAAATTAATTGACATTTAATTAAAGTTTTTAACCCGCCAGCAATAAAATAAGTTGCACTGATGTGAAAAGTCAAGCTTTTTTTACTTGCTAGCTTTACATAAAAAGGAAAATCACAAAAACACGATTAGGGGAATAAAACATTTATAATTATGAGAAAATTATTACATTTATTTTTCACTATATTCATTAATCAAAATGGATTTTTTATTAACATGTTAAATAAGAAAATAAAAATGCTGGGAAAAAAATCGAAGTTCTAAAAAAATTACATATCTTTTAACAAAACAAACTGCCTCAATCTTCGTACCATTCCATCAGCAGTATAAACATGCCCCATATCACACTGTGTTTATAAAAAAACAATACACTCCGCCACATACAACTTAACAATATTTCAACAAACTATATACTGAATTAACAGTATTTATTTCCATTTAAACTCCTTTCAGCTAACCAATTTGTACTTTAGCATTAATTTATATCAAAATATCATTCAATCATCCAGGAGAGAAACCAGTGAACACACTCATCAAATCGCTCTTAAGCGATAACAATTTTTACAAAATGCATGCATTCAATTTAAAAAACAGTGTGTCAGTTTCTCTAACCCAATATTGAATCACACTCAGACATACTTTTGGAATAATTTTGATCATATTAATCGCACACCTTAATTGTTATGGCCTGTGCATTTAATGATAACACCCCATCATAATTATTATAAAGTGAATATGAAACAGTGCACGTTTCCAAGACCATTCACTAAGTAACTACTTGGAAATACTGACTGCTTAAAAGTACTGATTTCAGCTGATAGTATAGAATAAAATTATTCACCAAAGGAATCAATTTTACTTCTTAAAGCTTTAAGCTGAATTTTCAGTAGTACATTCACTGTAAAATTAACCTCTTAGTTAGTTAACATTGAAAAGTAATGACTCACTGATTTACTTTGAAGCAGTACACAATTACTCAATGTAAAAAAAATTTCTCTAAATAAAAGGTTACACAATGAAATTATATTCAACTTCTATATATTAATAAATCTTCAAAAAATATACAATTTATCCAAACTAGAGTTAAAATTATGAAAACTAAAGTTCAAATTTTGTATTATTTCAATACTATGACCTGCAAACTATGGAATATATAAAATGTGGGGATTCTGCACCAGTGTGTGGTACAATCATGTTTATACACTAATCTATTCTATTAAAGAACATTTTAATATCTCCGAAGAAAATAGCCACAAATGAACATCACATCTGACAAACTTACAAATCATTCACACTCGATTACACATCAGTCACCGCGCTGCTTCTTAACCTAATATCTATAAGGAGTTGTTGGAAAAGTTCTTACACTCTGAAGTGTAATAAGTTGTAGTTTTACTACTTTCATAACAATATGTCCACCACCATCTATCGGATAAACATTTTTTAAATGTATAAAAAAAGGTATAGAAAATACAAATAAGGGGAAAAAACAGAAATGTTAGATTTCAAAATAAGGAGAATAAAATAGAAATCCCAAACTCCTCAGGAATTCACACAGATAGTCAATACACTGCCCTTATGAAGCCACTCCTGACAACAAATCTAAGTGAGTTATGTAAATACTCATCCCAAGATAAAATATGGAAAAATACTAAAGGAAAAATTAGATCTAATCCCGAACATTTTATAGACAAGAAGAAAAGAAGTCAAATCAAACAGTCAGCAAAAATAAATAAAAAATAATATAAAACGAAATATAAATTAATAAAGTATTTCAACTACTATATTTTAGAACTCTTTCAACAACTCCCGTAATCTCAACATACAACTTACAATTAATAACCAAAAGTGACAGTCTCACACACCGAAACACAACACTCATCTTATTCATATTTCTCATACTTGTTGAAGTTCTGTCCTTGTTTGTCTCTTTGCTGCCAGGAACCCTGTTGTTGGGGTCCAGGATTGGGCTGTTGGTTGTCAGCACCCCCTTGATTGCCTCCCTGGTTCATCCAGTTGAGGAAACCACCGGGGGGAGCCTGAGGGCCGGCACCCTGCTGACCCTGCCCGAACCCGGGTCCGGAGTTAGGGTACTGAGCCGTGTTGCTGTCCTGGGTTCCTCCGCCCTGGTTCCCTTGCAGGTTCCCTATCAGCCCCCAGCCGGCCTGATTCAGCGCCGCCACTATTGCCGGATTCATAGGCAGTGCCCCTAGGTTGAGTCCCAACGGCCCCAGCGGGTTGGTCAGGTTCTGACCAGCACCCGCTCCTGCCTGCCCCCCCGCTCCCCCCTGTCCCGTTATCCCCAAAGCCTGCAGGTTAGGCATGTCCAGGTTGCCCCTGTTACCCGGACCCCCTTGTCCCCAAGGCCCCGGGCCTCCTCCCTGCATGTTTCCCCCAGACTGGGGGTGCTGTTGCGGGTGGTACATACCATTTCCCCCTCCTCCATACTGGCCGAAACCTTTCTGGTCGCGACCTCCACCTCCCCTCTGGTTCATTATCATATTATTGGGACCGAATCCTCTGTGGTTTACATCGTTTTTTGGAGAGGCTTCTGAAACGTGGACGGATACTTGTTTGATGATATGATCCTCTCCGCACAGGGTCTGAGCGACTTCCGGATCCAAAAATGTTACAAAAGCGAATGCTCGGAATGGCTTAGGTATAAATACATCGGTGACCTCACCGAACTTTGAAAAATATTCTCTCAGATCATCCGCCGAAATGTCTTCTGTGCAACGGCCAACAAAAACTTTGCATGGAACTTGGTGTACGTGCCCCTCCTATAATATGAAATGGACCTCGAGTGAGTTATGGTTCTCTGTTCGCAAGTGTGTATTACATTTTTAATAAACTTAATTAAAATTGTGAAATGTTTTACGATGTGTGGACAATAGTTACATTACTTATAGGTACGTTATCATGAAGATAATATGATATAATGTAATTCTGTGCCAGAAAGACACAATGCACCAAATTTGAACACTCTATATGCTGAAGATTAAACAATTGATTCTAACCTTTTTATGTTTGCGATTATGGTTGCGAGTTTAAATTTAAATTAAAATATTATTAGTATAAATATGTACATACAAATTCTTCCACCAATGTGTTAAAGGGAAAAAATATGTATATATGTGCTTTTGATTTTATAATTAGTTACATTATGCAAATCTTGTTAACTGGGACATCAAAAGTAAAGAATGCCCCCCCCCTTACCTTAGAATTAGGCACCTTGACATCACACCACCTTCCATCGATCAAATGTCTCTGTGCCATAACTCGTACTTGAGACTCATGATTTGCAAACCTTATAAAGCCAAAACCTTTTGACTGGCCTGTTTTGGGGTCTTTCTTAACCTAAAAATATAAAATAAATAATAAAAAATGGAGAATAATATATTGCAGATAATAAATTTGGAGAGAAAATAAATGGTGATGTTAATTGCTTTTTTATAAAATTATATGTAAACTGCTTATAAACAAAGAATTTACAATATACTACACAATAAAAAATACATACAGTTGTCTTTCAATGAAAACATTTGTCTAAAGCTATATCTTATTTCCAGGATGTTATACCTGAGCCATCAGAACTTCGCCATAAGACTCAAAATATTCTCTCAACTGCTGTTCAGTTGTTTTCCATGGCAGACCAAGAATAATCAAGTCGGAGCATTTTGTCTTCGTTTCCATTCGTTTGGTTTTTGCTGTTGAATTTTCCAAATGGTCATCAGATTTCCTTTTATTTTCTGGAAAATGGAAGTTAACTAACATAGTTAAAAAAAAATAAAAAACAAAAAAGAACCAAAAAGAACTAAATTAAATAATGAAATGTTATCATTCGCACATAAAAAAATTAATAGCAGATGAGAAAAAAAAAGAAGTAACTAAGTACAATTTAACTAGAAGTAAAATACCAATGAATCAGGTTGAGCAAGAATTGATAAACACAAAAAAATCTATGATGTTTAAAATGTATGATTGAAAATTCTTCCTGAAATAATTTGCTACACACTCACAGCATTATCAAATTAAGGAATGATTAGTTAATTATATTTGAAAGTAAAACTAGTACACAAGAAATTTTGTTTATTACCAATCACAAATAACATCGATAATTTTCAATATGTCTTCACAATAATAGAATACTTAGTTTCTCATTAAGGAGAACAGAAACTTAAAGTAATACTTATTTAAGTTTTGCTTAATGTACTATATAAATGTATGCAATATTTTGTTCTGCAAATGTCATATGTAACCTTATACATTGTTTCTGACCATTTTGGTATGCCATGAATGGCTTGTAAAACTAAGGTTCGGTTTTAATAAAACTATCAATAAATTTAAAAAATAATCATCAAAAGTGATAAAATGTTTCACTCAAGTAGTGTCACCAGTAAAACTGGTTATACCCACATTACAGCTTCAGCAATAAGTTCATCATTAAAAATGGGAATTAAACATTAGAATATTTTGAAAAATACTAACTCACGCTACATCAACTCTAGCCAATAATAAAAAAAATGGCGACATTAAAGTGTAATCAAGAGTAAGAGAGAACACATTTTCTGTAATAAACATTTATTTTATTTTCTAGATTTTTTAAAAATATCAGTTTGGTTGGTGCTACATCATATTAGTTATTTTATGTAAAGTATAAATTTCTATAAATATATTGTTGCCAAAGATCATATCGTGGCTAATAAAATGAAGGAATTCTGCAAATAATATTATCTCTTTTTGTATATTATCTCATCATAACGAAGTTATTTTTAGATCCCAAATTCACTGACCTCCGTGACCCGAATTAACGAGGATTTAAAACGTTTGTTTATTTCTTTGCCTTGTGTCGAGCTCCCCCGCTCTAAGTTCTGTTGGAATAAGTTTCACCAAAAGTGATTATAAATTGAGGTCATTTAAAAAGAAGGGGGGGTCGACGAAGGCTAAGGGTAATGGTAATGGTAATGATAACAGTAATACAATAACACCGAACGTAAATTCGTGAATAGCATTTTTCCGAGACTGGTGCGCATGCGCTGTTCTGGACGGATCACAAACTGAGCTAATCGATCTAACAAACTGTGAAGAAAAAGAAATAGAGATCCGAAAATTAATACCGAAAATATTTCATCGTTGAAAGGCGACACGACAATCAATAACTAAACAATTATCATCATCTGTCCTAGATAGGCCAGAATCTACAAGGAAGGGACATGGATAGTACTAAAATGCGATAACCGGAAAGCGTCATGGCTTTAAAAGACTTATTGGCCACTACGCAGTTCGTTGAAACAAGCTATTTATATACCAAAGTAGACAATTAAAACACGATTTTGAAAGCGTGTTTTAAACCTTTTATCTGAAATCTTGTACAAAAAAAGAGCACGTGACGATTCGTCTGGGACCCAGTTACTGAAGACACCACAATAAAAGTTATTTCGGGGAAACTGGTCGTTTCATCAAAATTAATATACAATTTATGTAAATCAGCGTGTAAAGGATATTAGAAATTAATTATTACACAGTGATATATAATAGTATGTAATCGTTACAACTTACAGCTCTTGAATCAATTACAATAAAAAAATTGCATATATAAATCTAAAAATAATGGCCACACTCTAAAATAACACGCATAATTATAACTCAACTGGGGATAATTTTTCGGAGAATTTATTCCTTTTCTATTTGTTTCAGTGGTAGAATTATGAAGTCCCTAAATATCGAAAAAACGCAGTACGATAATTAACATCGTTGATTTCCACATAAATGAATAAATAAAACTGCGGTAGGAAAACTTGCGATGTTGATTTACGAAATGCACCAATACTCGAAATGACGTACGAAAGGCGATATGTAAATAATTAAGGTGAAATTTCGTTAATTACGCGTACAATTGTAAAGTCAAGGGGGGTGGGATAGTTATATAAATACACCGAAATTCCGTTATCTAAATAAACCGGATTATCCTCTAAGCGCAAATAACACTAAAACACCGGATATTGCCTATCGTAGCGGTTACCTAGACACGGCATTCGCTATCCTAAAATTCCTACGACGTACCTGCCAAAAAATTACCACTACCGAAATTCATCGCGTCAACAACCCTAACCTCGTTTATATCCGGAATCGGTCTTCGATCCTTCCGTCCCGTACGAGTCAGAAGAGATCGTACCGTAATTAGGTACGATATTAGGCGAGGAAGCGTCCCGTCTACAACATGGCGACGGGATCAATAATACGCGGGTCGTAAAAATAGAAATAAAGCTGACCTTTCGGAAAAACGCAGTAATAGACGTGGTTATCCCAGCCGTCGTCCGGGGCATGGAACTTGCCGTCGACGAGCCTGACGCCGCGCATTGTCTTCGACTCGGCGTTCCTGTACTTGAGTCCGCAGCTCCCCGGGAACTGGGCCGAGAGGGTTGACAGCAGGAGCGTCCCGTCGTCCTCCGCCGGCAGCTCTATCGGTTCATCGCCCTCGTCTTCGGCCACTTGCAGATATGAGCTCATCTTCGAGCCTATTCAACCTCCGGGACAGACGGCCGGCCACCTGATAGAACCGAACACGCGACTATCTCAACCCGACTGAACTCGATCGCCAATGAGGAAGGATAGAGTCGCCGACCCGCAATCCTAGCCGGCTCCGGGAGATCGCGCTCTTCTTGTATATTTAGATTTTTTTTTCTCTGTACCCATCAGCCAAAATGGGGAGCTTTTCAATTTGAAAAATTGTCTATCGCCTTTACCACGCGAATATTGTTTTTCCTCGTGGTTAAAAATATAAAATAAAAAAATATTCCGTAATATGTCGAACGTCTATATAGACGAAACTTTGGTTGAATTAAATGTTAAATTGTTTTATTAACTTAAATAAGGGATTATCGATATTAATATTATTTTAATATGTTCTAATAAAATGTACCTTGTGTGTCGTTTATTTTACCGAGTTTACCTGAACTGATATAATAACGTACTTTCCATTTCTTATTATCTTCTCGAAAAAAAACCTACTTATTATTTGTATAGCGATATTTAGATTTGAGACTCCTAATTGAATTAAATAAAGCCGAAAAATTACGGTGTAACTAACGATCTTAGTCCTTTTGGTGGCGAATAAACCCCGTTTGTCATATAGTTGACTGTTACAATAACCTCTCTGAAAATATCTTCGTTCGAACATTATGACTCTTGCTTCCCTGTCCTGTAAAACAATTAAGTTCACTGTTTGCAAAGTGCCAAAGTGGGCTATTAACTCTTTAAGGAATGAGGTATTCGATATTTGGACAATTTTTGTTTGTTACTTGTCCGAGTGAATTATTTTTGTAATTTCCAATTTCAGCATTTGTTCTGATTGACACTTTAAAGCGGATTCCACAATGAACCCAAGAGGTGGTTGCCTTGACAGGGATATAAATATCTACCTTGATAGTGCCTTTGCTAAATAAACAGAAATATTTACCACAAAATGACAACTAGTACAACAAAATCTATCCATATCAATTTGTGCCAGAGAAATACTGTTGGGCTTACTGTTAAAACATCATAATATTTATATAATGTATGTGTCTGATAAAGTCGAAGGATATGAGTAGATGTAATAACTGGTAACATAGTGAGTGGCTCTGTAGTGAGTTGAATACTCTTGTATAAAAATCATTTCAAATGCAGCTATAAATGTTAAAAACATTGAAAGAATTGCCAATCCATTTGTAAATTCTAATTATTATTTTAAATTCATAGGCTTTGAGCTACATTTTTCTATAAACTGTTCATTTATTGATAAAGTATATATGTTTTAATTGAATTAAACATGCCTCTATTGTTAAAAAGTTAAATATTTATCCAATAAACCAGTTGTTCACTTATAATACAGAATTATAATAAGTATTTTATTTCTAAATGTGTTAATGTATTATTGTATCTGTTGGTGTTCTACACATGTTAGGATTTATAAAGCAAGAACAATGCTTTATATATCATATAATATTTTATATATATATATATATATATATATATATATATATATATATATATAAAATCATGATAACAATATAAGAATTATTCTATTATTTTCAGGCCCGATATTCAACAAAAAGTGTTAAAGGACAAAGTGAAGTTCCTAAGAACACTTTAGAGAATGTGCACTCTGCTAGTCAGCAATCAGAATGTGGTGTAATATATGACAAGAAACCTTTTAAAATAAAACTTAGCCCAAATAAGCCTTATAGTTGGTGCCTGTGTGGACAAAGTAAAAAACAAGTAAGTCTATAACATCACTTTCAATGTTCAGAGAAATTTTATAACTATAAATGTGAATTATCTCAAAAATTACATCAGTATTGAAAATTGTGTATTCTTTATTTTAATTATGTGGAAGTTGGATTCTGTAGCAAACTAGATTGGCTAGATATTAAAATTGGCTAGAGTTAAATTTTATATTTTGAATTTCAAAGTTATTTTTTATTTACATCAAATACAAATATAAATCCATACTTACTTTTTTATATTGGGAGCATGTCATAATTGCTCTAATATTCATTGTATTTATTTTTCTCTAGTATAAAATTTCTACAGAAAATTAAAATTTTACAGCCCTTTTGTGATGGCACACATAAAAGCCCATACCTCCAAATAAAATTGAAGCCAGTCAGATTCCAAGTATCAGAAGAAAAGGACTATTGGCTGTGCAACTGTAAACAGACTTCTCATCGGCCATTTTGTGATGGTACTCATAAAAGAGAAGATATACAGGCAAAAATTAAATAATAGTATTCATAGGTACAAGCTCTACCGATGTATATGTAATTAGGGGAACATTTTGAATTGAATAAGTCTTTATTTTATGTCAGCATAATTTTCTGTTGGTTCATGAATGGCCATGGAAAGTTTGATATAAAGTAAAAAACAAAATGAATATTAAAAGTTAGTTTGCTAGTTTGTCTTTTAACTATTCTTGGTGACTTAAAAATAAGGTTCACCCAATTCAGGCTTACATGACATTTCCAAATTATTCTTCTGCTTTTTCCTGGTATAAGAACCATTGTAAATCTGTTCAATCAGGCCTCTCAAAAATAAAAAACAATATAAAATTGTTTATATTAGGTTTTAGATATATTATAAATGTAAATAAATGTTTGTTGTACTCTAAATGTCCTATAACAAGGATGTCATTTTGATTATTAGTAAAATAAATAGTAAAAAAAGTAATGAGCGTATTTTCTAACTTTAAAATATCATCCTTCAGTCAATATTATGAGTTTTTCCCAACAAATATTCATTATATTTGTTGAACTTAACAGAATTCTTTATTAAAACTTTAATTGTTTACACATTTTCTAACTCATTTGTAATGTTTGGCTATTAGATCAGTTTGGCCATGCCAAAAACTGATATTTTGCAATTATGTTTTGCCATTAAAACAAACATGCCAGAAAATGATATTTTGCAACAAGCTTTATTAATAATATGCATGTATACACGCACACTTTTACAATTCATAAACAATTGTTATCACAAAACCACAGTACAACACTATTTAAATTTTCACACACATAAATGTCCATTACATTAGCTCTGGCAAAATAGGGTTTGTGGCTAAGCGAATTTGAATTCACAATGCCTTTTACTAACAATTTGCAAATGCTTATTATTTTTTAAATATAACTAGTAAATATCAAAATATATAATTACAATCCTTGGTTCTACAAGCTTTATTTCAAACCAGAATTATCACATGAGCGTCTTAAGACTTCATATTTCAATAATGGAATATTTATTCATTGTTGAGGGCATATTCTGGACAATTTGATTGATCACATTACGTGACATGCCCACACAAAAAGCAAGAATTATTAACTTGTTAATATATATTAATAATAAAACATAAATTTTCAGTACTAAACAATAACAATTCTTGGTATACAATGAATTATTATGTTTTTTTATTACAAAAAGCTGTTACTAATTAATTAGGTCATTTGCCTAGCTAACTTTTATATAATTTTTTATTAAAATTAAATAACAAGTAGACCTGCCTTCGAGAATAGATTCCCTACTAGAAATACATACATACATACATACATACATATATATATATATATATATATATATATATATATATATATTCAATATTTGGATTTAATTAAAACTAAGAACATATATTTAACTTATATTTAAACAACATTTACATAATTTACAACATAAATAAGAGCTGGTTTTAAAAAAGTGTTTGAGAAACACATACAGACTTGTAATGTCATTAAAAAGCTTCTTATAAAACTGGTAACATATTAGGAGTAGTTTTCACAAATCTTTTTTTAGTGAACAAGTATTGCTGGTTTTCATAAGATTGCCAGATGGTATTAGAGACAACACATCAGAAAATAGATTCAAACATGCATTCCCAACTGAAAAAACAATCCGCCACTTTTTCGTGCAAACACGAAGTTGATTTTCAGTTAATTATCAAATTTATATGAAAAGCTTTAAAAAATGTTTAGTCAGGAGTTCAAAAAAAAGGCGTTCAAATACTACTTCAAAGTGAACATTGAAGAAATCAGCTCTTTTGAAAGTACTAAGTTTAGTTTACCTTAGAATGAGCAAGACAACTTTCTTAAAGATATACCAAGAAATAAAACTACAAACATTTGTAACAATAGAAATAAGTAAATATTCATTTCAGTCTTCAGACTTTAAATATCTGCCAAAATAATTACTAATAATCATTATACATCACAGAATAAAAACAATTAAAGCTTATTATTCTGAATTTATGAGTATATTCTGTCTAAGTCTATTTTGTTTACAGACCCAATAGCAACCTTCATGACTCCCACCTAGGCTCCTACCAATCTCTCCAACCTCTCTGAATTTTGCCCATTGATTTCTAGCCATTTAAATGATTAATAATATATATTTTAAGAAAATAAATTACATACTTTAGAGAATATAATTACTTCATTGAGGCAAATTCCTTGCTCAATACATTAAATGATATTTCAAGGAAATTGTGCAAATTTTGAATCATGAGGTACAAAAATAAGTTGAATCACTGAATTGTTGAATGAATTATAAGACAGGAATAATTAATATCCTATTTCATTTAATATATTTTCTTGTTGAAATTAACTGAAATTAACCTTTTAAATAATAATCCAGTTATTACCCAACAAAATATTTAAATTTCCCTTAAAATTCATTAAAAAAACCAACATTTGAAAAAGTGATCCTTAAATTAAAAAAAGATCAGTTTGTTATCATCTGCTAATTATAAATAAAAGGAGTAAACATTAAAAATCAAAAGATAATGTTTAAACTTAAATGTATACTATTTGAGCCACATTTAAACTATACCATAAAACATCATTATAAGTTTGAAATAGTATGAAATGTTTTATGCCTCTATAATGGAAAGCATTGAATTCAGCAAGCAATATTTGAACGCCCTATGTATCTTTAAGGTAACAAAAATTAAAATAACTGAACAAATAAATTAACAATTGTGCTTCAAGATCTAACCATCAGCTACACTGTATATATATATATATATATATATATATATATATATATATATATATATATATACATATTTCAACAAACTGATAATAAGCATTTGTGCACAGAAATGTGTGTGTGTGTGTGATAAATAGTAGAAGTATTATCTTCAAATAATAAAGAGAATTCAGAAGGTGAAACAACTGCTACAGAAAAACAGGTACATTAAAAGCTATAAATATATATGTATATATATACATATACATTGAGAATAAATCAAATGACTGTTTTGTTTTAACAATGCCTCTGCCTTTCAGTGTGCATGATGGCACGTGACAAGTTTTATATATATATATATATATATATATATATATATATATATATATATATATATATATCTGACTTAAACCTCACATTTATTACAATTAATTCACATATATAGTGGTATTATACAAATACTAATAACATCTAAACATTGTTAATGTTGAATGATATATATGTACTAGCTTGCCAAAAAATACATAACCTGAAGTCTGATAAGTTGTATATTGTAGAAAAGTGATTCAAGTAACAAACCATTATTTGTTTTTATTCCCTCTAATATATAAAATTCTAGATCTACTAAATACAAATGTGGGATAAAAGTGTGATGGACTTGTGTATTTAGCGAAAAAACCCATGTCTCATATTCTTCCAAGATGTGGATATTGCACAATGAAATGTATTTGTATGTAGTAAAGTATGTATACCCATATAAGAAAGTAATGTGCGTTTTGCTGCTAATGTTATATAGGACTTGGTGAAACACATTTACCAGTGTCTTAAACAGTATTCACTCAATGGCTTTACTTAAGAACTCAATGAACCTCTTGCCATACTGGTCAGGGTCACATGTTGAAATACCATCGACATTGGCTCCATACTTGACTGTTTTGGCTGCTTTTGCAGCCTGCTTCTTTACTCCATAATGTGTCAGTACATCAATTATTGCCAAGAAATATATCTCTTTCACTGGAGCATCTAATTAGGAACATTAAAATTCATTATTATGCTAAGAATATAAATATTACTATGCAAGGACATAATTTATTTCTATAGACAGGATAAATTATCAACCTTTCTGAAATTTCAAAAGCACAAATAATAACTTTCTACTTGCATTTTTAGAAAATTAAAAGTACAATTCCGGAGGTAAATTTGATACTTAATGTCAGTGTGATAATTAAAGTTTCATGGAACATTCATCAAATAAACACACACATATATATATATATATATATATATATATATATATATATATATATATACATATATACATATAAACAAATTTGGAAAGATTTATTAATACAACCAATTTAATATTATATTTTAATACTTTTACTAAAGTTATTAGTAAAACTGTTTTAAACTGGGCAAAGTATTAGAAATAAAAAGTTTTTTGTTATACTAAATTAGGTAACTGGACTCTAGTTTAGACTAAATTAGATTGTCACAGAACAAAAGCATTCTTGAAACCTGATTTTATCTGAGGCTCTCTGCCAAAATATCACACCAGTCAGAGAAAAAAAAGGGTCTTATTTTACTTATACACAAAAATATGTGCTAATAATTTTCACAATTAGTATTCTCTAGAACTTTCTTTTTTACTTACTTTTTAATGAAGAAACATATTATTTTAGTATTATCCAAACGACATATTATCCAAGTATTAGTTAGTGTAATGGACTGAATATTACAAAAAAAATTTGTTCTAATGACTCATGGCATATTCATCAGTTGAAAGTAATGAGAGCATGGAATTAGCTAACTGGTGAAGCAAAACAAAATATGAACTTACTCTCAGAACTGGGGATAGCATATATGTCGTACTCAGGAACAATTCCAGTTTCATACTGGAGACTAGTCTCCCTCATGAGTTGGTGGGGCGAGTCCGGAGGTGTTGTTCCCCAGGGAATCCTTTCGCCACCACCTCCTTCACTATCCTCATCTTCCTCCCCTTCCTGATCCTCTACATCATAATTCTCAGCTTCAGCTCGGCTGCAGTCATGGATACCAAGCAGTAGAGAATAGTCCATTAAGTGTAGCCTCGTTAGGAACTGATCATTTGAAACGGATAATTAATCATATGCTTTATATTAAATTTGTCAATAAATAAAATAATAAAATCTTATAAGCAACTTGACATAAAATAAATTTAAACTATGATCTATATGGAATTATCCGAATGCCAATGTATTTACTACGAAAATAATATATGGTTATTATATACAATATTAATTATATACAATTTTATATAAATTTGCAACATTGACATTCGTGTTGAAATACAGTATTGTAATTTCAATTTTTACATTAATATAGAATAATCAATCCTATCAGTGGCATTCTAAATGACTTTTTTATTCCATTAAAAACAATACTATACCTCTACATCAGCATTTAAGGTTTCCAGAAGCTTTTCTTTTGCTTCATCTCCAATATAAATTTTTGTCCCCTCCTTTACAAAATCATTATCTTTGAAAGTTGGAAGGTCTTTTTCTTTTTCCCGATCAGAAGCTTCACGGTCAACTGTCGACCCTTTCAAGTCGAATTTCCTGAAAAAAATCGGTTATTTTATAAAATAAAGTTTAAAGTCACTCCAAATACACACACGATTGAATTTATTTATTTGAGTATGTACAAATTTTATATTGAGCATTACCTGTGGGTGGTTAGATGATTACTGAAAACATTTCTCATTGCTACAACATAATGTTCAACGCCATCCACAGTCAGCCGATACATTCCCAAGTATTGGGGAAGTAATGTTTTACCATGTCGCTCAACTATATACTGAAAAATATGAATTATCAAAATTATTCAGCAGGAGTCAAAATATACCAAAAAATAATACATGCTTTTAACAAAGGACACCTAACTAATAAAAGCACATCAATATCTCAAATTATGTGGAAGTTGTGCGGATCAGATCATGAATTCTTCTACCTAGTCAAGGGATAATTCTATATCCTGTTATGATATATAATTTTATTAATTATTCCAAATGCTTATTCTTGTGAATACAGTGATACAATCAATTATGATTTAATGAACAAATTTTGCGTATTATTGCTCAAATGCAAGAGTCTACAACTCACTAAATTGAAATTCCAATGTATCTAGGTATCTTTTTTAACTATTGTAGGCTTTTTCCAAACTATTGTAGTTTTAGACCAAATATAAAGAACACTTCAGAAAGAATATTCCTACCAAAAAAAAAAATCAAAACAAAATATGTACATTGTGTATATGTATAAAATTTGACCTTTAGAAAATACAACTTACAGGATGATAGTGTTTGAGGAAAGAATGCATCCTTTCCACTTCTTCACTTGTCAAAGTTTTAATCACAAACAGTCGGTCATAAGAATGATAAAACTTTGCTCCTGACTTTCCAGGGTTATCCATTATGACTGGTTGAGACCTGAAATACAAATAAACCAACTGTTTGAAATTTATTAATAAAAGGTCTTGCAATATGTGCCTGTGTGTTGGTGCATCCACAATATTTTTTAAATCGACATGAGGACCACTATTTTATTTATTCATTAAAAATATATATACAATTTTGAGTATACCAGAAATAACATCTTTTAAACATGTAATGTTTTCATAACCAGCATTTATTTCATTTAAATTCTGACTAAATTTGTTTCTTTTTTTTTAATTACATAATATTAAATGGCTCTAAACCATTATTTAACTAACAACAGAACTTTTGGTGAAGAATATAGTCTAATAAGAATGAAATAACAAAACAAATATGAAATACAAATAAGATTAAAACTACCATTAATACATTTTATATTGAAATAAATATTAAATAAAATAAACACTAATTATACATCATAAAAAGACATATCAGTTTTATTTTCACATACCACATTTATAAAATTAAATATTCAGAAGACAAACAATTGTACTGTCAATGATTCATTTTGTTATAATGAGAGCATCTCTGGAAAACACCAATCTTGCCTACAACGGCTCAAAGTTATATAAAAATTATGTCTTAAATAACCCGCTAAAAATAGTAAAATATGTCATAATAGTAGTCCCCATAATGTATAAAAACTATTTTAAAAGCATCATAAATTGATTCTGCCCATATAATGATAAAATTGAAGCTGCAACTAATGAGATTCCTACTTGTGTATATAAAATACTATTTTCAGAATGTCCTGTTTACTGAAATTCCCAAAGTCAATGTTAAGAACATTATAAAATTCCTAAGCGGAAATAATGACATTTTGTTTTAATTAAAAAAAAGCCAAATAAATTTTAAAAGTAAGCTTTGGACAAAATTAATGCAATTTAAGATGTCGCTTGCTAATGTGTCTCCTGCAAAATACAAAACAAAACAGGTACATCCATGCAAAAGTATTAACACAAAATTGCTTATTCACTTGGTAAAATCATTTAGTGAACACACGCACAATAGCACTCAAGGGGTGTTATTTTCTTTGAACAGCTGGCAAAAAGGGATGGGTATTATAAAATAAACTTTCCAATCTGGACCTATACCTGGATCTTTTGGGCACATTACGCAAAGTTCGTGTTTCAGTCGATGACCTCTGTAGGCACCGATGACCCTCAATCTGATGTTTACTGTTCGACGTAATATAGCTTTCACTTTCGGTAAATCTGAATAACCCGATTCCATTTATGAATTAAGTCTTAAACAGAAGTAAGCACCAGACAACACACCAATCTCAATTTCTCAACTATATACGTGAGTTCATTCATGTTTCATTAAACAATACTTTTCCGACCTTTAAGCAGTGATATAATTTTTTCAATACAAATAACCGATGCTAATATTAAAGAAAACACACTGGTTTTAATTATTTATTGAACTGTTTATAAACTCAAACATAATGATAATTTAATCAAAAAGCAATTCAATGCAGGGAAATATCCTATGGCCCTAATAAAGTTTGTTTATGAGATGGAGATATGATCCTCCACAGAAGAATATTATATTTATACTTATGTAAATTTTTATTTTTAGTTGTTTTACATTTTAAAAATTTAAAACCCCTGAAAAATGCACCTGGATATCAGATAAAGATGACTGAATGATTATTTTTTAAAACTATGTACTACTAAATAATTTGTTTCAATTGTAAACTGGTATTATTAATTGTGTATTGTCCACAAATTTGCCAATAAATATATATTCAAGATACTTTAACAAATCTTGTACATCCATGTAAAAACAAGAAAAATATATATTATTATTTATATATTCAGTAACTGTATTTTCTCTATAAAAATGACTAGCAGAAGAAGACATGGTAAAATGTGTTACCAAACATCTTAGAACTTATGTAAAATACATCGACTAAGCATTTAGGATGTCCAATGCTTACATATACCTTTTTTGTAAAATCCAAGTTACTTATAAATCATCACAACATCAATAAAGGACTGTATTTACTCAGAATAACTTTTACATCATATTCCTAAAATGCTGTTGCAGATACCACATGTTCTCACCTTTAATTAGAGTGATAAATGTTTTTTCTTTTTATCTCCAAGTGCTAAGTCAATATGAGTTTAGAAACAATACTCGCAGGATATGACTAAGTTAAAGTGATAACAAAATGAAATTCAGGACATTCAGACAGCAAAAAATAATAGTAACAGATTATGACAGATTATATTCAACTTTTCTCATTCATATTATAATATTTTTATGATAGATAACAGAATAAAAAATATTTAAATTGCACACATAAATAAATATAAAGGCATAAATCAAAATATATTGCTAAATAAATGAAATTATGTAGCTAAATAAAAAAAATCTGAATTCAAAACTAAGATTTGAAACAATCTCAAGAGAAAGAACTTGAGATGTCACTTCAGATATCAAATTTCAACATCTAATCAGATAGGAATATTTTTTAAACAATTATGGAGTAAATAATGTTTCATATAACTTTAAATATGTTTCAATTCATTATTTCATCAAAAAACATGCTACAAAAAATGCTACATCTCCTCTAAAAGTACACAGTAATAGATTCAATATAGCTCAAGGTAGCAATACAGGTAGGTACATTAAGAGGCAGCAATTTAATATTAAATAACAAATTTTATATTATTATAATTCTAAACCAAAATATTATTTTATCTAATCATAGCATAAACCTGATTACTTACTTTTTTTAGTACTTTACTGTAACTAAACATACCAAGGTAGTTCACTAAATAGTAGATATCAAACTGCTAAATTTAAACAAAAACAAGTGTTATTACAGCATACTTATAAAAATAATGTAATTACCTAGTCATTGACTCTTTATAATCAATGTCATCAATGCCAAATCGTTCCCTCAGGTTTCGAAATACCAGTGGGCAATACTCCTTGATCTTGAAATGACTGGGCATATTTTCTCTGAAAATAGCATTAATAACAATCATATTAAGTGACAAAAATTATGAAAAATACAGAAACATTTGTACTCATGTATAACAGTAGAGTAACAATATGAAAAATGTCAGACATGAAAAGCTAGACATAATATGATATAGAAACATTTATTTATTATATATATATATATATATATATATATATATATATATATATATATATATATATGCTGTGTGAAATCATATGAGTAAATGATGTAACTGAAAAGCCTAGAATACTATTTTTGATGAATTCTATATTCTGAATGGAATAGTATTATTTTGATGATCCCTAAATCCAATAAAAACCTGGAGTTGATGTAATAATTAAGAGTATTAAACAAATGTTCTACCCACATCTATTAAAGGCAGGTCAGTTAAAAAAAATACCTTTACAGCAGCCTTCCAAACCTTCCTTGAATTATAAAGGCCTCATTATCATTGATTCCTTACAATAATTGTTTATTGTGAGTCTTTTACAATCACTTGTACTTACTTATTAAAAAGGTGGTTGTCCACTTTCAGTTTTGAATAGGCTCGGAAATCATCCGGCAACAACATGACGGGGATTGTCACATGGCTCAATTCATTTATCTAAATGAAAATAGTATAAATAAGACATCTTATTTTCAATAGATAAGAAAATTCCGATAGTTTTAATAATAAAAAAATCACAATTTAAGAAAAATCTACATAATGTTTCATAATCTTGATATTAAAATTATCACTCATCAAATTCATAGCAGTAGTAATATAGAACAAGTAATATGAATAAAAGTGTTTTCATCTGTATACTTGGGTTCAAAATCTGTATACTAAAGTTCAAAATGGTTTTCAACCTCTGCCATATAAAAATGTAAAAGAAAATTTGTCGAAACAGTATCACTTTCTTATGAATGAAATTTCGTTGCATTCCCAAAATTATTTTAAAATTAATTATAATACAAATTCTTGAAATTGTGATACCTATTATTTTTAAGAATATCAAACTCTACTGTTCTTTCTGTTATATGAAAAATGATTATTATTGAATATCGACTCAATAACTGAAAAATGTGTTTATGATTTATTATCATTACTGCTCATGTTATAAAGTACTAAAATAATATAAACTGTAGTTTAACAGTAATTCCTGTATGCAGAAAATTCCAAATTTCAGTGAGGTAATATGGACAGAAAGATATTACGAGTGATATTAAAAGATTAAAAAATAGTGAAACACTCAAATTCAATTTTTTAAATTTTAATCTCGTATTTTTTATCTTAATTTATTTTTTTACTATATTTTTAGTAACTAAAGTACTCCTAACTGAAATTACAGTAAAATATATTATTTGATTCGACTTATCCTTCCTGGATGTCTTACTGTCATGTTATTAAACTATAAACAATTGAAGTGTAAAACTTATTCAGGACCAAATATTTTGGAGTGGCTCAATTTGGAGTATAAAAACGATAAAAACTTACTGTGTGATTGACTCCCCACATGAAAACCGAGAGGATGGGCTCGTTGGCTCGGAAAAGCTTGACTTTTTGGTGTTTCAACTTGATATGTTTCTTTTTGAGTTTGCTCAATCCGCCTTGTATGGCACTCATGGCTTCTCTGGGTGTCGCACACCGACCGGGGTTTGGTTAAAGAGGCACAATCGGTTGTCGATATGAAAACACTCTTAGACGTCCGCTCCCATTGCTGGAGAAACTGACCGCCGAGGAACTTGACGAGCTCCCTGAGGATTTTCCGACTAAAACCGACAGCCCATTAAAACAACTAGAGCCGACAACGGGACTGGAAGATAACGAATTGAATCTGTCAATAAATATTACAACCTCCCTTTTCTCGCTAACTCCTATGGTGACTCGATTTCGGTTCGAGAGCGCGCACTGCGCCCGGCAATGAATTCCAAAAACAATCAAATAGTAATTACGAATTATAATGTGTATATAATGCAAATTAGATTTATTCCCACAGATTTTTTACTTATTAAACTAGATATTCTGTTCCTCAGTCAGGAAGAACATTAATGTCGGTAAGTTTGACTATTTCACCGGTACTTAAACTATTAAGACAACGAATGATAATAACAAATAGGCAACTTAAACCAAGGTCGGAATTTCAAAATTTAATCAAATACAGCCATAAATAAGACGATTAAAATGCCCGGACAATAATCTTTCAATGCCAGAAATAAACATCCAAAATCATGTATGAGTAATGAGAGCATAAATACATTTAATGATTCATCGAATAAAACCGCCCGTGCTTACTGCGTATTTGCGCGGATGTAATTCAAGTAAAAGATGGAAACTATAGATTAATGTTCAAATTTACTTCGACAGTAGTCCGGCACGCTATAATTTTTCCGGTGTATTTTTTTATAATTGATTTATTTCGCTATACGTATGTGATAACCCACTTACACTGTAGTTCACGTGACGTCCGGTAGGTAGGTAGGTTGTCAACGCTGCATTGCCACTGCAGTAATCGTTACGCGTATTGCGTTTTCTCTCACCAGACTTATTTCATACCCTCGTACTTATAGTTTAATTAATTTTTGAATAACTACTGTTTAAATCCCAAAATGAGCGGTCCCACGGAAACTAACCTTAAAGAGAGCACCGCTAGGAAACGCCAGAAGCGATGCTCGGTATCTGTGAATTTTAATTTAATGGAACGAAAAAACAAATACGGCTTCGATAGGTCGGGCCACAACTGTGGAAGCCCCCCTTGTAAACTGAGGAGTCGCTACTATATAAACCACTTATGGAGGTTAAAATATTAACGGCCTATTGCTAATAGAGGCATGTTATCACGTAACTGTCCCTACCTCTCCTGACTAATAGTTATTTTTATACCTATTTAATATTTGCCTTATTTATATGTTTGATTTTGCTAAATTCTAATTCTTACCTCTCTTCCCACACCCATAATAGTTTTATATAAAATTCTTTAATATTAGGACATTTCTTTTTAACTCCTTAATTGATTTGGAGTGAAATTGTCATTTTATATTTCATTAAATGGAATCAAACCCATGGAGGGTTGTAGACACAAGCATATATGTTGCCAGCAGTTCTAGAACTAGAATACAATATTTTTCCAGGTGTCAATTACTAAGGATTCCAAATTGAAAAGTATTAATGTATTTTGAAAGTATTTCTTGGTTGTTTTATATTTTATTCGAGTATATATTATTTCAATTAATTTTTAGTATAAATGTATTTTCAAACAAATCCTTGATATCAAAACTTCTGACAAATTTTCTAAATAAATAATTCACCATCATAAATCATTTGTTAACATTTTTTATGTTTTCCTAATACTTTAATTAATCAAAGTTGTGTGGTATAAACACTTAGAAGGAATAAAAATATTGTAAATGTGACAGCTGATAGGATGATGTGAATAGATCAAATAAGATCACAATGTTTGAGAAATTATATACAAGAAGTGACAGGGATTAATATAGGTATCATAATACTATATGTCTAAATGTTCTGGATTAAATAATCAATATTGTATAAATTTATTTCATTTCTCCACAACTAAAGGTAACAAATAAGCACATATACATGTTTAAAGTAGGTCAATGCAGAGAATCAATCTGAAAGACAATGCTTCCAATAGCAGTTATATGAATGCCAGCAACCCCTGTATGTAGTCTGTCACATTCTACTGCCACAAAATACTGAAACAAAATTGTTAAAATATATTTTTCTTAATAGACATTTTTAAATGATTAAATACATAATTCATAGCATTATGCAGTTTTATATAGATTTCATTAATTGAAAATAACTTTAATATCTGTGGTACTAATAATGCTCAATTTCCATTGGATACTATTTGGATCTTTTTGAAAGGGGATCTCTGCTGTTCAAGGATCTGTGGACCATGAACTCTGATATACCATCATCTCTTACATATTTTAAATTAAGGTAATTTATAGACTTGTGTTATATAATACTCATTGCAAATAATATTTTAACATTTCAATTTATATATAAGCATATATATCACGTACTAACTGTATATAAACGTTCCTCTCTCAATTTGTAAACAACTGAGAAGTGGAGAATCAGATCCGAGATCTACCCTCATATATATGTAAGTCTACTATTACCAGCTTTGCTACACCTGACCAGATAATCAGCGATGTCTGTTTTCAATCTTTTCTCACTCTTTGTCTGAGACCTACTCTGAGTTCAATTCTAAGTGGTGGGTAAGACCATAATATTAAACTTTAACAAAGTTTGAAATTACAATTAAATACTTAGTATTAAATTATATAGTGGTGGCACATACCTCAAAAGGGACATTTCTGGACCACCAACGTCAGGACCTTTCCTAAAACCTGCAACATAAATATATTGACCCCATTTTTATATACATATATATATATATATATATATATATATATATATATATATATATATATATATATATATATATATAAATGTGAATAAATCAATCCAGTATAACTAAAGGGCAATTGGAAAACAGCAAACAATCAATCAAGTTTGTGCAAATATGACAGCCGATAGCGTGTTTGGTGAACTATGTTGGGTATTAATATTGATTGTTTACAGAATTTATTTCGTTCTTAATTGCAGCCATGAAAATAACAATTCTTTGTTAAAAGGACCGCTGCCGGCAATTGCACAAGTATAGTCCTGAAACACTTACCGAGATACACAATCATGGGAATATAGCCCCAGTGGAATCCTGTGCTTATTAAACTGATAACGGCTCCCAATCTTTCTTTAACTTCGGGCCTCATTTTATTATCAGTGAAAAATTGGAATTTTCTTCTCGGATTAAAATGGCTCTTCAAAAGAAACAACTGAAAGGTTACTGCTTACAACAATGCCAACTATCGCACTCTCAGTACCAGTGTTGGAATATGTACACATTTAATTGGTGTTAATATCGGCGATACAAATTATGTGTGGATAAAAATATGAATCGGTATTTCTCTAACATATTTTATTCTGAATGTGGTCTTTATAGTGTCCAATATAAACATTTTGTATATTACGTGAATATATAAATAAACGTATATATATATTATGTTGAATTGTAATTAATTATTGCTTCATTTGTACAATTTATGCTATTATAGCTTAGTAAATGAGTAAATGGGCGCTCACCATAATTTTATAAATTTTTATATGGTATTATTTTCGATAAGTGAAAATGGTATAGGTTATGAAAATAGGCCTACTTGGAAGCGACAACGGGTTTAACAGTCCTGAAGGAAAATGGCTACCTCTAAAACCTCGAATACCTACAACAGGCAAAATTGGGAAGATGCGGTAAGAAAGAACGTTATAACAATATTTATTCAATTAAAAGTTCATTACAATTTTTTGTTTTCGCGATATACTGCGTATTTTTTAAATGACGCGCTCATTTATATTTACTTAAGAGCGGTGTTAGTGCTTAGGACCATTGTTTTGGATTTAGATCTTTAAAATATTACTTCCTGAAATAATAGCTCTTTCACAAGATTATGTATTCATGGGAAGTTTGATTTAAATTGTTTATTCTTAGGACTTTGGTCAGGTATAAACAGATAACACTTTTGTTGATGTTGCTCTACTCACTAGGAAATACAATATTTGATTTAAAAAAATGTATAATGGTAGCAAAATAAGTAAAAAAATAAAATAAAGATAAATTTGAGCTTACAGTTTTATTTCTGTACCTTAGGTTGAATAGAGATAGGCTCGAACCTTATGATTGTCTTCCTTATACCATGCCTGGTTGTCTGGTTATAACCATGCTGTTTGTACTTATCAAAAATAGTCACAGTAAAAATTAATTTTATAATTTCTGTGTACTTGAATAAATTATCTTACATTTAGTCCAAAGTTGGGTACAATATGGGTTTAACTGTTTTTAGAAATGCATATGAAGGTGGCATATTTTCAAATATTAAAATGTTAAAACAAGATATTGAATTTATTGATACATTACATTTATGTTTAATGTTTCTAATTTGTTTTAGGAGTTTCCTATCCTCTGTCAGACATGCCTTGGTGACAATCCATATATCAGAATGGTATGTACATCATTAGCTACATTGTAGGTTATAAATTTCACTTAATCCTAATGATTTTTTCCTTGGTATTAATGCATGCTGTTGATTTACCAAGTATATTATTTTGGTAAGCTCAAATATTATAAGATGTTCTTGGTAACACTGGTTTTATAAGTTGCTATAAATATAGCTAGTTCCAATAGATTATATAAACATTTTGAAACAATTATGTTATTTTTCTAGTCAAAAGAGAGGTATGGCAAGGAATGCAAAATATGTTCCCGTCCTTTTACTGTGTTCCGCTGGTGCCCAGGTGCACGGATGCGTTACAAGAAGACAGAAGTTTGTCAGACTTGCAGTCGGATGAAAAATGTTTGTCAAACATGTCTACTGGACTTAGAGTATGGTCTTCCAATACAAGTTAGGGATGCGGCTTTGCGAATAAAAGATGAACTTCCTCGTTCTGATGTCAACAAGGAATACTATGTACAAAACATTGATAATGAGGTATGTGCAATTTATTCATATAATCTTCTTTTTTTGTGTAGTTTAAAATAAATACCTGCAATAATTAGTCTATATGTTTAGAACTAACTCTTGAGAATTTTTGTTTTGTTTTAATTATTTGTTTTGATGTGGTAAGTACTTTATCATGAAATAATTATCTTTTTTGAAATGGAATTAATTGATATATGCAGCAAGCCAAAATTAGAGATATTCATTTAATTATGTGTGATAAATAATGTTTTCTATACTTTCTGTGGTTTATTAACTAACTTTTTCTTATGTTTTGGATAGATGGCCAAGTTAGATAAAACATCGGCTGCCAATGTTGGAAAGTCTCAAGCTGCAAGTGATATGCTGCTTAAGTTGGCACGTACAACTCCTTATTATAAGCGCAACAGACCACACATATGTTCATTCTGGGTGAAGGGTGAGTGCAGGAGAGGTGAGGAGTGTCCTTATAGGCACGAAACTCCCACTGATCCTGATGACCCTCTCGCGGATCAGAATATAAAAGACAGGTAGAGATCAGATTTATTTTAGATTAATTCGATTTTTGTAAATGGAGCAATTTGGTATATGTGACCACAGTTAGTTTAGGTTAATGGCTCTCCCATCATGTCAGTCAGGTGTGGAGCTCAGGTAAACTGAAAACTTCTTTTCTCAGTTGTCTTAGTTAAGGTGGTCATTTTTGCTACCTTTTGTATCATTGTCCCCTGTTTCCATTATTCTCTATTATTATTATTGTGACAATATACCACTTTGTGCATTATAGAAATAAAAACAAGTTTTATTATTTATTTGCAACATCCTAGTAGGAATATCATAAGGAATTATTGACATAGTTTTGCCATACCATTTCATTCTTTTTTAGTAAAACAAAAGTTGTTTTAACAGTTATCTCTCAAGCTCTATTATTTGTTGTGATTAATTAATCCATTCAACCGTATAATGTGATAAATAATATCACAAAACTATGGGGAAAAATGTTCCAAATCATGTAATGATATTAAGAAGTGTTGACATTTACATATATGTATATATGTTGGTAATTTTCACTCATATTTACAATAGATGAGTATTGTTTTTTATATATGTAGCATATCTATTTTAGAGGTACATACAAAATTATTTTATCAAATGTATAACTGAATTTAAAACTGAATTTAAAATATTTCAGATACTATGGTGTCAATGACCCTGTTGCTCATAAGTTAATGAGACGCGCTTCATCAATGCCCAAGCTTGAGCCTCCAGAAGACAAGAGTATAACAACACTTTATATAGGAAACTTAAGTGATAAAATTGGGGAGAAAGAACTGAGGTTAGTTTTTCAGAATGGTTTCCATATATATATATCAAATTTATGATTTTGTTGATATTGAGAATAGTTATGAACATGAGATAATGATGGATGAGAATTTTCATTTTCTACACTGTCATTATTTTAAAAATGTAAACTATTTTTCATGCTTTTACTATACTTTAGGCAAACAAAGCGTATATTAATTCAAGAATATATATTACAGGGACCACTTCTATCAGTATGGTGAAATTAGATCTATAACTCTGGTTCAGAGACAGATGTGTGCCTTTATCCAGTATGTGAATAGAATTTCATCAGAGCTTGCTGCGGAAAAAACTTTCAATAAATTGATTTTGGGAGGTAGAAGGTTGAACATCAAGTGGGGCAAGTCTCAAGGGAGACAAGGGGAAGTTGTGTCGGGTGGGTCTGAAGGTCTTAAAGGTTATGAACCAGTGCCAGGATTACCGGGAGCACTTCCCCCACCACCGGCAGAGCTCAGGGACAATTTTTTTAATCTGGGAGGAGATTTACCGCCGACTTCATTCATGCCTCCAATGCTGTTGCCTCCGATGGCAAGACCGCCGACTGGAATAAGACCGACACCACTTCCACCACCACCCTTCTTTTTCCCGCCGCAGATGCGCATGCCCGTGTATCCTCCTCAGCCTCCTCCCCTCTGTCCGCCGGGGACTGCGCCTCCTCTCCCACCGGAGGCTTCACTTGTCCCACCCGGAACAGTCCCACCCACTATACACTATCCTTCTCAAGATCCATCCAGACTTGGCTCATCTCAAGCAGCATAGTTCATTTTCTAACTGAACTTATACTTTATAATTGAATATTAAACTTCTATTGATTATTAGTTCCAAAACTGATTTGTAAATTGGTATATACTTTCTGGTTATTTTTAAAATTTGATTCTAATTGAGAACTGTAAACAAGCAAAATAGAAACAGCCAACGAATCATTATATTGTTTAAATTATGTCTTCAGTTTTTAATGAAACATTGTTACAATATTGAACATTTTTATTAGTATTTAATAGTCTGGCATTTAATTTGACTGTGATATTCAGTTGATTGTAATGACCAAGTAAATGTTTATACCTTGAAATAAACAATTTGTTAATAGTATCCCTTATTCTTATATTTGATACTGGATATAATTCCTTGGTGTAAAATTAATATATGTGTTTTAATTTATGATTCTTTGATGTATGATTTCTTTAAAAATTGATTCTTGTAACCTGCCTGACATTTCTTTTTAAAATGATTATTTTTACCGAATTAGTTTTGTTACTTAAGTGTTTGGCCTAATGTCATATCACCTATAATATAATCGCATGACAATTGTCCACGTCTTTTGTACATGTAAAAATGTTTGTGGATTAGTCTGAAGGTATTTTTATATCTGTCTCAGAGAGGTTTAAATATTTGGCTATTGAGTTTTAGGATTACCAATATTTTCTGAAATGATCCACAAATATCATTTTTGGAAATGAGCTCTAACTGATTGACTGACTTCCTTTTCAAAGAGCCTAATGAATGTTTGCAGCAATATATTATATTGGTCTTACCATCCTTCACCTTGTATTAATTTAAGAATATTGAAATTTATCAATCAGATTACTGTGTGAAGACATTTGTGATTATAGACATTGAGAGTCCTTGTTCTTTTAGTTTTTTTTTTAAATAAGTTTTAAAGGTGGAAGACCAAAATTCTATATTTGCTTGAAACCTTAATTATACATTATTTTGAATTATACTATGAATATATTACAACATGAGAGCTGTAACTGATGTTTTAAAATATTATTTCCTTGATTGACTTATAAAGTTTGTTAAACTATTTACCTGTATCTTGTTCAGTGTTCATGTACAATTATATTTTATTGTAGTTACAAAACATGACTAATTGGTTTCATAAGTAAATCATTTTTTAACAAATGTTTTTTGGTAATTGATTTTGAATTAAAGTTTAATTTTTATGGTCAATTTAATTTACAATGTTTATTTGTGTTAAACAATTGCATTAAACCATTATTTTGTTTTTATCTTTTAAATAAATAATTATAGAAATAATGAATTATTTGATAAAATGTCATCATGCTTTACCTTTATGAAACATCCTTCATGAGTTATGAGCAATGTTGTAATTTGTGACCTAATATTATGTATTGAATAATGAAATTAATTCGTGGCCTATTGACTAAACCTTGCCTTAAATAATTTATTAGAAAAGTTATCAAGAAAATTAAAAAATTCCTTTAAGACCAGCTAAATCCTTATTAGGAATACTATAGCAAGTTATGAACATTATAAAGTAGTATACATTATGAAAATACTTTAATATAAAATAGCTAAGTAGCAACTTTTTCGCTTTTTGAAACTTTTCAGCATCTTTTTCACACAGGAATTCATGTAGGGGTGATTTACATATTTCTTCATCTATTCTTAGGTATAAATACAATAAATAACTTTACTGAAATATAAATTATAATTCATCGATTGTGTATTATTTATGGCTATCATTATACCAGGAAACCACTGAACACAACAGAGAGAATTACATCTAATACTGTGAAACAGTGATAATTACTGAACATAACAGTAATAATTGGGCATGATAATGTTGCTTATAAGTCAAAATAAAATGCAATAATATTAAAAAAAATGAAAATAAAAACAATAAAATTCTTAAGTATGAAGTTTTATGAGGGATTATATTAATTAACTGGTACGTTTTGACAAATAAATAATTATGATACAAGGCATATAAATATTTAAGTGTACATTTAAGTATACATTTATTTAAAAATTAATTGTTCGTGAAAATTTAATTTAAAAAAAAAATAAACTATATTATGAATGTGAGAGGAGAAAAGAATTGTCTATAGGAAAAAGATACATTATATGTTCAATTCTTTATATCCACTTTCGTTGTAAAGAATAGTGTTAAGTACTGAAGCAAATACAACTGAAACACATACAACGTTCAAATGTCGATTCTATTTTCTGGATCCAGTTTGAAATTGGCGGCCATCTTCCCGCCTTCTGTATGTAGATTATTAGTAGTCCTCTTCTGTATGTGTAAATGTTTCGAATAGGACAAACGTGCTGAAAACGGAACAGAGAAAATTTAGGAAAAACAGTTCCTCTTTCCTCGAATTCGCGGTGTTGTTGCAGGTGAGTTGAATGAAATAAATGGATAAAGTAGTTAAAATACCGCATAGTCCAGTAAGTGAAATTTCGGATCGAAGCCACACCCCTAACCCCACTCACTTCCCCCAATCGGTAATCCCTAATGTAGGGGGAGTCCGTATTGATCTGCTTTGTCGTTTGCTTTGTCTTACCCTTCCCCGAGTTGTATATTCCTTTAATTTAAATTTTTATGTGAAGACGAGCGGAGAATCCGGGCCCCGCGCTTTAAAGGTCAGTAAACTGTTTAATTCTGGTTCGGTGCTAGCCGTAAGATTAGTCCGTTCGGAGAGTCTCGCCTCCGGTGAATGCAATAAGGCGATCGTAAATAATCGGCGAATTTTTGTGCGGCCGAACCGGTTGTCGGAATTCTTAATGGGAAAGGGTGCCTCGAATTTGGCTTTTTGGGAATACTATTACTGCTTGTAAGCTTCTTTTTCGTACAGGTTAGGGCAGTTAAAAAGGAAAAGAACAGAGTGTTCGAGTGGAAAACGGGTTTCGTCCGACTTTTCGTATATTCGAGATAAAATAAACGTGCTTCACTTTGAAATTAATTTCGGTCCGTACCATTCGTTTATACTGTACCGACGACTGGTAGGTATTTTTTGGGATATGAAATTTGATTTTTGTGGCCAGATTTAATTTATATAATAAGAGGGTTGTAAATTGCTAAACAGATATTTTTTCTATTATTACTAGCATACACTGATTTGGTGGAGTTCTTTTCCTTTTTAGTGTTATAAATATCTATATTAATCAGAAGGAACAATATATAAAAGACATTGTGAAATATGAGATTGTTTTGTTGTTTAAACGGACATTTAAAGTTGATAATGGCATCAAGGGCTCCATATATTGTTATTTATGCGATCATCATTTATTAAAACTTTTTTTTATTAAAGTTTCTGCCACAAAGCTTTTGTGACAACTTTATACTATTTTGAATTCATGAATGAAATTATTGTTTTAAATTTACATTAATGATGTTATATTTTTTAATAGATACTGAATTTCTATTATAAATACAATCAGGTATCACAAATTGAGTTTAGTGATCTTATATTTAAATTTTTATATTAAGCTGATGACATTTTTTACTTATATATATATTACTTTTATTAACACCATAATTTACATCCTTCCATCAATTAAATTTGGCATGGTTCAGAATGCATACACTCTGCCTATTTTTTTTTAGTACAAAATAATTTGTATAATTATTTGACTGATAATATTAAGATCTATAATTTTTTTTAACTTCATCTCTTTATGTCTAGCTGTAAATGTTTAGTTATGAATAGTTTTTTATTAATTTAATTATAAGGTGGTACTCAAATGACAGTGCATTGTAGAATTCATAGTTGAATGTATCCAAAGTATTTTTGCAGTATTTTTATCTTAAAAGGGATAATGTTTATTGAAAACTCATTACCAATTGATTAGTTTCCAGCATGTATTCCGATTCTTTTGGAATCCATGGCATATTATTCTACTGGAATATAAATATTAAAGAAAGAGGGGATTGGCTTTGATGTCCATTGGAAGCTTGTGATTTACCTCATGTACCTTGGGCTCGAGGCAGTTTTGAGTGAAAAAGGAATCTCCTTCAAAAGGGAATTAATGTTTAAGTATAATCACTTTAAGAAAATTGAATGTATTTAGTGTTACATTTTTGAGAAGGTATAAGTTTAGGTATAAGGAAGGTATAAGTATGAGTTTTTAACAACTATTTCAAGTTGAAGACATTGATGAATTATTAACATGTAATCTCAATATTTCCTATTATGTCAGTAAAATTTACATTGCACTCTAGGTACCCTATCATTGCTAATTGGAACAGAGTATTGAAATTTTTTAACTTGTATTTGTTTTGTTTAACTTTAATTTGTGAATTTTATTAAAATGTATTGATTGGTACAATTAACTAGTTATGTTGTTTGTATCATCTGTAATGATGTTTTGTTATAATTTAGATGGACAAAATTACCGAAGCACAAAAAGCTGCATATCTTGAGGCTCATGCAGTGATGCAGCAACAAATGGCGCAGCATGCTGCAAATTTACAACAGCAACAACAGCAACAGCAACAACAGCAGCAACAACAGCAACAGCATAAAGTCAAAATGGAATACGTTCCAACTCTGAAAGTACCACAAGTGCCGCAGCCTCAGAGCCAACCTAATCCGAGTCAAGAGCACACATTCACTATGGTCCCGGATGACGGTTTGGGTTATGATGACGGTGTCAGAGTTTTGAGATCCATAGGAACATGGTGTGTATAGTTGTGTGCATGTTTTCACAGCATTGTCAAAATGAGATTGTAACAAATATTTTAAAATATTTATTAATTATTATTTATCAATTTCTCCTACATTATATGTTTTTCATTTCTCTTCTTATAATGGCCAGATGAAAATTTCTTATTTGTGGAAAATTTAATTTGTTTTGCATCAGTAAACAGTTTTTCAGCAAGCTGCATATTTAATTCTCCCTGTTGAAATTGGAAGCTTTTAAATGTGCATTGAATTGATACATATTAATGTGGAAGCATATGAATATTTTGTGACCAACCAGAAGTGTCAGGATTTTGAAATATAGAGGATATTCATTCGCACTTCAGAAAATGTTGTAATTTTTATTGAATCCAATCTGTTGTTTTTCAAATTAATATCTTCTTAAATTATACTTTAAGCTGTAGGGTAATGTACAATTAAAAAATTGACAAGTTGACTTTTTGCTTTAGGGCTCCTGATTACAGTTCACAAGTGCCAGCTTTCCCCGGTGACCAGGGCAATTTCAGCAATGAGGCAGACAGGAAACAGGGAGCGCAGACCACTGCCACACAGACACCTGCACAACCTCTTGTCAAGCCCAAGCCTAAGGTCGAAAATAATAACAAGAGTTTCACATGTACAGAGTGTGGGAAAGGGCTAGCTAGGAAAGACAAACTGGTAATTTCTTTAAAATGATGGTGTATATTTTAATTAATAAGTTTACTTTAAACCATAATTAATAAAATAAGACCATTAATATTTTATATAGTTTTAAGACTTTGCATGATTTAAATTTCCACTAAATGTAATGGATTGTAATGAATTTCTGCTCTTCATGATTTGCTTTTTAGTTTGATTTATTTATCAGGTAACTAATTCAGGCACGATCACTCGATAGCTTTAACAAAGAGTCATGGTCACATCTATCTGATTGAAGAATAGTTTCATCAATTTATTTTATATTGTAGTGCAGACTCCAACATAAACTTTAATTGTTATGTCTATTGACTTTTCCAGTAAGTGTAAGTTTAATTAATGGTCCATTATTTTTAAGAACCACTTAACATTTTTGTGATAGGTTATCCACATGAGAATACATACTGGTGAAAAGCCTTACGTCTGTGAAGTGTGTAAGAAGGCATTTGCAAGGAGAGACAAGTTAGTTATACATGTGAACAAGCTAAAACACATGACTCCGTCCAATCTGGCTCCGTTGGCCAAACGCAACAATCCACTCGATAAACATATCCCCTCATCTACTGTCACATCGGACAAGAAAGATAAAGATGATCATTCATCACCGCCTAATACTCTCCCGGTAAGACTTTTTAATTGGTTTGTATAACACAGTATTTGAAGTGTTTGACAGACTTCAGTAAACATTTATTTACTGAGGCTGGCAATCTTTGCGCTTCTAAATTCTGTTGACATATTTTGTACCGAGTTCCTTAACAGCTATGTACAAAATCACAAACTGCTCATTACAGTGAATTATTAACCCTCTTATGAAATGATTACCCTCATTTAGCTCAATAACTTTGTTTCCTCCATGGAAGGCTTTGTGTTTTGCTAAAGTAGTTCATAATAGTTTCCTGTGTTTGTTGAGGGCACTTCTTTGTTGCCTTTTTGCTTACTGCTTCAGGCTGCAGTTTTCTAAATATAAAATTATTTTGGTTGTAATAAAAACCAAATTTACCAATGTGACAGTTTAATATATGGACGTAGACGGATTTTTGGGCATAAAGAAGGAGAATGAGTGAGCCTACTGTGAGAGAGGGTCTAAAGGTCACTAAATCGACCAACTGAGACAATCCTTGACCATCTGCTAGTGGTGATTTTGACATCACGGCGGGTTCGTCGCCAGGATTTAAACTGCAGTTGTAATTTACAGTGATTCTGTTATAATTTTGTAAATTTTATTAATTGGGAATGCATTTATAAAGATCTTTTGTAATTATTGCATAAAAAAAAGAGCAGTTTGTTATCATTATCTATGTTAGCCATTGCATAGATTATTATTTTTTATTCTAACTTTCATTTCAAGTGAGATTTAGCTTGTCCACCATTTGCATTAGAACAAATAAAAATGGCTGACAGCTAAACCTTGTACACAGGAGTATATTTGTTGTTGAGAGATAGGGGTTCAGGTATGCTTTCTTAAATTACAGCTTACTGAAATAATTTAGCTTGAAAGAGAAGTTTTTGAAAGCTTGTTAATTGCGTTATAACCTTTAAGCATTAATGGATGGCCCTTGAATTTTATAGTTTATTTCATTTATATCTTTACTGGCTGCATTAGGTTCCTACTTCAGTCTTCTCATTTATCATTCCTTCCTTGAATAGTTATATTGATTTGAACTGAATTAACTAAATATGGTTTCTATCAGTCACTAATAGAGTGATTGAAATGTCTTCAAATCAGACTCTGTAATTAGTCTTTCAGGGAATTCAGTTTCTTCCAAGAATTTTTGAAGCAAATGGTAGTGGATAGAACTTGGATACATATAAACATGTCCAATCAGTATATACATATATGTATATGTATGTATGCATGTATTTAAAATGAGTGAGAGTATGAACCTTTTGTCTATATTTAAAAGAAATGAGATAATATATATCTTCATGGGTTAATCATTAATCATTTTGTGACTTTTTATATTTAAAAAATATGATATTATTTTATTATGAAAAATAGATTTAAAAAGCTAATTTTCATAAATGTACTGCAGTTGTAAGTTGTGAAAAATAGGTTTATTGAAGGAAGGATAATTTAAGGATAATTTTTTGGACCATAGCTTGGGGTACAAACTATGAGGAACTTAAATTAATTTTGGACAGTATATAACAATTAGATTTTCAAATAAATTGAGTGATACATAAGTGAAAAATTGAATGCAGGTGAGAAATATTTCTATAAAAACAATAAAAAGTAACAAGTCTAAACACTTCAGGTACGAATGTAACCTTTTTTAAATTAATAAAACTAACTGACTTATCTTTTGTTAAATTTTTATTTTTGTGGTGTTATGAGCTTATGTTTTACATATAGTAAATTGATAGAACTAGATCCTTCCCTATGTGTGTTTCAATGGACAGCCTTTTATTTATGTCTTGCTGTGGTTTTGCCTTGTGTCACAGTAATATTCATTTTCCTTTAAACCTGCTTACTACTTCATTTGGAATTCCTCTATTCTTTTGCATTTTCTGTACTAAAAAAATGTTTTGTAGTAAGAATAAGAAGTATGTAGTCATGGGAAGTGCACATTATACATAAATGTTTTTTAGTCACAAACTCACCAAATAAATAAGTCATATACAGCTCATTTTTTCATAAGTTGTGTGTTATATGAACTGTTTAAACAGGTGTTTCTTTTTAAATTTATTTTTTATTATGACACACAATGGACATTGTAGTGTAGAATTTGTTGGAGAATGGCTTATTAGTGTTCTGATTGATTAAATCGTGAATCTTTAATTAAAAAAGTGATTTTTTTATTTCATTCTGTAAAAAGTCTATAATTTAATTATAATACTACAAATTTTTGGGTTTAGGATATTTTAATTCAAATTTTAATTTATTAGGACGCCCTAAGCTATGGTGCTAAAGTCAAAGTCACATCATATATTATAATAAAATTATACCTGTGACTGGTCATTTTTGAATAAAAAGTGCTAGCAAAATCATATTCTTTTACTATCTTCAGCACTGCAGTGATTCAGTAATTTAAATTATAAATTACGTCTGGAAGTTGTCAATGATAAATCTGTTGTTTTTAATTCTGATTTGAAATTTGGACTGAGTTCACTGAAGAAATTGGAAAAAATATTGAATAAATTGTATTAGAGATTTTGACAGTTTAATAAATTATGATTTCAATAGTTTTATTACTGAACATATTATTACATAACTTATTTTGTAAACATATTTTCTTAAAATCACTAAGTTCTTGTTGGAAGACTTGGGCAGGTTTAAAATGTCTTGTTTTCTTTAATGTAATTTTCAAAAGGTGATAATAAAGTGTTTGATCCTTCCGGTTAAACCTTTTTGGCAACAGTGGTCTTGCATGTTTTGTGTTTAAAACATTTTGAATCCTAAAGATATAAATTTATTAAGTTTGTTCTGAACAGTGAAGTTCCATGTTTTTATGGTTAATTAAGTATGTGTATCAAGCTTTATTTTGTATTAATTTTATTTAGTTTTTAGTCCAGTTAACTATAATTTCATAATTATTATTATGTATGAAATTATATAAGTATGTAGTTATTTTATTAGAGTGAACAATGTGAAATGTGTAATTCCATATTGGTAAGAGTATACAGATGACTGTATAATATAAAGAATAGTAATGAAGTCTGATTTCCATATCAGTGACCTTATCCAGTAGAGTAGAACATTAATACAATTGGTATATTTTCACACATCAGATACATTGCATTATCCTTAATTTCTGCCTTAGCAGAATGATACTGTTCTAATAATAATTAAAAATTGTTTGCCCTTTAAACCAAAATAGACTTAAAACTCGATATTAGTTCAACATAATTATTGGTCTTCTAACGTACAAATGTACTCCAATAAATTATTTCTGTGAACTAAGTCAAACTGCTAAGGACTGTATTTATTATCTGTGGGTCTGATGGGTGATTTTATATTGTATGTAATATATGAAGGGCATTGTCTTTATGAAAAGAGATAAACATTATTTTTTAGTTTTGTTCTTAAAAAAATAACTTAAAGACCAAGTGACTTCAGAACTATATTTTGTTTGGTGATAAATTTTATGTCTCATACCAGTAATTCAGAAAACAAATTTCGCCTCTAAATTTTGAATTATAAAAATTTAATTTTTTGCTAATATGAGGACTCTGAATCATATCAATTTATGAAAGTTGAATGGTATTTATTCATTATGAGTATCATATTTTAATATTTTCCAATTATTGGTTCTATTCTATTACAGCTATTTTATTATGATTCTTAATAGTGAAAGGGGAGGTGGAACTTATTTCTTTCTAGGTTGTTTTAAAAGGAATGTTTGTTTGACTTAATTAAACTCTTAATTTCGTGACTGGGGTGTTAATTTTGGTTATAACGCAAGATCATGTCAAGCTTAGTCAGAGAATGTTTTTTTCATAATTGTCACAATGAGGATTTAATCACATAAATATATAAGTAATAATAAAATCGCAGGATTGTCATAATTTTTTGTTTCCAATAGGAACAATATGTTTGCACAAAAATAATACCTGATAAAGAGTCTGCCAGTCAAATATTGTAGATTATAGGTCCATTTCATGAGTTCAGCTCACTAATGCCTTAGTTAGATTAAGGGATATAGTTTCAAGTTTTAATGTAGCATGATAATGGCTTTTTCTGAATCCTGTTCATCCTATACATATATGGATGTAAATCCTACCGCCAATTTCAGAATGGGCACTGTTAATACTATTTCAAAATGACGTTTGATTAAATTGATATCTTGACTGGAATTTTTAAGTTCAATTAATATAAAAAATAAATGAAAATTTATTATTGAAGCTTTTCATTTGTATCTATTTTTATTATTTAAAGAAAATAAGTACCATTGAAGATTTAAGTAATATTAAGAAATATTTTCATTTTCATAAATAATAAGGAAAATAGTGCATTAAGGAAAGGATGAGCACCCAGTTCTGTACTTCTTCTATTGTGATTTTTATTCAAAATATACAATAACATCATGTTTGTACAAACAATTATAGGTTTAGGATATTTTTTCTCTGGGTATTAATGAGCTCTAGGTATTGGTGAGCTCTAGGTACTAATGAAGATTGCGTTAATTAATTTAACCAAACTGAAGTGTTGATGCTTTTGTGACTAATTTAACTTTTATATTTAATATTCATTATTTTGTAAACAAAAAATAAATTTCAAGCAAAACATTGGTAATGAACTGATACATCATCAAGGCTCTTATAACTTAATAGTATGGGGGTTGGCAATCATTTTCTGTATTGGATAGAATAGTAAATAGTTTTTGTTTTTGTGCCAAGAGGTAGCAGATATTGTGTACAAGAGAAAACTGATTTCTAAAACAATAATAATAAGAATAGAATTTTGTTATTGTTAGGGAAGGATGGGATTTATTTTTAGGATAAATTTTAGTTTATTCAAAGCTTCCCTTAACCAAAGTTAATTCAAACCCATTATTGACTATAATTCTTCTTTTAATTTTTTAAAAATCATTTATTAATATCCTAATTGTCTTATAGTTTGTTGACCCCTGACAATAAATTTGAGAATCATCTTAGTGTAAATTTTGTTGTGATTTGAACTAGTCAATATTGTCATCCGTACGATTTACTGACTTTGTTTTGCTTTGGGTTAGATTGGTTTTGATTTTTCACTACCGTTACTAGCAATCAGCTATTATTGTAGTGAACTTATATCTATGTGGTGGTTATAGATTGAGTTATTACTGACGGTAGAAGGAGTGATCTTTTAGAGGACAGGATGCTCCATCCTGATATAAACTCATTTGTATGCAATTATTACTTTAATACTAAGTGGTTGCTGCGATTGTGAGAAGTCAAAACTGGTCCTGGAAAATAGGTAGGAAATTGCACGGATGAAAATATGCCAAACATTTGTGGACATGCAGTCTGAACTGAACTAGTTGATGCTAAGTACTGTGTATATAATAGGGAGGTAGTTGGAGTTGTGAGCTGTGCGGAAGAGTACTGTCAGGTAGAGAAGAGTGGTCAGCACACGCGAGGGCACATCTAGAAGCTCAGGTGGCACCAGCGCCTTATCAGCCTCCAGCGTACCCAGCTCCTGACAGGCACTATTGCCTCATGTGCCGCCAGGACTTTGCTGATCGTACTGAGTTCATGTTCCACCTCAGGGCACACTTTAAGTCACAAGAGATGATCGATTCTGCAGGTCTCTGCACTTAACTTTATCCCCATTGTTTTGGTTGAGACCTGTCAAACTTCTATATTTTTTTCATGTCCTGTGTACTGTAAGCTCGGACCGTGTCATGTCTAAGCCAGTGCTGTGTAGATTTGATATTACTGTCTTGCTCACTCTGTTTTAAACACCTGTTCAGAGAATTGTCGATGAATTTTAACTCAGACAAATGTTGTTTGATTCTTGTTAGTATTTATCGTTTTTAAAACCTCATAGTTCATATTTTATAGTTTGTATCATTGGATTTTAATTTTTTCTTTATTTTTAGTAACATTTGTTTAGAAAATAACCAAAAGAACAAATGGCCTCAAAAATATATTTCGATAATATATAAAATTAATTATAATGGAAAACTTTAAGTGGCCAGTAATTCAAAAAAGTGGGTCTGGCTTTTTTAATTTTCAGTTAGAAATATGTGAGTTAGATTGATAGCTGTATAAGATTATGAATATTACATGTTCATATTTCAGAGTCTATTTTAATAGTAGTTTTTAATTGAGCCAATTTAAGCCACTATTCTGGTTAATTTTCTTTGGTCATTCTATTTTCTGGGAACACATAATTGTAAAATCTTTAATTTTCTTTTATTATTTCTAATCCAAGATTGTCTGATTGTTTTTGAGAATTACTATTTAAAGGCAGCGCTATCAATATTTTGTAAATGGAATATTTAATGTCGTGGCCTTCCTTTAATAGAGATATTTAGAATTATTTTTAAAAATTCCATAAGTGATATTCTCTTGTATAACAGTGCCAAAAATATGTTGCCTTTACAAATTAAAAAAGTGCTCTCAAAAACAAATATGCACTTGGAGAGTGAACCACCCGAACCTGGAAATGTTTAATGTTTTTAGAAATATTGTGTTCTTTGGCATTTCTCTGAACAGAAAATGAGACTCTATTTTAAGGGTCTTATAGAGCCACCCTATTTTCTCTTATAAGTAACAGCTTTGAGACTGACATATGTGAAATAATATTCATTATGGTAGACTTGCATCATAGTTTCTTTTTCTTCATTGGTTTAATTTTAATGATATTATTTGACTTTTTTTACTTTTTTTTTTAACATGAAAGTGTCTACTGTATTGAAAATAAATAACTTGGGTGGGACCAAATAATATTTGCAATTAGATTATATTATTTCTTGTCAGAATCAAATTGTATACTACACTGGCTTGCAGCACACTTAATTTTGTTTTCATAAAATATGTTTTGAGTAATTAAAGGCTGTTTTTTAGCAGCTGTATGATGTATTGTTACATTATTATAAGGGATTGGATTTAGGTAACTTGATTTTATATATGAAACAAAGTGTTTTCCAGATTTTACTGGCTAATTGGTTACAAAATATTCAGTGTATATAAATGTAGTTTATTCACTACTTTGTATTTCTATAAAATTTTCTTTTTTCTTTTGGCACTAAAGTATATTTTATTACACGATGCTCAGTTAAGAATCTCAGATGCAAGTTTCATTCTAGGAAAACTTAGTTTAACTAGCAGTTTATGGGAAGTATTAGGTTAATTGAGATAGTTTAATGAGTGCATTCTTCAATGTGTGGAAAGAAAGTTTCAATATTTGAGAGGGTTGTTACAGTGTTATTATTTTTAGGTAATAATGAAATGGTTTAAAATTTCAAGTATTCTGAATGAAAATCAATTGCTTTGTTGCTGCCGATGGATTGGTTTGTTACATTAGTTTATAACAAAATTCACTGAGGATGTTGAAATTTATAGTTATGTTGAATTAATTTTATTGGTAGAAGTGAATGGATATTTTAATCTACTGATGTTTCTAATCTTGCTGTTTTGTCAATTCTGGTGCATTGCAAGTATGTACATTTAGTTTATTTAATTATTGTTATTGTGACAGTAAAGTATATTATTCAAAGTACATTCCTTCATATAGTTAAGAAGTTGGAATTTATTTTTCCTCTTTGTACTTAGTACAACATCACATTTGTTCCTGCAGCTAATACATAAATTGCTCAGCTCAGGAATAACATATTATGATACAAGAATTGTTGGTGCCAATGTACTGATCAGTTTTAAATATATTTCCAGTTAATTCTGTTTATTTAATTATAAATTGAGTCCGTTTAAGTTTTATTTTGAGATTTTAACTAATTACTGATTTAATATTACATTAAATTACATGACTGTAATGGAGATTACAAAAATTTACAATGTCGCTGTTTTTTTTTTTTGTAGTATTCTAAGGATAAGGTATTATATACATCACACTTGACTGTGATATTGATTTTAAAGCTCACATCACTCACTTCATTAAAGAAAAACATTTTTATTGAAATTGTTTTTATTCATGTACTTTGTTATCACATTTTCAATAGTTATTGGTAACATCAATATAAATATTTATGTATGTATGTGTATATATATATATATATATATATATATATATATACACGAACCATTGGATTTGTATGACATTATTATTTATTATTCATAATATTATAACAACATTTTCCTCTTTTGTTCAATGGATTGCAGTTGTGTTTATTTTATTATTGTGTGTATTTATTATTTTATGTGAGGAAAATGCAATTCATTTATATATATATATATATATATATATATATATATATATATATATATATATATATATGTACATGCTTGAAATGCACTCATGAAACACGATGAAATGTTCATTAGTCATATTTACTAACCCTTATTGCAGGTATTGCAGAGAAGTATCTACTAGCAGACATATCACTTACTTTAATTAAATTTATATGCACTTCTACCAGACTGTATGTTCCTTTGTGTTATTTATTTTAATTTTAATGCAATGACTATTATTGTGTAGGCTGTTAACAAAAGAAGATAGAGCCTGTACTTAACAAATTGTAACAAAATTTATGAATTAATGTTTGATGGGATATTTGTTGTTTTAAATGAATTGTTACTTTATTTTCAGTTCCTTTAGTATTTGAAAACAGTTTGTCTATTCATTTGGTAATACTCAATATTTCATGAAGTTGATTTATTTCATAAGCTAATTATTAACATTTATTAAATATCAACATTATCATTTGCAGATTTATTCATAGGGCTAAAAGTTATATCCTCCGTATATTTTAAGTCCTATTTTTGAGTATTATTATTTTTATGATATTGAAGACCTCTTGGAATATTTTTTTGTCAATTATTTTGAAGTTTTCATCTTGAAAGCTAACAAGTTAGTCTACCATTGGGAAACGTAGGGTTCGATGATGTTAGACATTGCCTTATAAATTTGTGACACCTTTAGATTTGATTTTCAGGAGTGGGTGGATAACGTATCCACTTTTATTCAGATAATTCTATAGTACAAGTTCAGTCATGTTCCTACATACTTGAGACAAAGGGCTCATCAGTAGTCATGTCATTAGCTCTCCTATATATCCTCTCTCTATCATTATTAGTTTGTCCTTGCATTTAGAATAAGAATTTATATCATTTTTATATATTTAGACTATTTCTAAGATAATAGCTGTAAGTATAACTGTACGTGTGATCTATTATCGGTTGCTAAGAGGTGGGTGACTTTGTGACATATTGATTAAGTTACTAATTTAAGAGAGCCTACTTAATATTTAGGGCAGGTGAATACTTTTTATATCTATGTATAAATATATACCCTTTACTAAATTGATATTAATTTTTTACAATCTAAAATGCTGTATAAATGTAATATGACGCATTCTAAAAAATGAATTTGAAAAAGCAAACTGTAATATAAAGCGGAAGAATGATCCATGCATATGTTGTATGGAAATAGTGCGAATGAATCCTTTTCTTCACAGAACTGAACAAAAATGTACCTGAATTTATTACATCATATTCCACAAGAATATAAAAATAACTTCTCTTATTTAAAAATTGTAATAGGAATCCGAAAAGGATTTATTTACTATATTTGTGTGTGTTTGTTTATTTAGACTGTTCCCTCCAGTGGTTGTTTCCTAATATCAGGTTTCAGAAAAGTCTGGTTAGAAATTTTAAGCCTATTATGTATTTTCAGATTAATTTCTAGCTTTCATCTTCAAGAACAATCAAAATTGTTCTTTAGTGACTGACATTGATAATCATTAACTTACAAATTGTAATAAGGTCTCACCTGTCATTATTTATTATTAAGTGATTCAACAATATTTATTTTAAACGTTCGCGTTAATATTCACACGCTTGGCCACGAGAATATGAACAATAATAATTTGTACCTTTGAAATTCTTTCCAAAATAAGCTGGCAATATTTTTTAAATTGGGCTTCCATTTATTCAGGCTATTACAGTGGTTTGTTTATATAACTGTAACAAATAACTGTGTATTGTATTCCATATATTTAGATTCTCAATTATGTGTTTTGTAATTACAGTGCTATTAATATTTAGTATATATATATATATATATATATATATATATATATATATATATATATATATATATATATATATATATATATAACTCAGCATCCATTTTCTTTTTATACTGATAAATAACTTGACCAATTGATTGAGTCAATTCTCACATTAGATGATTTATTCAGTTTAAAGTATAATTATGTCAACTAGAAAAAAAAATGTTGATAAATTTTTATTTCCTTATATTCAAGTTTTTTAAAAATTAAAAAAAGCACATTTTTTGCGGATTTATTTGAGTAAAGGTCTCATTATTATATTAAAGGCTAGGAAAACTAAAGTGATTATGAAAATGCCCTATTTTGAAGGACAATATATGAATGCCAGTTTTATTGAGTCAAGCATATACAAATTATATAGTTCATATTCAGGTATTTAAATAATGTCATGTTAAGTCGGTGTTATTATCATTATTTAACAATTATTCACGAATGAGACAATATTTTTAGTGTTAAAAATGTTTGTTATAATAGCTTGTAACACTGGCAACTATCAGGTATTTTAGAGATAATTAATTTAATATATCTTATTTCTTACATAGAAGTTAATATGTTATTATCAGAATACATTTATGTATCTATAATTTATTATGTTTATCTAAGTTTTTTATTGTTTGATGTTGTGCTTTATTTTGTTACGAATTTTTGTAATGTTTGTCTTGGGGAATTTTTGCTAAGTATTTTTATGGTAAGAGTAATCAAGCTTTTACATTATCTACAAGATTTGATATTGTTTATGCCGGAATGCAAATCAGTTAGGAAACAGGCTGTATTATTATTTTGAGAAATATGATATACGTGTGAATGACTTTGTAAGAATTAAAGCCTACCTCCTTTCTATTTTAAATTGATTTTTGCCATATTATTTTATGGGCTATACTAGTGACGTGCTTAGTGATTATCATCAGTTTCCTATAAACCTTAGGGCCTTTGCAGGTTTTAATAGACCGTAATATGCTGCCCATGCTATTAGACTACTGTATCTAGTTTGCTAATAAAAAATACAAAAGTATATCCCACCTGTAAATTTTTCACATTAAATACCTGTTCTGCTTTTCAAATTTAAATTGGCGTATTTAGGATTCAAGTCAATATCTCCAATTTCAGTAGCTAGAAAAATATAGAACTTCGAATTGTTGAATCCGGCTGGGAGATTTTTGGATGTATGTTTACGTTGTTTGTTTTCATGTAGAACAAGCATACTCGAAGAAAATATGGCAATGAAGGTGTGAATGAAGAACGTTCGGGCGAACGTAAATCCCTATACTTCATTGTCATTTAGTTGGTGTTAAAGAAAATTAAGACGTTTTCAAAATTATTTATGAAGTTATTTTATTGTTGCACGAGTTTTATTTAATTTTATAATGGTCACAGAACAATAACTCTGTGCCTATAATTTGTTACGCTTATCTGAGATTTCAGGATATTATTGCCCAATAGCGTTTCTAAATTACGAGGGTGCGCACTCCTTCCATTACATTCACCTCACCGAGTGTGACAAAACAACTGCCCGGCGTGCCAAACCTAATTTAGAAGCCTCTTAATGGGTTTCAAATATATTTTGTGAGTTGAGAGAGAGAAAAATCATGTCTTTTAAAATGGTCCATCCATTGACGGACAATGGTACGTCCGACTGTACGCGTTGGTGTTTTACACCGTATGCCAAATGCGAGGCAGATCCAGGTCGCGAGTATCTAGAGGAACCTCTAGACGTCTTCTAGACCTAGGAACCTGGAAGATCTCATATTTTGTAGGTTCCTGAAGTTGCTGTCTCCTCTCGCTGGTTTGGTCTTTTGCTAAACCGGTTTCGGCTGCTCGCCATCTTCAGTAGCGGTGTTAGTCACTGTTAGAACTTAGGATGTTTTTTGGGCATCCTCTCTGCACTGTCACTTTCACATGTACTGTCGTACGCATGTGTCGTCACATGACAGTGCTACTGAAGATGGCGAGCAGCCGAAACCGGTCTAGCAAAAGACCAAACCAGCGAGAGGAGACAGAAACTTCACGAACCTACAGTATGCCAACCCCTCGCAGACCACAAAACAGGTATATCAAATCTCATATTTTATAAAAAAAAAATTATTTGTGTCAATTTAAGTAAGCTATTTAAATTTTACTATAAAGTATGACCGAGTAGAAATCGTCCTAAATAAATTCTTAAATAATTACTAATTAGTTTCGGTACAGCAGAATGAAAAGCTGTAAGCAGAATTTTATGCGTATATATATTGATTAAAACAATTTTAATCTGTCTGTTGAACTGTACAACAAATTCAATGTCGAAAAGTGACAATAAAGAAATAGGGAATTTGAGTAATTGATAAGTGTTTGATGAACCGCAGGGTTTAATTCGAACTATGCAACTAGGTCAACACTGTCCTGATCTAAAACTAGTTTTCTCATTATATTTACATATTTATTTTTAAGATTTTGGCAAATTACGATTGGATCCTAAATGTAAGACACGAAACAAACTCGTGTTACTTCGTGCAACACTCGTACAGGTTGTATACTCTATATGTGCTTATATTTTATTTTCAAATCATATTACAAATAAATGAACCAGATAATAACAATTAATTTGTAAATAAGGCTTTGAAGAAAAAGCTTATTCGGGTGTTCAGTGTAGGTACGTCCCCGCAAAGAATGTTACATTTATTTATAACAGCCCCTGCTGAACTCAATTTGTGAAGCCGGGAACAACTTACGTGTACCAGTCGCTTGTACTGCGTTTTTTCGGTCAACTTATGCCTCAATGAATTTAACGCTTTCTTCAATTCAAACGCTGTCTTGAACCCGCTAACGAGATGAATTTTCAAAAACGACCCTGGACAAGCGGAATTCTCCTCGTTAAAGTAGCATTTCACTTGAAAACAGCCAGCAGCAATTTGTATTTTTCATTTAGGTTATTCAACATTCAATATGGTCCTTATATTCATAGATACATTCGATAGGAGAAATCAGCGATCCTAAAATAGTAGGAAGTATTTCGTTAACAGTATATCGTATTCAACGGATGATTATGTAATACGTACAGTACTTAATTATTATTGTACGATATATAAGAAATACTGGATAAATTTGTGGAATAATATTTCTTACATATATTCATAATAATGCTCATTTGAAAAAAGTACCATCATTGGGTGGTCTCTTTTATCGAGTCATTCACGTGAAAAGAAAACACTCAACACTTGTACGAATAACTTTATGTAGTTGATTGTACGAAAATAAAAAGGTTAAAAAAAACATTCACAATAAGGATGAGTAAATATATTACTGGTTTTGTGAATGGAAGGCGGCTAGTTTCTCGACTAACACAGCAGCTCCCACGGTAAGCGTAACCCATTATTTTTTATTATTTCTAACTAACCCCTTATACATAGACACTGAAGGTGGCGTTGAACGAATCGTTAAAATACGACAAATTAATTAAAATAATAAGTATTACGTTAATTTTAAATGATAATTATTATAATATTTGAAATGGGTTACCAATCTTTGAAAATATTCCTAGCCGTCGAAAATTGCCATATACCCCTTTAAATTTGTTTATAACATGCACATATTATCATTACATTCGGAATAAGAATGGAAATAAAGTATTCATAAATAAAGTAATCCGGTAGTTGTTCTGGTTAGGTTTTGATATATAGTGTTGGTGTCCGCTGATAACTGATTGTGAATCCTGTCGATTCTACTGCAAGATTAGGTTCGCGTTATAATTTGGCATAGTCAGTTAATGGATTTGGACATTGCCAATCGGTAATTTGGTGGTGGACGGTCGGAAGTGTGCGAAGGGACCAATTTTAAATTGAGGGGGAAGGTAAATTTCCGCGGGCCTACTGGGGGGAACCAGTGTCAATGTCAATGGGCAGTGGTTGGCATTGGGGGACATTATGATTGTGGCCGCTTGGAGGTTGCCGCCACTGCCCACCGCTATATAAGCCAACCTCACCACCTTCACTAACCACCTCCAACAGACCGAGTTGCACACCACACTGTGAGAGCTCGCCGTAATGTTTAAGATCGTAAGTATTCAAGTATTCAACTTTCTTCCCAGTGAAAGTTTCTTTATACGTTCGTTTAGAATTCTGTTTCTACGTTTACCGTATTAAACAAAATTAGTTTAATTTATATCGACTATTTAAAAAATATTTTTGAAAAAGTAGTTCCGCGGCTCGTTTAAATATAGATACACACGTTTGAACGACTCGGATATAAGATGAGTCGTTCGTTCATTTATTTTTCGGTAGGACAACGATAAACAACGTAACATATATAAATGCGAGTTTATTTACAGAATTTTATTCGAGCAAATTATAAAATAAACTCCCCTAAATTCCATTTTAAAAGAAAAAAATACGAGACGGTGAAATAAATTATAGTCGCCGCTTTTACGCGGTCCGATTTCCAGATCTTTGCGTGTGCCCTGGTGTGCCTGGCGGTGGCCCAGCAAGACGATGACGGTCAATACCATCCGGAGAAATACGAGGTACCATACCAAGGCGAGACCAACCAGCTGACACAGAGCTACCAGCAGCCCGCATACAGACCACAACCCCAACCGGCCTACCGCCCCCAGCCCCAGCCCCAACCGCAGGCCTACCGCCCCAGCCCCAGCCCCAACCGCAGGCCTACCGTCCCCAGCCACAGAGTAACTACCAGAGCGACCCCAGGCAGGCCGCAATCCTCAGCGAAGAGAGGTACCTGTCCAACGACGGCAAGTTCGGCGCCGCCTACACCCAAGAGGACGGAGTAGAGTTCAAGGAAGAAGCCCAACCGGACGGTACCCGCGTGGGACAGTACAGCTGGGTGGACCCGTCCGGACAGAGGAGGACGGTCTCGTACACGGCGGGCAAACACGGCTTCCAGGCCTCGGGCGACCACCTGCCTCAGGGCCCCGCACCCCAGCCCCAACCCCAACAGCAGCCCCAGCCCCAATACCGGCCCCAGCCCCAGCCCCAGCCCCAATACCGGCCCCAGCCCCAGCCCCAGCCCCAGTACCAGCCCCAGCCCCAGTACCAGCCCCAGCCCCGACCCCAACCCCAACCCCAGTACAGGCCCCAGCAGCGCCAATACGAGGAACCGCAGCAAGAGTACGTCGACAACGGACCCGTCACTTTCCCAGAGGTCGCTCATCCCGACGTCTCCCAATCCTCAGCCACCGGCTACACAATCACCTCCTCCTTCTGAGCCTATTCTTAGAGTTACCTGGCTCGACTGTGATCTCCGATCCACTAGTTAGCCCTCTTATTTATGTCCCTTATGTGACTGTGATCGCAACTGCTCGCTCCCTCCTCTCCCCCCTCGCTTAGTCTGGTCGGCGAGGCACTCTGTTTTGTTTGTAGACTTTTTCTACCATTTTTAATTTAATTTTATACGCAAAAAGAATAAAATATTTCTGGCCGGACGTGGGATTTATATATCACCCTGAAAACAAAGTGATTTAATAATGGAGAGAAATAACTACGGATTGTAAAACTTCCTAGACCTAATTACTGCAAGTTTTAGCCTTCGAGAAATAAAAGGTCAATCGAGTTGAAAGCTGGTACCTAATCCTTAAGGACTACTTGCTGAAACTATTAAATTGCAACTACTATTAAAAAATGATTATCGCCGCTTCTTCAGAAAATACTACTGTTTTGCCCTTGGTGTCACTATGAGAAATGATGATTCTCATTATCGATTTTGAGCTCGTCTTTTTGGAAAGAGACGTTCAATTTAGAATAACTATTTCTCATATATTTAAGAGTAGAAATAGGTTCCGTCGTTGAAAGAAAGTTGTGGGAAAACGGAACCATTTGTTGTATATTTTTGGCAAATAAAAAAAAACACTAATGGGTAATTTTTCGGTTTTATATTTTTCTATGAATTTTTTTATGCAGACGCGATACCTTCAATTCTCGTTATCGTAGGAACTTGTACTGATTTGTGTTCTATTAAAGTTAAATTTTCTTTTCAAACTAAGAGGAAACCTTTTTAAATCTAAAAATCTGGGAACATCTGTTTCAAATGGGACTTCCTCTTCCTTCACTAAATTTGAGAATGGGATAAGCGGCGTTTTTATGCGGCGTCCAAGTTCCCTTTTTTATTTTGAAACGTTCATTATCTGACCTTGAGTTTTACTTGTTGAGGTTTACTTTTCAAGTACGGTAACACTATATTTCGATTCCGGTATTGGATCGCTTATATATTAAAAGTGTGCAAGCTTGCTCCTACCCTGACGCATGGTCAATATAAAGCGTCTTTAACCGCAAACTGAGATAATGATGTCATCATCGCCGCTGTTACAGGGCGTGGTTAATCTTTCAGTTTTCTAACTTTTCCCACGCCCCTACCGCTTTAGTCATAACATTATATCGAGTGCATAAATTAGAGAAAAATAATCGTCGGCCTTCGAAGAAAATAAATCTTTTTTTACTCGGTCAATTCAGAAGTTTTGTCTTACACTCTAAGTGTAATCTGAACACAAAACCTGTTGAATATATATGACGTAGCTTATAGGATGGCCCGGAATATGTTCAACGGACAGCATCGTAAATACTAAGTATGAGATCCACGGGTGCCGAACGACAAAGATTTGGATAAGACGAATTGATTAAAATTTCGTCACGTAATTCTGTCCCCCTGTCATGGTTATAATGACTCGTTCCTAGTTTTTAAATAGTAAAAAACAGAAGATAAACAAATAAATATTAATCCTCTTAGTCAGTCCGTAACATTTTCAAGTATATAATTTTAATGAAAGTACGTTGAATTGGGAATGTTAATAAGAATAATGAAAGTAAGGCTATTAATATTCAGAAATATTTATGATTTCGATATAGTTAAAGAATGGCTGTGGGGAAAGACTAATATACACATGTTTCGTATTATTATTAATTTATTAAACTACAATTCATATTCTGGCGATAATTTAAAACGGAGTGAACTGACTTCAGGGCGACAGGGAAATCGACAAGGTCTCCCAGTGGAGGCTGGGGTATTTTCAGCATTTCTGACCGATATTATAAAAAACACAAATGTTACTCTTCGTTACAGCTCCAATACACTTTTGCTTGGTGGTTTTGCAACAGTATTAGAGTTTTGAATGTGAAATCGATTTATAAATGATCACCTTTCCCACACTCTCAGTACTGATGACGAAGCCACGTTGGCACGCAAGTATTTTCTGTTTACGCGGTTTACGATTAAAGTTCACAATCTAAAAAAAAGACGTGTATCGTACATGTTTCGTAACTTTTGAAAAGATTATACGCGATTATGTTATTCGGCAATGGCCATCCTTTCTGAACTTTCGAGTGCCCCAACTGTCGTTTAACCGGTGGCGGTGTACGAACCGCGTTTATATTTGATCGAGTCGTGAGAAGTCGTCATTCCTACTGGAGGCGTTAGCCGTTCGCCGCTAGACAAAGGAGAGAAGGGCACTAGGAAGTGTAGCGCCTGGAGGTCAAGATCTTAGGCAAGGTCCTTGGGTGTGGTCCCCATCCGACATAACGGTGCCTCGAGGCCATCACTGTCTCTTTCTTATTGTGTCCGCATAGCGGATATTTCTTATTTCACCGGACCGGTTATCATCGGCTACTTGTAAAGCACCGAAAGTGGGGACGATAAACCCGAGAGGGGTGACCCGCCGCGGAACAAAATGTACGTACTTGGAGGTTCATAAGCAACCAGGAATAGGTCCTATAAATAGAGTTCTCGTAATTTTTATTACCATTTTCGGTATGTTCGCAATTTATATTTAGGAAGTAGAGTCAATCTGGAGTCAATCATTTAATCAACAAACGATCGAATGTCCCTCTGGGGTCTCTGTAATTCATTAAAGCTGAAAATGAGGGTATACGTTCTGGCATTTAAAGATATACGGTTTTTTTACATTTAAGTTAAATTAAATAAAAACGTTTATTGAGTCCACAAGCGAGCGCAACACACATATATATTTACAGTCGAGATTTATCGTCGATAAGTACTAAAAGAGGTATTTAACTTTTGTTGAAGGTATAGCTGAAACCGTCGGGCGACCTGTTGAGACTGAGCTTGCCGGGAGGGTAGAACCTGTGAGGGGCGGGAGTAGTGGGCCTGTACTGGGGTTGGGGTTGGGGCCTATACTGCACTAAGGGGCTGGGGCTGGGGCTGGGGCTGGTACTGGGGCTGGGGCTGGGGTTGGTACTGCTGTTGGGGCTGGGGTTGGTACTGCTGTTGGGGCTGGGGCTGGTACTGGGGCTGGGGTTGGTACTGCTGTTGGGGCTGGGCCTGGTACTGCTGCTGGGGCCTGTACTCAGGTGACTGGTACCTCGGGTCGGGGGTGTACTGAGGCACTGAGGCGGGGCTCTGAGGCAGGTGGTCGCCCGAGGCCTGGAAGCCGTGTTTGCCCGCCGTGTACGAGACCGTCCTCCTCTGTCCGGACGGGTCCACCCAGCTGTACTGTCCCACGCGGGTACCGTCCGGTTGGGCTTCTTCCTTGAACTCTACTCCGTCCTCTTGGGTGTAAGACGCTCCGAACTTGCCGTCGTTGGACAAGTACCTCTGTTCGCTGAGAATGGCCGCCTGCCTGGGGTCGTTCTGATATTGGGCCCGTGTAGCTGAGGCTGCTAACGCCAAAAGGAAAACCTGAAAGTAACGCGAGGTTTATATTTAATTCTATACATATATATAATTTTGTTAAGGTTTCCCCCCGAGACCGTTCGGTGGATCATACTAGGATCTACGAGGAAGTGATCAGGTGGGGGGGGGGGGGGGGGGGGGGTCGTGACTAAGGTCACTACCTTACGAGTTTAATTGTCTAAAAGGACCGGTTATCGTCTCACGGTACCAATGACGACTGTACCAAGGCTCAATCCTCCATTAAGTTCGCCCAATAAGAGACACGTAAAGTGGATACGGCGAATATGAATTTGAACTACGCAAATAAATCGGGGAAACGATTTGTAAGAAGATGATTACGAATTTTGGATGGAGTAGCACACAGTTTTCCTTCCTGCAGTCGGAGCACCTTCTTCGTTTAAATACTATCCAAAAGTAGCAGTTTATGATAGAAACCGCATATGTCCTCGCATAAAGAGATGTACATGTTGTGGAAATTAAATTTGTTTAGGGAGATTTTAAACAGAATAATATTTTATAATCTAACTAGTAGTGTTGGGTGTATACTTACAGTCCTGAACATGTTGGTGGGCTTAGTTGTTTATGTTGCGGAGTGGACACTGCTCGACTGACGGAGTGTGCGGTGCGGGACGGCCGCTTATATACCCTGGCCGAGAGCAAGGACGTACCGCCCCCCCCGGCCATGCCCTCCACCACCAAGGAAATGCCTTTTGTATCGATTCCTCCGTCGTCGCGAAATTGATACTTGTACCGCTACTTTATTTTACAAACTTTTTTTCGGCCTCGGTGGTGTCAACGGTAGGACGCTCGCGGGGTGGGGGGTGGAGATTCGTATCAAATCGAGTTGAAGCAAACGCGGTTTTGCTGCGTTAGAAGAGTTTAGAATTGTAACGTTAGTTCGATTTGAAGCGATTATATTGGATCTGAAACAGGGCTCGGACGGGAAACGCGAACCTCTAAGGTCAGGTACCGCGAACCCTTCTTGAGTTATACAGTTATACAGGGACGTCGCTTCATTGACTTAATACGGTTTACATTTTCAAATGCAGAATAATAATGCGATTCTCTATGCAAAATTTTCGTATACGACTATATTGATTAAAACTACACTAACAGTGATTGAATGCTGATTGAACTCAGCGGCTAGTAAGACCAGCTGTATACTGCTCGAGCAATATTCGATAATATTAACTTTGCGAGAATATTAATTTCTCGGACGTTAATATCTACCGGATAGTCTAATTGGAACTCAATTAACTGTTATGAAAAAGTTGTTAGCGATAGTAGAACACCAGACTTTGATTCATTCCAAACATTCTATTGAATATATTAGATTTATGGTAATTATTTGCCAGCTGTAAAGGCACTAATAGCGTATAAATTACAATTCTTCTAAATGAGCTTCTGTAGCTTACTGATCGTACAGCGCTCTCCTTTTTAATGTTTTATGGTTGGTGTATGATTTTTTTATATTTATTTGAACGGCTAATTTTCTATTACAACTAAAACGAAATCACATTTTATAGATATTATATATATTTACGTTGTTTACTTAAATAAAATATTCAAAATAAAACCGAGAATGATAAAAGAAAAATGGTGACTAGGACAAATAAACAACAGAGGATATTTGATTTCTGTTCTGTAATCCGACCTAAAATAACCTTCATATCATCTTCACGAAACTCTATTTCTGTTGCTGGAATTGTCAAGTTTCATTTGTTGGTTTCTTCATACACGTATTATTTTTAAAAAATCCTCTTTAAAAATCATTCTGGCTCTATCAAACTATACACTACGTTCTATAGTATCCACATTATAGTGCAACCAATTTACGATGCTGTCTAATATATTAACATATTTAACCCGCACGAACTTTTATTTAAAAATAATATTACTTTATAAAATAATATTTATAAAATGACCGAAGTAATAACACGCCGTTGTAATTTTATTTTGGGGTTTTTAAAGTCGATTTCCAAATAGCACCTTGAAATTTTGGATAAGCCAGGTACTGATCTGGTAGACCTTGTTTTGCCTATATCGCAAGGATTTCTCCCCAGCAGAAAAAATAAAATGTTTTATTAAAACACACACGAATTTTGATCGAATTCTAATTTATTTATTATAAAATTAGTAATATACTAAATATCACAATTTAGTGATATTTTTTTAAATTTTATTCTCTAATTCCGGTTGGCCCGGTGACTGGTTCTTCAAGCTTTCGCTGTGAACTAAATCGTTGCTCCTCGGCCCATTCGCGCCCTCAACTTCTTCCCGTCGGATGATCAGTGACGGCTAGAGTCAGCCGCATGGAAAAACAATAAGATGTTAATAGTGCCAGATGTCGAGTGTCGAGTCCACTTTATATATATATATATATATATATATATATATATATATATAGAGAGAGAGAGAGAGAGAGAGAGAGAGAGAGAGAGAGAGAGAGAGAGAGAGAGAACAGAGATTTGTCACAACTTTTTAGTTCCGAGGTTGGAAACAAACCAGGGGACATTCATGGGCTCAGTGCCCGGTGCTTTATTTCCAGAACTTTTGTTTGAGAACTCCGAATGGTTCTTCAACTTTTTAAACGACCGCATTCTACACCTTGGGGCTGGATCGACATCACTATTGGTTTGTTTATCAATTCAAATTTGAAACTCAAGGAAATCGGAATGCTGTATTATATAGCCCCCCCCCCAATAGCATTAAGCGTTAACCTTGGACTTCTAATATGAAGCACCTGTTCGGGAACGAACTGTATCCATCCGGATTCTATTGAATAGAGTGGGGTTAAATTCAAATTCGGCGTTTGACTATTCATGAATCTTGTTATGTGATGATGTTATTTTACGCTCAAACGAAGTTACAAGGAATTGGGGCCGACGAAACCGCCGAAAGTAGTGATGTGAAAAAAGAAACACGTCTTCGACGAAGACGATCGGACTGGGCTGGTCGAAATCACTCATTAAGTTATCCATTGAGCGTGTACGTTTATGAAAATCATTCATATTGAAGTAGAGAAAAGAAATTCCGATCTCGACTGAGGAGCCCTTGAAACTTATTCAATAAAAAATAAGTACAGACGGACCGAAATAAATAAATTTATGTATTTTAAGTTTACTGCTAAGCCTAATTATTTATAAAATACATATTTTTTAAACATCCGTGTTTATATTCAGTATTTATCGAGGGATACACTCCCTGGCACACTCTGGTCTCTCTCTAGCATTCCGAGTTGCTTTACGAAGGCACTCAAGGCATCAAGGTGGTCACCATGGTGTCGGCGAAGCATTTCTGCGCTCTCACTGCACTTTTTCTGCATTGCACAATCTGCATGACTGCAGTAACATACCGGACTGCTCTTTGAGCGCACTTCTGGTGGGATTGATGCGGTGATAATGCTGGTGCACAACACAAGATTAAGCGGGAGAAGGGAGGCGGAAAATTACACGAGGCATTCTTTTTTTTCTGACCTTCTTGCGCGGACTTCAAGAGGAAATAATTAGACGATGTGCGGGTAAATTTGTGACAGATGCGTGGGGAAAATCAAAGCTCACAATTGAAACAAGCCGTCTATCGTGGAATACGGGTAACGACCTAATCAAATCGAAGATATTTTAATAAAAAAATTTAAAATAATATTATGGTCCTTGCAATCTTCTGTCTCCACTCGCTGGGCATCATATATGCTCGCCATCTTTCAACTTCCATCAGTAGATTGGTGGGTCCAATCACAAGAACCAAGGTATTCCAAACCCTCGCCACCAAACGGGCCTCCCAAGTTAAAATAATATCAATTAAGAATACGAATGTCAATCCCACTTACCAATGTCGGATTTCCATAACATTTAATTAGAATATCTCCTATAATTCTTCAAATGCTACGCTTTCGAAATGATACACAGTAAAAAATATTTTGGATTGTACGTTACGATCATCCACTCGCTGATGTAGGTTCACTGTCGTCCTTTTCCATGCTATGCACAGGCAAATATTATTTGGTCGCAACGTGTTGACCGAAGCAAGATTGAAGGATACAGTCCAATGAAAACAGAATATTTGGTCTGTTTTTTGAAATTGAGTAAAAATACCACTTCGCAGTATTACTGACGGCACGCAAATGACTATAATAAGAAACCTAAAATGGAGACAATCGTGCCATGGATTTCGTGGAGTGAAATTGATAAAAATTGGTTCGTGTACACGGTTCAATTAAAAGAGATATACTTTTACGAAAGTCGGTAGTGGTATTCATTTTTTATAAATTTTAGAAATTGTCTAAAGGAATACATCACAGAACAACGAGTCAAACTAACACGAACCTATCGGCAAGTATGATTGCGGACAGAACAGAACTAACTGGTATTTAAAGATAACCAATTGTCAGATGTTGGAGCCCAGTTTCCCCCCTAGTTTCGCGAGCAAAGAGTCGGGTTGCACAAGGGGCGGCTTGGTTGTGGAGGTGACGCGTGCCTTCTTCCAGGGAATGCGCTCCGCCCATCGATTTTCCCTGTCAGCTCCTCCATAAGGCGATTGACCCAGAGCTGCACCTGCACGCTACAACTGCGCCGGCAGTGGCCAAGCGGTCGAGCAATTACAGTGGAGGGATACTTCTTCTCGTTCAAACACAAATTGCGTTTGTTCCTACATGTCGTAACGCCGGTGGGCTCCAGCCGCCTCAGCAAGATTGTTGGAACAACAAAGGAACAGGGGATTGTGCAATTTTTAAATAAAGTGCCTCCAATTTTACGAAAATCACTTTAACACTAACGCCGCATTGTATTAATAACGGAACACTACGGACGGTGGGAAGTCGGAACCGAAAGGAAAATCTTTCGGGTAAAAACCTTATACGAAAGCAAAGTTTTATCCAGTCACATGGCAAAAGAATCTATTAGAATGACAAATGTGGAGTGATAAATAATAAATGTTTTATATTTGTGTATACACCTACACATACACGAACCTGTGTACAGTTTATTGTCATAGCAAAAGCGATACGATATTATTATATTAAGGCTGAGGATGTTACTTTCGAGCGTCAGTTATCGGCCCTCATTATTAAAGTCCCGAAGAAAATATACTTTATAATTATATACGGCAAGTGTTGCCGTTTTGAACAGAAAAACACACTATAATAAATAAGTTAAAAGATAACGAACACGTAACTCAAAGTACTTTGTTTATATCAGCTAGCGACTGAATTTCATCAAAATGAGCCGACCGAATATTTGAGGAGATTTCACAACCGCGTCGTTAAGAAACAATATAATGTTCACTTCTCGTGGCACAAGCGTGTTTTCCGAGAATTGGTCCGGATTTAATTATTTTTTATTACTTTACGGTTTTATAGCCAACCGGTCAGCGTTTTAGAGAGAGGCCGATTTCGCCTGTCGCGTTGGCCAACGCAAGGGTGAAATCAAATTGCTGTGCGGCGGGAAACGCTTAACAGTTGCTAGACAACCTTGTTGTTTACTCGTGAAATTAGTTCACAGTTACGCCTATCGTCTTATGCTAGTATCGGACCGAATCGGATGAAAATTCCTCGTGCAAATATGTCAAAACGCATCATAAACGTATAAACCTGGGACTTGAAATTTAGTTTTCGAACGGGTCTTGAGTTTTCAAGACCGGTTTGAAATTGGACAGGATTTCAGCTTAATCGAGAACGGGAGGCGCGGGTCGCAAGAGGCGTCCGCATTGACGAAAGGGGGTCAATACATCGCGGGCACAACCGGCGGGCCGTTGCCAACCGGGCAAGCGCAATTCCAAAAATCGTAGTCACCGCCAAGCAATTACAGGCTGACTTCCAAGTGTAGAAACGGCATTGCGATCGAGGCAATTGTAATTGGGAGGCCGATACATCACTGATAGAGACAGATATGGACCCTCGTCAGCTTTCTGATCCGGCGCCGTTATCGAAAGCGGGCCAAACAGTTACCAGGAGTGGTAACTTACTCTTCCCTGGAATAAAAGCCAGAATAGTTTTGGCTTGTTTTAAAACGTTAAACAAGTTATTAAGAAATACATTTTTTAAGGATATACTTAAAAGGAGTCAGAGGAATTTACTTAATGTATATTTAATGGAAAATGATAATATCAATGACGTATATTCGATTGAAGGTTAATATTTTTTTCACTCGACTAGATTTTATCCAGAAGATGAATGAATTTGCCTTCTGTAATTTGTATGAATTGATTTGATGATTTGAATGAATTTCTAGATGTGTTTATAAATTCCAGGCTGTTATTTATAATAACCGAGCCGGTCGTAACGCTTTGTCCGACCGTGAAGCTCAGGGAATGGTCCAATCGATGGAGCAACATCCGTTAATGAGATGCCCAGATGCGGGCGTTTGCAAACCGCGTGCCGGCGGCTCGTTCGCGAATTTAGCACCCGAGCGACGATTAGCCCACTGTTCGGCCAATTGGCGAAAACCGCCAACACCAAATAACGCAACGCAATAACAAAATCTGCCACCGTTCCGGCTTATCGGGGGATCGGAAGAGACCAGTTTTCTAGCCGCCTGCCATACACGAGCCACGCTTTGTATATCGCAGGCGTGTTTTCGCACGGATGCGGCGAGTACACAAGTATTTTTGTATATTTCGCCATAATCGCTATTATCGATGAAACGCTTCGTTCGTGTTAATTCAAAACTTAATAGCTTGTGAACTAAATCTCGCGAAAATGCATTATTCGTACTTAGCGGTAAAATTAGCACAAATGATAGTTTAGTACGAACTGTACAAATTTTTGTATTTACGACAATACCTGGAGTATACGGGTTCGAAGGTAGAATCTCGATATTTGCAGTCGAATTTCCATTAGATTATTGCGGATGATTTTTTTCGATTGAGAAAAGAGTATTGAACATTTTTGTCCGCGTGTTCCCGCAATATAACCGTTCTTATCTTATTGCCTGTGCCCCTCTGTGGTCTGTAGAGGGATGTAACGGTTCAGTGATAGTGCTAATGCGATACGTCAACGGACAGCGTAATTATCACGTTACATTATCTCCGGAATTCCCCCTTATCTCGGCATAACATTTTCCGGATATCCGGATATTATATTTTTTATGGTTCGTTCAGGTATCAGGTGAACGGTATAGAGTGAACGGTAAAGAAAGAGATAAATGTAAAGGCATGACAAGAATATTTTATTGGGACATCAACATAACTCCACAATTCGGTGAAGAACAGGGTTCATTGTTGAACTAATAATTTATATATGGCCTAAAATCGTCAACACTCTTGAAATTGTAAAACGTTATTTAAGCAAGCGTTCTGCCTTTAAACCAACGTTTACAAGCGTTGCTTGGATGGAATAGGTTTCAGGCGGCGTCTAATTGAATCGAGTTAACCGATCTCTGGCCTTCGCTCGGTCTGGACAGTTTCAAAAATAGAAAGAGAATGCGTGGATTGAAATGTAAAATTCGTACGTCCGGTTCGGCAAACCTCACTTTCGGAGAATTGGACCGCTCCCGATTTATGAAACTTGTCGCTGAATGAAGCTGAAGGTGAATGACAATGGCGCTCTTTTATTAGGTTAAATGAATAATTAAATACTACATTTCTGTTTGTTAATCTCTAGTTGTAATCAATATTACGTAAGAATTATTAATTAGGCAGCTCAATGAGAGTACTATGTACGCCGCGATTTAAAATTTCCGTTATTTGTAAAGCGATGTTATTATCAATAAATATAAGGTAGATTTTCTGTGTTGCTGTATCCTCTCGCTGGTTTGGTCTTTTGCTAGACTGATTTCGGCTGCTCGCCACCTTCAGTTGCGGCCTTCTCACTTTGGCACTTTGGATGTTATTTGATGTTATTTGAACGTTGTCAAAACCAACAACTGTTAGGTTTTGACTTCCAAATATATGACACGAAACTTATCGTATTGCGTATTTACGATGATAAAAGTTTTCCTGTTGATCCAAAATTTATTGAAAAAAGTTTATTTTTAGTAATTTAGTTAATCGGTGCAAGTGCACTCAACGAACTTTAGTTAAGTACATTTCCGCACCACCCTCAGGGGGCGCTAGTTTATCGGTGCAAGTGCACTCAACGAACTTTAGTTAAGTACATTTCCGCACCACCCTCAGGGGGCGCTAGTTTCTCGGTGCAAGTGTACTCAACGAACTTTAGTTAAGTACATTTCCGCACCACCCTCAAGGGGCGCTAGTTTCTCGGTGCAAGTGTACTCAACGAACTTTAGTTATACATTTCCGCACCACCCTCAGGGGCGCTAGTTTATCGGTGCAAGTGCACTCAACGAACTTTAGTTAAGTACATTTCCGCACCACCCTCAGGGGGCGCTAGTTTCTCGGTGCAAGTGTACTCAACGAACTTTAGTTAAGTACATTTCCGCACCACCCTCAGGGGGCGCTAGTTTCTCGGTGCAAGTGTACTCAACGAACTTTAGTTAAGTACATTTCCGCACCACCCTCAGGGGGCGCTAGTTTATCGGTGCAAGTGCACTCAACGAACTTTAGTTAAGTACATTTCCGCACCACCCTCAGGGGGGCGCTAGTTTATCGGTGCAAGTGTACTCAACGAACTTTAGTTAAGTACATTTCCGCACCACCCTCAGGGGGCGCTAGTTTCTCGGTGCAAGTGCACTCAACGAACTTTAGTTAAGTACATTTCCGCACCACCCTCAGGGGGCGCTAGTTTCAGTGCACATTGCACCTTAACTAGTTTACTAAAAATAAACTTTTTCAATACATTTTGATCAAAAGTGTCGCCTCTTCTTCACATATAGAAACTTCGACTGGAACAGACGGAAACATGTACCGGATTCGAAATTAAGGACGAAAGGAAACTCAAACTTAGAAATAAAGTGTGACTTGGGAAATCGGTATTGGTCAGTGGATCGGGTTCGAAAGCCAGCCAGACGTCGTCGCTCGGCCTTGGTCAAGTACGGTCGCCTTTTCATTTTTTTTCGACATGTTCCGATCGAATTTTCCCTCCGATTAAGTGCGTTGGCAACACTGTCACCGCAAGAAGAAAAAAGGAAACGGTGTTCGTTAAATACCTTATTACGTGTTTACGATACTTTTTCAGGAAAGATTTATAATACAATCATTTCAATTATTTTAAATTGATATTTATGAAATTTAGCGACGTCAGTGGCGCTTTATCTCCAGATTTATCTCAAATGCAAGACGTGAAACTTAGCTACAACTTTTTTTTAGCTACGTTACATACGATTCGGTTATTTCCCTTTATTTATTTTACAATCAACATATACAACAGTTATAAGTACAATTATACTTATTTATTTATATAGCGGTTTTATTTTTTTTCTCTCGTTTCTCTTGTTAATTAACTAGTGATGACACATTTGACGTTTATCCGCGTTTAAGCCGTCGTGGGGGGATAATGGATGGGTAACGGAGGAGGGGGCTTCAACGAGCGAATTGAGATGACGAGTGAGGCGAGGCGGGATTTTATCTGTTCATCAACTGTCGGTATGTTGAGCTCGTGTTGAATAATGTTATGTGAAACATACCAGGGAGCATGAAGGATGATGGTTCGAGGGACTTTTGATTCGACGATTGGGTAAACGGAACTACTGAAAACTAATTATTGCAAAGAATAATGTAAATCTGATAGAACCTCAGAGATTAAGATTTACTAAAAAATGGTCAAAAGTTTTTGTTCTATTTTATGAAGTGTTTTGTACCGAGTGGTACAAAAGAGCAGTAGTTTTACAGTATGTGTTGCACATTGCACTTATACTTTCTACATTCGCTAAGGTCGTTCAGCGACCACGGTCTCCCCATTATGAACTTGGATTCGTTTGGCCGTTCGGGCTTTTTCCTGTATCGCTTAAGAATCACGCCGCTTTGTCACTAGTGACAATTTTGTAAGCTCCACACTTAAATGTTGTCCTTCTCTTCACCTTACTCTTTTCAAATAAAAATATTTTTTCTTTATATACTTTGTAATGCGACTAATTACTTAATGGAAAGAACCGCTGCGGAGCTAATAATCGGGAAATATTCGATCCGTTCATTATTACTAAATAATATACAGTTTTGTAAATAAAGTTAAAACGTTGTCATGGTACGAAGTTGGTGAAGCCGATACAGTCAGTAATGGTGATTTAGTTGAGAGTGATTCATGATTGTTTTCCCCGAGCTCATTAAAGCCCGACCTCATACAACGATCTTAAGATCAAGGGTTTCTACAATGAACTAGGGGGGTTCCGCCGAGAAATCGGACATGGCTCATAGGCAGAGATACCCGATCAAAAATCCTTCAAACCGTCCTTAACAGTCGATGAACTAATAAAATTCCGGTTCCTAAAGTCTCACTCCCGCCTCTCACTCATCCTAATTCACTCTTCGAATCCCTCTCCTCAGTTATCCCTCCCGTGATGGTTTAAAGGCATCTCTTCGCTGAACTCCTCCTACAAATCCCTATAGTTCCATTTTTAGTATAATCCTCGCAAGTGCTGGCGGTGAGCGGGCTGATAGTTAGGCTAATTTAAGGGAGAACAGAAGGTACGGCGCCATGCGTAGCCGAAAATATGAATCGTTTTATTTAGCGATGGCCCTTACAAAAAAAACTCACCCCGGAGCCAGTTGTCTCAAGTCTCAAGGACTAGCCTTGACTTCCGCTAAGGCCACACCTTCTTCCTTTTACTTCTAGCTCTCTCCCTCTCTCTCTCTCTCTCTCTCCCTCCCTCCCTCCATCTCCCTCTCTCTCTCCACTCTCTCTTTCTCTCTCTCTCTCTCTCTCTCCCTCTCTCTCTCCACCTCCTATCTCTCTCTCTCTCTCTCTCCCTCACTCGGTCCCACCTTTGGGCCGGCCCTCACTGGGGACACGTGAACTCCGCTTAGATACAGGATTTATAACTTTTTTTTTAAATATACTAATTACACAGTCTGGTTGTGCATGGGCGAATGCTGTAGAGCGCAGCAGTCACCGCAGCAAAGTTAACCTGGCTCACGGTTTTTTTCGAGCTTGCTCCATTTAAAAGGCATTATAAACGCGTTTTAAAAGCATGTTGCCAACGAATATTTAATTTTGGCTTTTAATTACTGGATGAAGACACCAGGGAATTCCTGTCATATATGCCAAGCTAATGAGTCAATAGAAAAATAAAAATCCAAGGAACGAACGAGTACGGACGCCACGTCTAGTATTTAGAAAAATGACCGAGTTACATCGGGCAGATCATGAACAGACGTATAACAATCCATCATTAAAATATATTTATTTTCGCTCATTTATGAGTTTATTTTACCGGGTGAAATATTTCCCGAGTTTTGTTTTCCTGCGCAATTATCTTCCCATCACTTGCGGGCCCCAAATTAATCCAGTTATAAGTTATTTCGTATATAGCTTTATCATTTAAACCCTTTATCACGTTACAAGGAAAATATGTCTAGTTGTATTAGAAGAAAATTCATACTTGGGAAATGAAGGACTCTATTTTGTCTTATTTTCTATTCGCCTGGTATAGGATATTCAGTTCCGGAGAATTATTCACTGGATATGAACGGTCGGTATAAATTTAGAATTATATTCATGAATATATTGAGTAACTTTCAGTGACACACCCAGTACGGAAACCTTCTAACGCTTCCACAGCATCCGCGTTGTGTTCAACAAATATTGTTGTAAATAAACCATTTTTTGGCAAGGACCATGGAATAATAAATTTTCATTGAATGGAAAGTTCATTAGAATAATCTATTCAACGATTTCTGGAACTGACACGATATCCGTTCATTTTTTTTGTTCTCCGGCTGAGGTATAACAAAGGAAGTTGGATTCAAAGTAACATGAGTGGAAGGTCTTTCACGATTCGAGCTATTAGAAAGTTGGGAGTGAAAATTCTATTTGGTCTTAGTTATTCATGCGCCCTTGAATTGGAAATCCCGATTTTCACCAAATTTAATCAAATGCAATTATAAAGTAATGAAGCACCCTCCTTCGGTTCTTCTAAAGTCTATCGAAACCGTTGCGATATTGTCCCACATCCAGGCTCTATTTGTTTCAATTTGGCAATCTTCATCTCACGATACGTTCCGTTTCGCTGATTTGGCCACTGGTAGGACGCTGTTACACACTGGCTTCAATTAAAATAAACAATTTATACTTCCAGCTTCCTGCTGGAATCACTGGCGTCCATATCGAGCCACTCTGGAATCCACCTTAATTTGTTTAGAATCATTGTTTTGTGGTCTGCGAGGGGTTGGAATACCGTAGATTTCGTGTGTTTCCGTCTCCAGCTGCTCGTCATCTTCAGTAGCGGTGTTAGTCACTTTTGGCACTTTAGATGTTTTTCGGGCATCCTCACTGCATTCTCACCGTCAATTGTACTGTGGTGGTTGTCTGTTTTTCGTATGTATATATACGAGTCTTGTTATTTTGTTTTGGGGCGTGTGGTTTTGTCTTCATTGTGTTGAGGGTGGGTGTGGGATTATTGTTAGTGTGCTAAAGTCTATGGCAGATTGTCGGTCGAAAAGTGGGGGTGGGTGTTTGTGATGGTGGTTGGGCGGGCGGGTGAGGTCCTTTAATAGCATTATCGGGGCAAATAAGGCGTCGCTTTGGGAATTCCTAAATAAATGACTGTTATTTATTAAATTAACGGTAAATTTTAATTAGTAAGTATAAGTACTTATTATTAAAAAAGCGAAATTCAATAACGATCATTTGTAGGTTAAACCAATTGATTCAATTCCATTACTGTGGTAAACCGACTGGAACGCCGGGGTTAAAGGTCTAGGAATGCACTAGAATTCCGTAAAACCTTGTCGAAAACATTCACCTGTCTCTTTGGAAGGTTAACGGAGATGTTTCTACCGGTTACCGGTTTCGCCGTTCTGATCTATAAAATTAGATATACGGGCTAGATATAAACGAGCCACTGGAGAAATATGAAACAGGAAAAAAAATAAATGGTTTTCAAATATTTTTATTATTATTAAGTTAAACATTAAGAAAAAGTACTTCAATGATATTAGCATTAACAATGCTACGAAAATGAACGTTATAACTTATTTCGAGAATACAAAAAAATTATTTATGTGTTATTATGACTGATGGGCAAATTTTCTCAGTCTAATTTTGAATCAAAGCAGCCAAATTATTTTACGAATGTACAGGCATCGATATTTTATTATTTATGAATCTATTTCAATTGTACAAAATTTAGAAATGAAATGGAGAAAATGAAATCACGTTGGAGATTCGTTACAGATGGAATGTTTTCTTGTTGTATGGTTTCTTGACGGCATTAGCTACAGGAACAAAGGAAGCACCGTAAAGAAGACGTTGGTGGCATTAAAAGAAATTCAAGACGCGGAAATTACTTTAATATCTCCGGATCTCCGGTAATATTTGACTACTTGTGACAGCGGTGGACACAGCGCTTGGTTCTCGCTCGGTGGAGTTGGGCTTTACACTCATCCTCAGCGCAGATCTGGGTCTCGACAAATATAGGACCGACGAGAGCGGTCAGATATTGAATTATAATTGAGGAACTGATGTGGGTGGGCATGTTGAATGGTATGCATCCTCTTAGAGGAGTTGAGCTAAGCTAATGCTAACGCTAGGGCGGTCAGCCTTGCCGTAACTCCTGATGACAGCAGTCCGTTCCTGTTTCAGGAAGTCCTTGCCCCCATCTCGGCTCTCGGGTCCTTGAGGAATATGCGGAACCATTGCCCAAACACGATATTCGACCATCCCAGTCACTTCCCTTATTTTTATACCGGCTCTTCGAACCTATCCGATGCCGAATTCAGTCGTTTTTCACTCACGATTGTCCAGGTAAACCTCAATAATGTCAAACCGGTCCACAAGGAAACTATTCCTCGCGATTTCGAAATATTATTTTTATATTTGAACAGATATAAAGGACGTTTAAATAAAAAACCAGGAACAATATATTTATTAAAAAATGAAACTACCGAAAGTCTTAATTATTCTATTCCTTGTTGAGATAATAATCTAAAGTAGCGGCGGGATAGGATACATTTGACAGAAGCTCCGTACTGCGTGGCGCGATGTGTCAATATGTTAAAAAGTTATGAAACTTGGGGCAAAAAAGCAGAACTCGAGAAATGCGTCAGCAGGTTCAAGTACGACGGGCGAACTGCGGCCTTGCTCGTTCGGCCTACACCTCCAGTAAGCTTTCAACCTTACTCAAGTCGTCCCGAAGCAGAAGGCAAACATATTTTCGGTTGTTTGTAACAGCCCCGTCATATATAGGCTGATATATGTGCGGCGTTTACTAAACGGGCCCGTCGATTTTCGCACAGACTAGTGTCCAACGGACGAAGCGGTGTTGAATAAACACCGAAGCACGGTCTGAAACTAAATCGGACTGAGTTCGCGCTGGCCCCTTGTCCGCTTATTTTGACGCGTGTCAATGTGTATTGCAAAACTGCGATTTGAATCGGGAAGTAGGAAAAAGAGTGCCGCGTCCAAACTGGTACAAGGCCCCTGCGCGCCCACGTGTCTTTTCAATCTGCCTAATCACTCTCCTTTCAACTTGAAATGCGGTATTGTTTGCAATCACTATAATGGTCCAATTATTAAAAAAAGAAATTTAAAAAACAACCAACTATCTTTCCCCGTTTCACCGAATATATTATATATTCCGAACTCTCTTTGCAATACCGGATGATAACCACGGAACCTCCTCTTTCAACTGAGCATTAATACTGCATAAACCAACATTGTTCTGTGTATTAAACGATGCCCATTTTTGTTATATCGGACATAGTGTATTTGAGTTCAATTGTACAGTGGGAGATCGAATCGTCGTGATCAGATTGAGTGGGGCGAAATTGCTCCTGGCGGCGTGTTGTGAAATTGACCGGAGGAAGGTTTTGTTGTGAATTACGTCAGAAATCGCGGAGTATATTCTAACATATTTCAGAATCTCTCGACTCCCCTGGCCCTGCCTTCATTTATGGATTGGTCTGAGGCCAATGTCTGAGAAAGCGGCCTTGGAGCGATTGAGGAGTTGTTGAGGGCCAGGGGGGCACTCTGTAACGGTAGCGCCTGCCATAGTGCGCTGAGGACCGACCGCGTTATCCACGCCGAAGAATCTCAAGGTGAAAATTATTGACGTTTCGCAAATTTCAATCGGTGCTCATCACAATTTTCACCGGCGTATTTCCAACAGTGTACGGCGGGAATTTTTCCGGCTCGCCGCACTTGGAGGGCCCGATTGAGAAAGGTGTCGAGTTTTTTCTCTGGATACGATTGAACTAGATCCAGCGGCTGAATAACAGCGGTGACCGGCATGTGCTCTAGGTTTACACCGGCGTTAATTTACATCGGAACGGCGGTCTTTCTCCCCGGCTCACGTGGCTTCCGCCGTCTTGTAGCTTTGCCAAACCAATAAAAGGCCGAGAAATACTTGGGGGCAAAAATGGAAGCGAGTCCCACCGGGCTCCTACCGGTTGCACTACCCGAGAATTCCTTAGTGGACGAAATTCCAAAATAACCGCTTGTCTTAATATTTTTATTCTTTTGACTGCGACGACCTGTCCACTGTGCCTAAGTCGGAGTGCTAAATCGGGATTTCTTTCTCCTCGCGACGAAAGTAAAACTACTCAGTTTATAAGAATAGTCTTACCCTCGGTTTATTAGAAGTAACAACTCTACAGAATTAAACAAGCTTAGTTCGGAATTTTAACAGAAATCGACTTTCACTCCTAAAGTGAATAAACAAAAAAATTATCTCTCAAGTGATATTGAAATACGCGAAAATTTGTGTTTATTGAAACGGGGGCTTCGAAACAAAATTTTTGAAATCAAAGACCAAGCGGATTCAGACTTCATAGAGTTTCTTTCACGACATTAATTTGTGATCGGTCACAGTCCAAAAACAAGGAAAATTACACTGGGCGAGGTTTTGGTCGACAAGGACGCTAGGAGCTCATTTAGCCAGTCTGAGGATAAATGCTGGTTAATCTGGAGTATAGGTTCACGTTTGTATGCGGGAAAAAGACATAAATAATGTCAAGAAAAGAAGTAATAATAAAGAATATTCTAATTAAATCCATAGAAAATGTATTTTAAGTTCATATTTTATAATCTCGATTTCTATTATTTCCACATACGCGCATCCATTCACAACTAACGGTAATGGGTTTTGCATTAATTGAAATTTACAGTTGCGTGTATTATCCGCTTGAACCACCTAGATCGTTTATACCACGAATTATGAAGAAATAAATATTCTCCCTTCGGACTGGTTTTTATCAAAATTAATTCTGTTTGACCAAACACTTTTATAATATGAGGCGGGAAGAAAGTTATTTTGTCAACGACCACGCGTTGTTTAATTCAAGAAACAGATTCGTTGGCAATTATCCAATATTCGAATGGAATGCAGTAAACTATCGAAGCCAAATTTTCCTTACGGTATTTTTCCCGATATAAATAGTCCCTTCTTTAAATATCACGTGTTCGAACAGGAAAACGAAAAGTCTAGGTTCGTATATCGGTCGATTCGCTATGACGACAATACTGTTTTTCTTTCTAGTTTTGACATGAAAATTTGTTACAGTATACGGCAGTAGAATAAGACACGTGTGCCGGGTCTATCTATCATTTATAGACACTGATTATTGGGACATTATATGCACTTCAACCTGCGATCTAATTTGGATTGTTCATTTAATTCTGTTTGGCTTTCCCTAATGGCGTCAGCCCTGAGGCGCTACTTGTGACGCCTGAGAATTTCCGAGGAGTATAGTGCGTGTTTCGTAATTTTTCTGTACGTAGGGAACAGTTAATTGTATCGCTGGACCGTTAGAGGGTAGAGGATCGCCCAGGAGGTTTCTTCTGGAAACAGTTTCGGTTTCTTTTTCTTATTCCGTGTGCCTGGAAGGGCGTGGTCTGGACGGCGGCCGGTTAACGACTCTGGGCCTATCCGGGAGGAAGTGGCCTTGGAAGGAAAGCCGGCCAACAGTTTCGCTTTCCACCACTTTCGTTTTCGTCCGCGACCTTTCTTATACCTCCACGTCCTTCTCAATAAATTCGAGACTGGATAAGTGACAAAACATAAATTTATCGCTTTAAAGAAAAACAAACGTTCCTCGAATAAATTTCTGTAGCATCTCTTAGGCGACGTTTTAAACTGTTCCGAAACTGAAAAAGGCGATTAATACATTTACCAGATTGTGGTCAATCCAAAATTCAATTGACATATCTGACACTTTCACCTTTTACCATTTCCAATCTTCATCGTCTCGACAGTGGGCGGCCTTGCTGAGGCCCGTTCCTCAGGATCGTCGGGTTTATTTTCCTCGAATACGACCATCTAGTTCGAACACCTTTCCTTCAATATTTCCTGGTTTGTTTGAAATAAAAACTTCAATTATAATTCTACCCAGGCCCGTAGCGCTCCCCGAACCGTAAGTGCAATTAAAAATTAGTCACTGGATAAAAATTGGTTTCTGAACAACAAATAAAAACTAGGATCCCTTTCGAATGACACAATTCGTCTAATAAGATTTTATTAGAATGCTCAGTGTCACCACGTTTGTATCAATAATGTCTTCAGTTTCGTATTTCGTCCCACTTGGAAGGTGTTTTGCGATTTTATGTTTCACTGTTTAGCTTCGGCCTGTTTCTTCCAAAGATTCGAATTACGCATTTCAAGGAATCGCTCAAATCAAAAACTAAAGCTAACTAAATAGAAAACTACTAGGAGTAGATTTTTTAAGGAAGAGACTAGGGAGCGAGTAGATACCCATTACTATTATCAATAGTAACACTTGAAAGAATTACAGAATTCACCTTAATAAATAATAATACATTTTTATTTTTATGCCTGTTCTTATTATATGTGTGCAACCCCCACACGTTGAACATTTCCATTTGTTTAGTAAGTGTACTTTAAATTTATTTCAACTGAGGATAGACCAGATGTTAAGAAATAAATCAACTCTTCAGCTTATAATTTTCTTCATTTTGCCAACTCATTGTATTTGAGGCAAAACAGGCTCTAGTAAGCAGGATAATTTTCCTTTTCATTTCACTACACAACCTTGCATTTGGGTTGAAGGTGGGGAAAGGTGATTTTGATCAACTTTCACCCAGCTATCATTGCAATGCAGGATGTGTACATGATACCAGAAATATGTTTGTTCGAAATTTTATTTGCAATCAGAAAGGTTGATAATGTAACCCAACATTTGTTTTCCCATTAATTTTTTTTTAGAAAATTGATAAACCTCAGCAACTTTTTACCATAAAACAATACATAAGCTTCTACTTTATTTCTATAAAAAGAGAAACATGGTCTATACGCAGAAATAATTAGGTTTAAAATTAACCATACTTCTAATACAGGTTATTAATACTTCATACATCCATTATTTTTTATAAAAATGAAATGTATTGAAATTAATATTATTAATAATAATGTAATGCAATATTTACTATGTATATTTAGAATAGTTTAAATATAAAATCCAAAGTACATAATTTACTGTTATAAGTTTATTCTTATACTAATAAGTTGTCCTAGTGCTCACCAGATAGCAACATCTTACAATGCTGTTTCCTTAGCTATATAAGTTGGTATATAGTAGATATGATCATTGTTTTGCACAATTTGGCATACTTATTGTACATATTACAAATATTATTTATTTATTATAAAAAGACCAACTAACAAGTTCATTTTGTAGTTAAGTCATTGCATATTTAAGCCTATAAATTAGAATATGCTAACATTGTGAGTAATATAGTAAATTAGTAATAAAGTAAAATTAGGTCATTAGAAATAAATGGAAGTATTGAATTGAATGAGTAAAGAATTATTCTTATTTCAAATTTTTTCTTCTTAACACATTTTTTAACTTAGTAATTTCATATTATTAGCTCCAATTGTTTTAACAAAAAAGTATATATATCTGTTCATAAATATTCTATTATGTTCACTAAATATTTTTGACATTTGACATTTCAATTGAGAGTTTTCATTTTTGAAGATAACACATTCTGAATTTCTATATATTTATTAACCCTCATTTACACAGTTATTGCTTTTTTTGAGAAGATCCTAAGCTACTTTAACTATTTTTATAACGTCTTACAATTTTACTATTATATAATACTAGAATGCAGAATTTTTATAAATTAATATTATTATATATTAAATTTAATTAAAATTTTATAATATACTATTAGAAAAAAAAGTATATAGCATCATTATGTGCAAACGTAAGTCCGAACTGACTATATTGGTTTAACTATGAAGTTTTTAAAACAATTTGTTTGTGAATTCAATTGGTATTATTCTCGGTTCCATATTTCTTTTTAATGCAGCACGCATAGCAAATACGCCGTGCGGGTTAGTATCTATTACATGCACGGCGCTCAGTAAGAGTGTTCATAAAGGTTATTTATGTTACTGTAGATTTGTTAATGTGCGAATTTGTGTATATGTGTTTATTATACGTGTATGTACACACATAATAAAAAGAATACGTGTATGTACGCATACACACACACACACACACCGCGTGTTGCACCTGTGGTCGTGTAAGTTGTATTAAATTACCGAATGTTAGAATTAAAATCATAACCTCTTTGTCTGGAGGTTTCAAACGTCGGTGGGTAAGAAACATTAGCATGCAAATTTCCATCGACCAGAATTTTCCAAAGAGTTAATACAAAGCCAACAGAAAAGCGACTCGATTCAATTATGACAAGCGGCTACCCCGGGGCGTGTCTTACGTGTGAGTTCGGTTTCCAATTACTTTTCAATTACAGAGAGCCGAGCTGTGTACATATAATCAGATCGGTTGTTTGCTCTGGGCACGTCCGAAGAAAATTGATTCCTCCCCGTGCCGGGAGAGGTATTGACGAGGTAAATTCGACAAAAGCCCGGTTAATCGGCCACCGGGCAAACCGATTCAATCGGAGGCGATTCGGATATAAGAGTAAGACTCGGCGCTCAGCCGCCGCTCCTCGACCGGCCGCCGTTCTGCCACAGAAAGACAAACACTTACACCTAAACGATAATTAATTCGCTAACACAATGACTTTCGAATGTTCTCCAGTCAACTGATATTGACCAAATATCGGGCTAGCGAGCCCGAGTCTGTGGACATGGGGTCCACCTCATCCCGATCATATTGAAAATAAAAAACGGTTATATAAATTTGGAAAGGGAAACATAAGCCCGAGATATTTATTATCGATTTTGAATGGGAAGAAGCCAAGCAGCAAACAGCGGGTAAATAATTGTATATAGGGGTTGGAATAGAATCACACAATACGATCTGTCTTCACTCAATGGTTTGGATTTATTCTTGACCAGTTTCTGCTTCTCCCCGTCTTCAGTACAATTCTGTCAATAGAACAGCAAAATATCCGGTGGGGTATAATTTCTGGACTACTGTCGAAAGCACCTTAGGGCCCTATAGTTTGATTTTAATTTATTCGTTACTTGAGTTTGTATGATAAGTCGAGTTCCGAAGGATTGTTTTTTCAAACAACGGGCAGGTGGGCGAATGTTGTAGGCTGCGGACAATGATAATAAATTAATGCATTCCCCCTGGTCGGGATTTCGCCACAAGTGGCGTGTTGTGTACGCTGCGTATACTGTGCAGACCGGTTGCCAAAAATGTTAATGCGGTTTTCGCGATATTCTCGTTTGAAACTATAACAACAACATTCGAGGCGGCGTTTAATCACACTTATATCGGTGTCATATTCTGCCAGTGAAAAGGAAGAGGAGTTCAGGTTGTCGTCACTAATTGGGGTTGGCACGATCCGTCTTCATTGGGAGTTACTTGACTCCCGGCCCTTTTGTCCTAATAAACTGGCCCACAACGTCTCCCATCTCTTAGGGGGACTTTAAGTCACAGTAAAGCAAAAAGTAAAAATGCCGCCGGCCACGGGAAATAGTTTTTATCGTCACCGTCCGTGCGGCTAAACTGAAAATAAATACACGTTCATTGTTGTAATTAATTACAACACTGACTGTCAATCAAACTATAAAATGAAACTCAGTTCTGCAAATAGATGTCACATCTTAACACGGAACATTGTTTACGGATTAGGCGTTGCAATTGTTTTTTCGATTACGAATTATATAGATATATCTGGTTCTGGTGCAGTTGGAACGGGTATCAATCAGCAATTATATTTCATCAAACTCCAGGATTTGTTGTAATATCCTGGACTCACTATGGAATAACCAGAACCGGATTAGTCGTCGTTTCCCTATCACCTCCTTTGAAATTATCAGTCGCGTAAAATAATTTAAATATAAATAAACATCGCGTCGTTTCGACAGTGAAGTCAAACGTTTTGCTCAGGTACAAGTTATAATCACTTGACTAACTCGCAACACCTCCGTATTTGCACGTTTTATATTTCTGACAAGGCCAAATGTGGTTATATAGTAATGATTACCAATTATTATAATAATAATGGTAGTAATTTGAGTTCCTGGCAAAATTGTAATCTCATTTTACTGCAGTGTTTTAAAGTATGCAGTAGTTCTGTTTTGCGCCCTTCAGACTACATACTATTTTCGTATGTACATTAATGTAGGCGTTTATCGGTGGAGGTGGTTCATTCTCGTCTACAGTTACGAGAACGTTGGCACCTTGCGCAACACAGTTATTAAAGGAGAAACAATCAGCAGAACGGCTAACATCATCGGAGCTTTTGGCGAGTGAATCCGATGAGTGAAGAGTGCCGGGAATTTAAGTTGAAATGTCAATTCGGATGCGCTGTCTTACGGCTACACCTGAACGGAAACCGGCGATCATCTGATCAATATTTAACTCGCCGGTGGTACGTGAGTCGTTACCCGGTTTCAAAATATTCGATGGGAATAACAATTATTATGTCCACTGTCCTCTGGACGAGGCGTATTAAAGGAATTTTTGGACATAGTCATCAGTAAAACGAAATGGCAACTCAATATTTTTGTAGAAGATGACATTTTCAAATGATCCGATGTTTGTGATTCACCGACAGAATGCCCACTCAGTTTCTAAATGTTTGGCCATCTACTTGGTTTATTATCTACTCCGTCTGCGTGTTTATAATATTTACGTTATCAATAGGCAATTAAGGTAGGGGAAATAATTAAAAAATCGTCATTTTTTCGATTATTTCGATGGTGCGGAAATTCTATTTCAACGTTCCGATTCGGAAACTTATCGCTCAAAGAAAATTCCTTGGAAAATATTGTTAAAAACGTAATCACTCTGAAATCTCAGGGAACCCTGTGAAATCCTGTCTCAGGAAAACCTTGGTTTGCCGATGTCATTATTTAGCGTAAAACGTTATGAATGATGATCCGTTCCCAGTTTGAATGGCCGACCTGATGCAATTATATGGCGGTTCGGCGTATTACCTGGGCCGGAGGGCGCGTCCACCGGCCAATTAATACAATGGACTAAAGTTTGTCGGGGGCTCAATGAAACTCGGTGGACAATGGGCTCGCCCAGTGCTTTACTTCACCCGGAAGATACCTGAACTATATTAACCCCCTACTAACAGCCAACTGTTTTACCAACTTGTTACTCTCCGTCGTCGGGCGACCCGCCGTCCCCGGGAACAACCTAGTTGTTTATCCACTTACCTCAATTCGAAAAATGTTAGTCTTATTTACAACTTTTGTTATCGAACGACTGTTTAGGCGAACGTCTAAGGTACAACGCCAAGATGTCTTACTGTTTCAATGCCATTTTTTCATTGCGACTACATCGGTTACCGTACCGGGACCGATTCGACGATGTTTCTTTCTTTCAACAATACCCCGCAAACACCGATGTTAGGCTAGGCGTACTGCTTACAGAAATGTGGACAGACGAATGGAAAGCGAGGAGACCGCGGACAGGCGGACAGATGAGACGAAGGACACGGTACAAACTTTTATTTATATCGAAGCGATGAAACGGGAAACTTGTAATTGAAGAATGTAAAAAACCGGGGCCGGTGCGTATGAAGCCGTCCATTGAGGTTTGAGGGGTGGTATGGGGTGTATGTGGGGTGTGGGGGGTGAATAGTGGCGGAGGCTGGCGGCGCCAATAGTCTGTAAGCTGCCGGCCAGAACCCATCCGACTGATGAACCCATCGGCGTCCCTCTGCATTCGAGCGACCACAGCCACCAAACGGCCACTGGCCCTATTCAACCCCCTTGATGAAATGCGATTTGAGGGCCAATCCCTAACAGGACTAGCAGGCTTAAAAAACAGGGTTTGCTGGTCTAATTCCTAAATTAGACGTCTTAGATATTATTATTTTTTAATTTAGAATACCTGTTTTGTGGTCTGCGAGAGGTTGGAATACCGTAGATTTCGTGTGTTTCTGTCCGCCATCTTCAGTAGTCACTTTGGCACTTTTTATGTTTTTTGTGCATCCTCACTGCACTGTCGCCGTCACTGTACTGTGGTGGTTGTCGTGTTTGTCGTATATATATATATATATATATATATATATATATATATATATCTGTCTTGTTATTGTGTTTTTAGGGGATGTTGTTTGTCTTATTTGCGTTAGGAGAGATTTTGTTAATCGGCTTAAATCTTTGTCTGATTATCGGTCAAATACATTTGATCACACAAGTTGTCACAACTATTAGAGTGTGACTTCCAAATATATGACAGGAAACCTATCTGGTATTGTGTATTTTCAGTGCAAGTGCACTCAATGAACTTTAGTTAAGTACATTTCCGCACCACCCTCAGGGGGCGCTAGTTTCTCGGTGCAAGTGCACTCAACGAACTTTAGTTAAGTACATTTCCGCACCACCCTCAGGGGGCGCTAGTTTATCGGTGCAAGTGCACTCAACGAACTTTAGTTAAGTACATTTCCGCACCACCCTCAGGGGGCGCTAGTTTCTCGGTGCAAGTGCACTCAACGAACTTTAGTTAAGTACATTTCCGCACCACCCTCAGGGGGGGCGCTAGTTTATCGGTGCAAGTGCACTCAACGAACTTTAGTTAAGTACAATGCCGCAACACACTCATGGGGGCGCTAGTTTATCTGTGCGATTTTTGTGGAAATAGCGCCCCCCTGAGTGTGGTGCGGAAATGTACTTAATTAACATTGTGTCATACGAGTACTGCGCCAAGAGGATGGTTTATTTATTGTCTAGTAACCAATACACAGTCATATGTAGAAGTTGAGCTTTAACATTTTAAAAATGACACATACAATTGCACTCTTTATGGTAATTTCGATAGGGAAAAAATAAGAAGAAAACAATTTGAAATCCTTCATAAAAATCGCAAGAAATTCGGCAATATTTCTACAACTGAAAAGCGCGATTCCTGTAAACTGAATTTTGCAAAGTAAAATGTCACTCCTTATAACTGATGTTCCTCTATGTTTTAATTAGTTACAGTCCAGAAGTTTCTTCTACTTAAATATTAATCTTTTCCCCCAGTTTACAAGCAGAGTCATTTAATTTACAGACTAAATGAGAATTATTTTAATTCGGTAAAATAATCTAATTACAGCGAAACTAAGCTACAGCTTTCATAAGTTTTCTCTGATTTATTCGAGCCTTCTAGTTTTTATACATTTTTAAATATATTCTGAATTTTGTGAAAATTAAAGTATTTTTAATTTCCTATATATTTGATTTTTACCTTAAAAGGTTATGAATTGCCTTGTTACGAAATGCTGTGGAGAATTGAAAATGAATTCTACGTCATGTTTCGCGCGGACGCTCGAGCATCGTCTTTTCCGAATTCCATCCATTGCCGGATTACCTGAGAGTGGTGTCATCTCGTGATATAATCTCTGATGAAATACCGGATAAAATGCGGAAGGTTGTTAAATAAGTCGGAGAAATATCAAAGAACTTTCTATAAAGTCCATTCGTCAATTATAAAAATGTTTAAGTAATTATGATGGGCGCGTCACGAAAAAAATGGCACAGGAATATCTTTTAAAGATCATAGAACCTGCTTTGATACGGATACAATACGTAGTACATAATTAACTCTCCCGTAATTCTCTCTGGAATTACAGTGCAAAAACATACAACACTTAACACATTATTTTCAATACTATTGCATGGAATGCGGTGAATATATGAACCACCAAACGGAAAAAATATTCCAAATTATAATTCTACTAATAATTATTAAAGATTTTAATTAATAATATTATTATTAAATATAATGCGATACAGCCATGTTATGCTTCACGCAATGTATAATGCATACTTTTTTGATACTGTTGATAGGTGTACGTGGAAGAACATCATATTCGTGATTAATTAAAATTCAAGCCTATTGTCGAATCAATTTCGCGGCCACTCATTAAACTCGATTAAACTGGAGGCCGTATGTCCGAACTGCGGTTAAATAAAATTTAAGGGTAGTATAATATATTCTGATGGGCTTTTAAGCGCCGCCCAAACGCTCCCCATTGTGTAATTCGAGTCACTCCCAAAGTGTTGTTCCGAATTTAAACGACGTCGAGGCCAGGTCGTACGTCTGGGCAGACTATCCATATTTTATTACTGGCCATTACTTCCTCCAGTTCTTTTTTAACAATCGACCACATCGCATTTCTACAATAATGCGACAAGTGTTAACAGGTGACAATGTCAAGCTGAGGTAAAATTTAATGGAAACCTGGCTGATGTCTTCATGACTTTATTAAGGATGGGAAAGAAAACAGAAAGATAGAGGATGGGTACAAATTCTAGTAATAATTTCATTATCGTATGATCAGTAAGGTATTTATATATTATTTGCCTTAATACTCTGCACTATTCTTGATAATGAAATAAAACAATGATGCTTTAGTTTCAAGAAATATTTTACTAATCGTTTTATTAATGGAAATATAAACATACAAAGTTATATCCTTTATGGTAATTTGTCAATATTGATGAATTTTACTGCGGTATTAATGAAATCTACCCTGATGGGTACATGAAACTGCGGTATCGAAAGTAACCGTCTAAAATAGAATAACTAAAATAGAAATATATTTACTTATCTCCTGTATTTCATTGTATCTATAATCACCCTTTTTTCATATAAATTGTTATCGTGATCCATATCACCTACTTTGGCCCACCAAAGAAAGTAATTATTGCAACTCATCAAAATTAAACCAAGCCCGTAGTCTCAAATCAGTAATTAAACCATTTTATGTGGATAGATCCAATAGCGAACAGTTTCCGTAGTTAGTTGAAAACGGAAATTAGATGAGACGGCGACGGTTAATAATTAATTATTCGGTCGGTTTAAATGGGCTCCGCCAGACTGTTCGTTCGCGGTTTTTGTCGGTTATGACTAGTCGAATCAGTCGCAAAAAACGGTTGACCCGTTGCCACCCCGGCGGCATGACCTAACCGTCTGAGGGGGAAACACCAGCTCTGAGTCGGAAGCTGAGTGTTCCGAAGATCCGGTCGTGCGATTGAACACGGGAAAATGTTAAACTGTGCTCGGCCAAGAACCGGATGAGGGCATTGGCGGATTATCGTCGGCAACAATCTCAAGGACCGCAATGTCCTACTCGGAATTCCTGATTCACCAATGAAATCCTAACGTTTTTTACGCTCTCGGTTTTTTTTCACTCGGCCGTACCACAAGCGAAAGTAATTGGTTCTGCGTTATGCGACATATAAAAGTGATAACTAGTTTTACTAGTTCGTATAAAAATGTATTCGGAGGCAAACGGAACGTGAAAAATAATACGGAACATGTTTGTAACACGGCATAACAAAATTCTAAATATAATATGACCGTTTCGGGGTTCGCATCATATTTGATCATCATCATACATTCCACAGTTGATGCTAATGCTGTTAATGTCCAAGAAAAAATATCTTAAATTAATAGCACCGCTCGCATCTTTCTGAAATTGTTAGTGAGAAGAACGCAGAATGTTTCGCTGATTTACCGAGGGACCAAGTCGGTCACGAAAATGAAATCGTATCCTAAAAACAAGTTGAAGAAAATCATGGAGGATAACATTTTCTATTGCCAGATTTCTTTTTAACGTCTTTTTTTCTAGTAGTTAAAAAATAAATACTAATTAGTCTTATTCGTAAGAGTTGGTAAGAAGAGATCGGAAAAAAAGCGTTAAGAACGTGGGCGAATACCGCCCAATCAGTTCCCAACTGGGAGTACTGAGCGCCCCCAAAAGGATGCCAAAGGGTGGCTCGATGCCATCTGCACAAGCGAAGCCTCTAGCACCACTCAGAGTGAAGCGGCTATGAAGAGGAATAGTGCGATCAGGTGCTGCACGATTCTCCGATTCACGATGAAGCCAATATTATCAGAAATATTACCACCGAAGGCAGACTTGCCACTTCTTCAGAGGGTGTTTACCTTATATCTATACCTTATAGTTGGCTATATTGGTTGGGGTATTACCTTATATCTGCCTTAGTACACAGTACAGTGTTCTCTGTCGTAGAGGGGCTAAGATTATAAAACGTTAATTTTTGATTCCTGGTATGAGAGGAGGGGGGGCGGGCTCCGGTAAAAGTTAGGCCTAGTCCTGTGGGAGGGCTAACCGGGGCCAAGTTAAATTGGTCGCCGATGGTTGGCCGTTATGGGCGGCGCTGAGGAGTTATGGCCTTTTGGGAAGTTTTAGGATTTAAATTTGTGCCACGGATGAGGGGCGAACGTCCCGCCGATCGTTTTATGACCGGACTATACAACCGCCCGTTACAAAACTGTCCTCGACCGTTTCCCATTTATTTTCTAGGGCAACCCGTTTGTTATATTGTTTTCGAGAATCTGTACCCGGCGGCAAACTGTACGATCCGTTCATATGAAAACCGATCACTCCGCATTGCGAATAATATTGACGGTTAATATAATCTCTCTAACGAAATTGAATCGCTGCAATCCACAATCCCTATGTTTTTAGCCGCACAATTCATTCCGATTTGAAAGTCCCGTTCTCTCGTGAATTAGTAGCTTCCCGGTGTAAACCATTGTAAAGCTATCCCATCACTCCAATCCATTGATTCGACAGTTCTCTTCGTGTCACCTTCTTGAAAATCCCGAGGACCGCCTTAAGAGGAAATGTCCACGTGATTACCTAACTAAAGGCAGGAGCAGGATTACCATCAGTGTCGATTCTCCGTCAAAAATACATTTGTGTTATCAAATCGCACTGTCGCTAAATATAATTTTAAATTAATTTCTTCTTGTATGGACACGATAATATATTGATTTGTACAATAAAGAGAGCGTATAATTGGTCATAATTACATAATGCCACCTACAGTAAAAGAAATAATGGCACGGCATCAGAAGAGACTCGTAACTGTGTTGGATAGAGGAGTTTCGAGATTGGAAAGAGAAACGTTACATAAACAACTAAGTGTGCGTTAACGAGGTTTATTAATTTGTATTACTTGCTATTGTGCAAAACAAACAATATTTTTGCGCTGGCAAGATTTCGTCATTCTTCCGTTTCCGCATGAAAAGAATATAGTTTCTCGGAAGCGAGATAAGTACGACTTATGGTATGGTATAGGTACGCCATTCAATGGTAAGACTTGAGAATAATTACAGAATGTATGTTGATAAATCTCCTTCAAATCGGAAGACTTTTTTTCTTTCCGTATCCATTATTTTTAATATAATTTTACATAGATAAAAATCATTTATAGGATGAATTTTACATAATTTAAATCACATCTAAATGTTTGAATACCTATATTAAAAACCTAACACGATATGACCGCCTACGTATAAATTTTTTCATAACGTCAGTTTTGGTGGTGAAGAAAAAATAGAGTACACTTTGGGCGGGGCCGGGCTAATGAACGTTTATATAAGTTAGGGTGTTAATGCGCTTATTTACAAAGCATTAAAGTATGAAATTTTAAAAGGTGGATCCCCTTATGCGGGCTGACTTTTTATCCATCTCATTATAAGATTTATTATACTTTTGAGAGCCATAAAAGCCTACGCGTCGGGGTTTCGCAACATGTATACTACATTATTCATCTGACCGACCCTCGTCCAGGATCCATGTCTCACTAAAATTTTCCGAAACGGCCTAAGGAAATCATATTGTCGGGAAAATATTTAAAGGAAATAAATCTATTCGCACGCCTGTATAAAATGGAAAATCGACAGTTACTTCGTTCCATTGGACATAGATTTTGTACCTTTATATTATCTCGTCATATGGATCGAGTATTAAAATTAGTAATGTTACGAATCTAATAGTTATCTCACTATTACATGTTATGAGAATAGGGAATCTGACTTGTTCAATCATTCAAATATATCTATTCATATAAAAACTAATTCTAACAAGTGTTACAGCAATTACATTGCATCTTGTCACTCTTCCAAATATTCCCAACCATTTGCCGAAACCGACGGTACCCTACGCTAAATTGATTGCGTCTATTCTCATAAACCAGGTATTCATTGCGGTAAAAATTCTCATCTGCAGAGAATACAATTTAGAGTCCGAATCGCCGCTCACCTCAGTGGCCTTAATCGAAGGCCAAACAACTTTCAGTGACAACATTGGCTCCGCACACCGACCTCTACAGGTTGGCAATCTATTTCAGTCTCATCATCAGACGCTCCAACGGCCGCTCACTGTTCCTCTCTGGTCCCATCTCAGAGAAGGTGGCACCTCTACTGAGAATCCGTCCGGGGAACTGTTCGGTCTGCCTAGTGGACCCAGATTGAGGGCTTTTCCAGTTTTGAAACAGTTTAGAGCTCTCGAATACGTGAACGTATATTCCAGTGCATCACGTCGCGTAGAACTGAGAGGGGGTCAATAAATTAATGTAATTTCTACGCAGGACTGGTTTGTTCGCATCAAATTCTTTCCGACTAACCGGTTTGGATCAACGGGTTTTCCAAGCGTACAACAGTTCAGCGCTCCGTTGTTCCGAGAAGATTTCGAGGATACTATTAGGTGAGTGTATGACGTCAGTTGGCACTCAGGGAATACCCTTCACATATGCAGCTTGGCTTTAGGCTCAAAGAGTAAATAATTATCGATTGTATCAGAGCAGTGGGAATGTTAACAGGGCTACGTGGACATCTTTATATTATTAACGGAACGCTGCCGAAGGGGCACAAAGATTTGCTCAAACAGTTAATTGACTGTTAATTGGGTCAGAACTGTACAGACGAGACACTCCGAGTATTAAGTAACCGGGGCGTTATCAGGAACCGGAGCTGTGGTTTTCGAATTCGGTTCAGGATACGAGTGTTTGGGGACCGGGGGATCGGTACTGCTTAATGAATTCATTTAGCCGGCGGCTTTTGTGAGGGCCACCGGGGCCGGCTCAACGCCACTCGAGCCTACCGACCCCATACCCACCCCGTTTGTACATAATGGCGGAGTGCATTAAGCGGCCGAAACGAGTGCACTCCTCCTACCCGGCTTCACTCCATCCAGCCAACTATTAACACAGTCCACTGTGGACAGTTTGGCCGGTGACGGTTATCGTTGCGGTTTATGTTAAGGGCCCGGTTTCAATATGCGCAAGGTCGACAAACGGATCGGCGATGGGTTCTCGACCCTTACTAGGGCTTCCCACAGGCAGCCGGTGTGTGGGGCCGCTACTAGGCTCAGATATAACGTCGATGACGAAGGCTTCAACCGCGCGCTCCGGCATAACCCCTCTACAAAGACGCCGGGAGAAAATTAGTTGGTCGGGCAAGTGCTAACACTCATTATTAAGTGAGTCAGAGCCCAGGTAGTCCGGACAGGAAATATCTTCCAAATGCCGACAAAACTATTGAAGGAAGTAGACAAAAAAACAAAATATTCCGCTTATTGTCATATACAATCCATCATTGTCTAAAAGACTGTCCTATTCACAGTTTATTTTACATTTACGTCCCACTTTTGTGGGGGACAAAGTTTCGATATTACAACACGATAGAAATAAAAATAAGTAAATAAAATGATATTTTTCAAGAACCGTAACGGTCCATTCCCATTGCTAAGTACTCCTACTGACGGCCGGCTTTTAATTCTAATAAGATGTTGTTTTGTATTTCTATTATTATTAAAAACTTTTTTGTCTCTAACCTTCCGAGGCTCTAAGAAGAAGGCATTGAGAAAAACCATCAGACGTCACCGAATACTGGTAAAAGGTTTACCGCCACGGTGGTAACAGATTGAAAACATCACTCACTATTGTAATTTATGAAGGTGTGACCGTTTGAACTGATCAAGATTAGCCATCCTTGCAGCCGACGTGCGAATGACAATTGGAAATACATTATCATGCATGCCATGCCAACTCATATCCAACGGCCTCTACACAGACACGTGTGTCTCCGTGAGAAATCACTTTTTGTTTTTATTTCTGTTCGCACGTTATTCTCCACCGGTATTGCACCGAGTGACGCTGAATGAAGGTCTGCCAAAAAGATTATTGCCTTCTGAGATTAGCGATAGAATTAATTTCAATAATGTCAAATTGAACCGGAGTTTTTGATTTTGGAAATTGTCAGAAAGGGATTATCCATCCAAGAAAAATAATAAATAAAATCGAAAAGTAATAATTATACGCCCTATTATGAACGGCTTTCGTATGAATATTATTTGTGAATTTAAATAATATACTACCCGACCGGTAGGAGTCAAACATCTTTTAAATTAATTAAGTCAAGTATGGTATTGCTTTAATTTGTACTACCCTAAGCCACTTTAATACCAGTTCATGCGGATTGCCTATAAAAATACAAAGACACAGAGGCACAGTTTGCGGAGGAAATTTTTCCGAACTTACATAAATTGTGTATTTAACTGTACTTAACGCTCAGTAAAGAGAAAAAAAGTTTTCAAGGTTTAATTCCTAGCATTAAGCAGAAATACGGTCTTAAAACGATCCTGTTAAAATAACAGCTCAATCCCCCCCTCTCGGCTAGGCCGTGATTCTTTTTCCAGGCGCGATCCGTGTTTCGAATATTTGTGAATGGATTCGTTAACTCAATGAATTGAATTCATCATTTCTGTTTCATTCATGGATGTGCTAATTGTGGCAGTCAGTAATTAATAATAATTCCGCCTGGTACAAATCGTTGATTCCATGAGAAGCAATTCGACAGTAGGCTGAATCGAGCGTTTTTGGTTACATACGATTGACAATTAGTCAAATATTGACAACTGTTCGATGATGGGAAAGAAACTTAAAGGATGTGTGAATTACTACCTGTAGGTATTCTCGGTATTGCTTACATGACGTGGCATATTCACATCCTTCCGTTTGTGAATTAACTACAGAGAAAAGAGTTTCAATTTCCTGCCTCATGGGATATACCATTTTATTTCGGATTCTTGTCTCGCTTGTCTGCGGATTTTTTCGACGAGGAAAAACCGTTCGTAAAGTATTATTATATTAAACCGCAAGGTATTACTGCCCCATCGATTCCACGGGTTGACACCTAAGCCACCTTTGCATATTTCCTTTCGCAATTTTCCTCAAAAATTTGACGCGAACAATTTTTTTCATGATTAGCGGATTTCAGAAGAAAATCCGAATGTTCTGGAACATGAAATCTCGACTCATTTCCGCGTAACATTTTTGCCAGGCGAGTATAACTTGAAGCCTGACTAATGTCAACTGACGCCAACCTTCATGGTGTGAGCCTTTCAAAGCCACATCAGTTTCATCACATTTTATATTTGCAGATGAGAAAGTATAACAAAATTCAGAGCGACAAACTGTCTATGTTATAGAATAATTATCCGACGATTTGAATAAGTTTTCCCTATGGGCGGGAGAGGCTGACAAAAATAATAGTTCCGATATTTCCAATCCTCCGGTTATTTGATTATTACCAAATGTCGCGGGATAATGAGATATTCATCAAGGTGTCAGGTGAAAGGGAGGGGAATTGATTTTCGATTTCCCCCCATTTGGGGGCCCCATGTAATAAGTTCCCCATCCGAGATATGCCCGAGACGCCGCCGCCGCCGCCAAAATTTTCCATTTTTCATCTTCATTTTGAAAAATGGGGCCATTATTTCCGGTAATGGTTTCGCAAAAGAGGTTGTACCAACGGTCGCTCCGATATCAAGGTGGCCGTTCGGAAATCTTCGTATTTGCTTAATGTTATGTAAGAGACTGGGGAACGGGGAGGATTTTGTACTTCAGTTTCTCGGTGTAAGCCTCTTTATTTGAAAACGCTCCGTCTCCGCTCAGTTTTGGCATCGGCCTTTCGCTATTTTATTGCTACTCCCTAGCGCCGATGGTGGGGGAACAATCGAAACCGGTATTTGCCTCGGAAGATCGTTTAAAAAGAAATAATAATAAAAATTCACCAATGCCCCACAATAATTTGTGAAACATCACTGTAAACGAATATAGTTTATTCTGGAAGATATTATACTATATATTATTATACTATATATTTTGATAACTGAGGTACGTTATATTTTATTAGATATTTGGGCCACTTCTTGGGGTGGCTAATGAAAATTCGTGCCGGTATTTTACCCGGTCGAGTATTAATTAAGAGTGGTCCACCTAATCGAGCCTGCAAAATATTCGGCAACCAGTACTGTCGGCACGAGTCAAGGATTCAACGAATATCTGTTAATCAGTGGGTTCTGAATGAGTCGGAGAGACCGCAGACAATTATCGATTCCCGAAATACTTATCCCAAGAATCGGAATCCGTGTTGATTCACACCGAGGATGTCCGACCGGTTGTTCTATGGAATAGAGCAGCGTAACGCACACAGTCTTAATTGGTACTGAGACCAAATAGCGGCTCATTTTTCCCTTGGTTTTTTCGCCGCTGGCCGGTATCCACTTAGGGGCCAGCTTTTCAATTCGGTAACTGGTCATGACATTCGGCTGTGGCCGAAGAGCATTGTGCCCGACACGCGAAGCCGTATTCGCTCCAATCGCTTAATGTTAAGCGATTGCAATTCCATAATCGCGGGTCCATGAACGGATGGCGATAGGAAGAACCGGCATAAAATGAATACTAAACAATTAAACATATAATGGGCTCAGAAGTCGCATATACAAAATCAAACATTAAATGAAAAAAGTTGTTGAATCGGGAATATCGCTATTTAATACCTCTTTCTGTATAACTAAAATAAAAAATCATTTCAGCCTAAATATGTAAATTTTAATAGTACCTAAACACAATAGGGTTTCTTTGGGCTCAAGCAATTAAGTGAATTTTATTTGACAGTGTAAGTTCTTATTCTTAGTTAAAAGTTCTTAGTAATTTTATATATAGTTTGGCATAAAGAGAGCTATTCCCTGGCGAATTCGGTATTTGGCTAATTGCATTTTTGACTGTTTCTGAGGATTAAAAATCGAACCCCGATAATGAACATCCAATTCATTCGGCTTCACTAGAAACAAGGCGCAGTATCTGTGTTTTTCTGACAAAATGGTTCCCCGGTGAGCTTATCGCGGCAGGAAGGAGGTAAGGGCTTTATTAGTATATAACTTCCGGTAAGATGGAGTAATTATGTTGTTAGCCTCGGGCGGAAGTGTCCGCGATTCTTCCTGTCTTGGAGAACACTCGAGTGAGTTCCAGCAGTTCTTCTTCCCTTTCCCGCTGGCCTGCCCATGGGTGCGGTCACCCCCCCACCGGAACACAGAAGTTAGATAGTAGTAATCGGAATTTCGATTGCGGACACCTCCACTCGTTCGGGAGTAAAAGATCATTCTCAATGAAGATGTCACTATGAGAGCACAGACTGGGTGGAGGACTGGTTGTTACACGCAGACCGAGTACCGCAATACACTGCCGTATCGCTGGTACAATCGGTTTTATCATCCATCGCTCACAAGAACTCATACTCGTACATACTACTGAGATTTTGGGATCTGTTAATAAGTTTTTATGTTTATTTGCAATGTAACTTCGGCTCTTTACCCTAAATTATCCGATGCCTCCCTAGTCGGTGAATGACAAGCGCGTTCTGGTGTTCAGGGCTGGATGTTTATTTAATGGTCGGTTGGGGGTGGCCACTGGAACAACTGCTCGTACGCGAGCTCGGGAATGAAATATTTAGTGCGTTAACACTTAGGGCGGTTAAAGTTTAATGAGAGTTTCGTGTCGGAAGGGGCATGTCGGTTTTGTACGTCGCTCGAGCCACACTTTTGAATTGCATTTGTAGTTCAATGGTTGGTGATTCGAATCCCTGCCGAACATTCCGAAAGCGAAACTGTTGCACAGTTCACAATCGATCTCTGGCTTCCACTCCGTTTATTTATACTGTGTCACAGTAAAGTGACAAGAGTTGACTGGACGCTTCAACGGCTGCCAATATTCGTATAGATAGACGCCGTAGTCGAAATGCTACTGACGGTGAAGACAGGAAACGTTATATGTTTGATTATGTTGTCAACACCCTAATCATTTAGCTTAATATATACGAATTTTCGTGTATGTACCGCTTTATATATTTCTCTGTTATAAATGCATGTTTGATGTACTACTTCTAGTTGCAATAAGAAGGATTCTTTTATTACTAGTTATAAGCGTAAACAAAAAGTAAATCTTAAGATTAAGCTACGCAGTAAATGATTTTTTTTTTTGCGATTTGATGCGAAATGATGCGATTTTTAACGAGCGACTGACCAATTTAATACCGGATTCAAATATTTTCAATTTATTTGTTTATGTAATAAACTGTTTAGTTTAAACAATCGCCTGGAAATTCGAATACATTCGGTATCCAATGGGCCGCGGGGCATTGTTATTGTTCACGCTATTTCACTACCCGGGTTCAAAAGGTGTTTATATTCCATTTCAGTTTCTGCGATAACCGACCAATTGAATTATACACCCTGCTACCAGCCGAAACTCAGGAAAGACAGGAATAAATTATCAAATTACCTCCTAAATTATTGGCTCGGTCATTAGTGGTTTTAATTCGATTCGAAATGTTATCACTATCTATCGTATAGTGGGACGAAATTCAATATGCTAATATGCGTATGTATGCGGCGCCTAATAAATGTGAGAGTATAAATGCGGTAGAAATAAGGCGGCTTCCATACGATAGAAAAATAAATTTATTTTTTATACGAACCTTTGTTTTTGGAAGAATAGTAGCATTAAGCAATTGCATAGAGTACCAGAATTCAACTTTATATTTAGTACGACGAATAGATGTAAAAGCTAAATAGAACAGGGCCGTAAAATATAGGAGACTAATGCTAGAATAAAGATGTATTGATATTTGAAAGATAAACCAGAGAGTAAATATTTATAACCAACCATCAACCGAAAATTTATATCTAACAATGAGTACATACCACTATGAGTGCTACTTGGAAAATCGTTGGACTCTGTGATAGATCAATTGGAAGATCTATGTTGGGAAGAAACCCCCGGCGGTGGGAAGAAACCGAAACCGATTCTAGCTGGCACCGAAATAAACGACTGGAGGCAACGGTAGGTATTGCACACCATCGCGTGGAAACCCAAACAAATGGATTAAATAAAAATGATTGTGTTATGTGTAAAATTTAGTCGCCGGCGGATAATTGAATCTGGCGTTCTGTTCAACTGCCTTTTAGCGTAGCCGTGACTACTTGGCGAAACTGCATAAAATAGCGGTATCTGAGTATCTATCAGCGGTAGGCACTGTTTAACGGCCGGTGAAAACGGCGCCATTTCATTGTGGAAATTGGAAGGGGGAGAGAGCACTCCCCTCCAACACAGTTGCATTGTAATGAACTAAAAGTAAACATTGCAGTGTTAATTGGGTGTTTTGTAATGCAATCTAGTTGGCTGCCAAGTTAATATCCTCTCATATTCGTACACAAACAGCTTCGAGCGTCGGTTGTTAAACATCAATTAAAATTCGTGTTTCTATAGCATTAGCGGCAATATTTAGACCGATAACATCCGACTCAAAATTGAGAATACGCGTTACGGGAAATTGTACCCTCCGTACATCGACTACAATAAATCCTCGAGTCTACTGAATTTTTAATTGAGATCGGTACGCGGTCCTCACATTACCAGCCCCAGGTTATTTTAATTTGATTATTTTACTGCCAGAGTAAAACGATTTTAACTCGTAACATTCTTTATTATTAATTTTTATCAGATTTCTACCTTAAATTTAGTGACTTCCTCTCGCTCCTGTCTCCTCTCGCTGGTTTGGTCTATTGCTAGCCATCCTTAGTAGCTAAGTGTTAGTAGTACTAAGTGCTACTAGGTGCTACTAAGTAGTGTTAGTAGTGCTAAGTTGTAGGTTTTAGTCACTAGTGTGATTCGGAAAAATTGCCGCATTTCTTGCGATTCATATGAAGGATTTCAAATTGTTTTCTTCTGGTATTTTCCGTATCGAATTTACCATAAAGAGTGCATTTGTATGTGTCATTGTTAAAATGTTAAGGCCCACTAACTTTTAAATATGACAATAAATAAACCATCTTCTGGCGTAGTACTCATGCGATAATTAAAGGAACTGTGCTACATAGAATGGCATGACACAATGTTAATTAAGTACATTTCCGAACCACACTCAGGGGGGTGCTAGTTTCACAAAAATCGCACCAATAAACTAGCGCCCCCCTGAGGGTGGTGCGGAAATGTACTTAACTAAAGTTCGTTGAGTGCACTTGCACCGATAAACTAGCGCCCCCCTGAGGGTGGTGCGGAAATGTACTTAACTAAAGTTCGTTTAGTACACTTGCACCAAGAAACTAGCGCCCCCTGAGGGTGGTGCGGAAATGTACTTAACTAAAGTTCGTTGAGTGCACTTGCACCGAGAAACTAGCGCCCCCCTGAGGGTGGTGCGGAAATGTACTTAACTAAAGTTCGTTGAGTACACTTGCACCAAGAAACTAGCGCCCCCTGAGGGTGGTGTGGAAATGTACTTAACTAAAGTTCGTTGAGTGCACTTGCACCGAGAAACTAGCGCCCCCTGAGGGTGGTGCGGAAATGTACTTAACTAAAGTTCGTTGAGTACACTTGCACCGAGAAACTAGCGCCCCCTGAGGGTGGTGCGGAAATGTACTTAACTAAAGTTCGTTGAGTGCACTTGCACCGAGAAACTAGCGCCCCTCTGAGGGTGGTGCGGAAATGTACTTAACTAAAGTTCGTTGAGTTATAATTAAATATAACTATTATTTAATAATATTATTAAAAATAAACATTTTTCAATAAATTTTGAATCAACAGGAAAATTTTTATGATAATAATAAATAAATGCATAATAAATAAATAATACGCGATAGATTTCCTGTCATATATTTGGAAGTCAGAACCTAATAATTGTGACCAGTTGTGTGATCAAATATATATATTGAACGATAATCCGACAAAGTGCCAATTAACAAAATCCCTTCCAACACAAACAACATCCCCCAAAAACACAATAACAAGTCACCTATATATACACATGAAAAATAGACAACCACCACAGTACAAGTGACGGTGATAGTGCAGTGAGGATGCCCAAAAAACATCCAAAGTGCCAAAGTGAGAAGACCGCAAATGAAGATGGCGGGCAGCCAAAACCGTTCTAGCAAAAAATCAAACCAGCGAGAGGAGACAGAAACACACGAAATCTCCAACCCCTCGCAGACCACAAAACAGGTATTCTAAACTGGTCTAAAATTGCTTATGGAAACGACCTGCGGAAGGACCCTCTATCCTCAAGAAACTCAGAACTGATATATTACTTTATTACTAGTGATGATGACGAGAACTCGAACAATAATATGGAATATGACAAAGGAGCAAATTGAGAGAGAGACGGAGAGAGACACAAGGTGATCATTTAACTGTTATAATAATGTATCGTAACAAAATGTAGCTGTAATTACAATTAAAAATCAACTAAAGGTAGATATTATTAATTAAATAATGTGGAAATAATTTCATTCTGACTCGCGTCTAAACTTAATCGTAACCGAATTGGGATATTTGAAAAATGAAATGAGTAAGATATCGGACTCAAACGCGCAATCTCCGCTACTTTACCTTCGATAGTGGTAATCAATTAACGAATGAGTTATTGTTGTGAGTAGACGGATAAGCAAATGAATAAAATATTAGTGAACGATAAGAGACAAATAGGCAATACCATATTTATTTGTATACGGCTGAAATTATGGAATCTAACTGCAGTGCATTATATGACTAACCTGGCAGACAATAGAAACCGCAAGGAAATGTATGAGTCACATATTTCTTTGATTACGTTGTAAGATTTCCCGGCGTTATTATACCGTAGTAGAAACTGTAGTTTATATTGTATGCCTTTTAATATATGAAATCGTTAATTATATATGGACAATACATTTGTCATATTAAATTATGCCGGTAATATCTCGCCATAGGCATAAAACAAAATATAATTTATTAAATCTTTTTGCAGAAACCGTTAACGACGAGGTTACAAACTCATTCCGGTAAAGCAAGAAACTTCTAGGTCATTACATACTAAATTTAATGACGTACAAAAGCCACTATCACAATAAAGTGGAATGAATTGGATCAATTCTGCATAAAATACGTCAATCGTAAAACCCGCCCTCCCGGCGGCGTAGCGGTAAGTGGCGAAATTCCGTAAAGTCCGTACGCGTCATGTAATGTTAATATTTTCCTGATAATATATTTCTCTTTCAATCGAACGGGAGGCACGACATATAATTCAATATTGATGGTGTAACTGGTATTTTTCGATGGAATTTGTCGAAATTCAACTTGGTTTAGTGACTTCAGTTAATGATATCGTGTTATCTGTTGTAATTTGAAAATTGTATATGAGGGATAAACTTAGTTTTTGTTGTGTCTTCGGAAAACAGAAACAAAATAAGCATAATCACTGTTTATCAAATATTGACTATGTTTAAGTCAATTGTTTAAAGAATTAGATTTTTAGAAATTATAAAAGGATGTCTATCTCATTGTCTATTTTAGTTCTCCCCCTGGCAATCAGTCAACAAATTCGAGGAGAGAGTTTCAATTATAATTAGGGACAGTATAAATATGGTATAAATATTGCTATAAAGTGAGTCACAAAAAAAATCCAAACATTATTTGTTTAATATAATTCTTTCAAGATGGCTTTAACTGGATGTTAAAAGTTAATTTTACGGTAAAATTGACCGTCCTCTATTACTGAACCAATTAAATTGACCGATCTAGCGAAGCAATGTGAATATCACACAAGACAGTATCACACAAGCGATGATAATATACCATACGGTATAGATAGAAAATATGTATACCATTTATCAATCTTCACAAGAATATATTATGACTTAGAATACATTATACTATAACCCTCCATATCTTAAATTAGGCGTATATTTGTGTTTAAGACGTGCATTATTTTCTTTTTGTGTTTTTATAAAGATAATTGCTTGCTATTATCCGAAACGAGGTAAACGAGGAACGAGGGGAGATTGAAGGAAGTGGGGTCACGGGTATTAAAGGGACCTCCTTCCCTCTCTTTATCCCAGTGCCGTGAAGCCTTCAGCTGGTGAACAATGACAGGTCTACTGGTTGTCCTTTCTGTACTCTGTGCCTCCGTCCATTCGGCACCCAATCAACCTGCCACAGGTTCTGTCGATGCGGTATGTACTGTTTTTCATTCACAGTCACAGTCATATCTACATAGTTTCATTCCACTCTAGGTCTGTTAACCAAGCTTGGGTTTATCGCCCATCAGTGGCTTACCCTCGGCTACTCTTCTTGCCTATCGGAGAAGTATCGCTAAGACCAAACCAATTTTGATAAATAGTATAATTATAGAATCGTACAAACAATTTTTAGAATTTCGTTATTTCTTGTTGATTACGCTGTAATGTCAAAGTCTGTTCTATATCGAACGGTATTTTTCTTGTTTTTCTTCACACGTTATGATAATATTGTATTACGGAGTGATACTACAGCTGCAATTGTCGTAGCTATAATAATGCATAAGTTACGAATGTTGCTACGAATGATGGTTGCATTGACAAGAAATTAACTTTAACAGCTTCCATTTATTAAACGAATCATATCATCTTCCGTCTAGAGTTGATTCGGCCTCTCTACCAATATTAGTAGCTTTCAGTTAATTTTAGAGTGAAATGTTAGTAGTGACTGGTAAATACGTCCTCGTGGTGGCGAGTGTTCTTAGCAGTCCATAGCAGCTGTTCTGTCAGCATCTGTCTAGCTGTCTATCTGGTCTTGTATATGTCCAAATTGACGAATTTTGCCGAAGACATCTTAAGTTAGACTTACGTTTCCATAGAGGTTAAATTTTATTACAAATTCAAGATGTCTCTTAGTGGTCATTGAGAGTTTGGAATGGCGTTCTGGGATTCATTTAATACTTCGAGTCACAGACGGTCGGTAACCGAAATGCAAGAGGCTAAGCGGTGACAATCATACAGCTCGATAGATAGCATGTGGCCACTCAATCGAGTATGAACTGTCTTACAATTGGGATAATTTTGTAATTACAGATCAAGTTCCTGCAGCGTTATGGCTACTTGCAGAAGGGAATCGAAGGCGCAGGGGAGGCGTTGTACAGTGAAAACTCCGTGAAGAATGCTATCGAAGAAGCCCAAAGATACGGCAATATACGCGTTACAGGAAAATTAGATGCTGACACTATAAAGGTACGCGTACAATAAGATACAACAAAAGATAATATTATGTTGCAGAAAACGGTATTATACAAGTATTTTAAGTTGCCAAAAAATTTAATTACAGACCATATTTATTTCTCAGTTATTTAGAAGTTTATTTAGGGATTTTCTCAGTTATTTAGAATAAATCAATTGGAATTTCACTGCTATAGTGTGTACGGCATAATAGGTTTAGGTATAGAATATTGGATTAATAGATTAAAAACCGGATCGCAGAGTCTTGGATTCCACGTCAGTCGGTTTTTTATTCCTTTACAGTATTAAATAGGCAATGAAATATGCATAACTTCTTACGTTTTTAAAGTTCTTTTACATCAACCTGCGGATCCCCGTCGGTAGATTGCGGCGGTGTATCAATTTGCAATATTATAGTGGGGTGAATTTGGAGGCTTTGATCGAGCGCGGGAAAAACTAATAGTGGGGGGCGTTGAAAGTGTTCTAAACACAAGGGTCGACAAACATTATACATGTGTCCGGCCAAACAGCGTCCATCCCGGTCAATTTGGCCCCCATCTTCCCTCCCACCGCCCGAGCTAATTGCCACTCGCGCTAATTATTAAACCCCGGTCAAACCAGTTACGAGCTTTTATAATTCGATCGCAAGTGTCACCAACCGGCTCCACTTCCGGGACTGCGGGTGACGCTCCCGTTTAATGATTCACGTCGAGCTCACAGAACCGGTCGACTATCAGGGGATAGTCCCTCGGGATTTTCCTCTTTTACTTTCGCGGAAAAATAATTTTTCCCTTGGCCCAGACTGCTGCGTACAGTTCGGAAGGTTTTCGGTCCGAGACTTCGATGATCGATTGGGAAAAACCCTCTATTAATCTCGCCCCGTTCTGAGAAAACGCTATTCGAGGAAAACATTATTCCTTAATAAGTTTTTATTTTTAATTAAATTTGCGGCCTAAAATGAAAGAAAGAAAAATCGTAGCCTATATTCGAGTCAACTAAGGCTTATTGCCTTAGCTTAGCACAGGGCGGACTTCAGTACATGATTCCATTAGTTGGTAAAGGTCCGGTGTAAAACAGGAACAAATGGTTCGCCCTAGTGCATTCGGGGTCGGAAGGGCCTGCCTATGGGGCTCGCATAATCGGATTTATTCTTTAGAAGCTTTCGGCCCAAAGCTGTTTTTTCTCTGTGTTGTGTCCGATGCGCCCCGAAATCCCAACGCCGACTGTTTTACTCTTCGATTATTCCGCACTCGCTGCGCAATTTCGAAATTAAATATTGGAAAATTGAATATTTTATATTTTGTTGCAGTTGATGAACTCTAAAAGATGCGGTGTCGCCGATGTAGTCACCAGCCAGAGACATCGTAGGGGCAATCGTTTCAAACGATATGTATTTGCATCTCAAGGCTGGAACAAAAGACATCTGACCTACGCGTAAGTGATCTAAATGAAGTATTTTAATTGCATCCCTAGATAAAATACGGGAAAGAGAGAAATACTAATCTGATCCCGAGTGTTACGATTTGTATAAATTATTTGACGGTGTTTTTGGCGAATAATGTGAGAAACTTAAAGGGTTAGAAATGATTTGAACATTTTTATCGAGATAAATATTGCAAGTAAGTCGATAGAAAAATCAACATCAAAATAATTCGTTCATCAAACAAAACTCGATGTTAAACAGGAAATTGATACATCCTCAAAGGAAATTCATTTAATGGATTACAATATAGAATCATTAATTTCCAAAAAATGTGTACATTATATTTACATCTGTTCATATAGTAACATCGGACAGTTATGCGTAGTACATCGTGGCATCAATCCACCGTCTGTCTCTCCTTCATTAAACCTTTCAGAAAATCAGGACCAATTTATGATCAGATAAATGGCAGCAAATGAGCGTTAATCAATGTAAAAGTGTTATCCCACCCTCAAATCCCGGTCCCTGTACTACACCCAGAGACCCCATGATAATGGCTAATAATTTAGGGTTTAATTAGCCTAATTTATATAAAGTTTGGAATCCATTAATTTGACCGCGGGCGGATGCCCGTTTCTAATCGATCCCCAGAATTATAATTCTGAATGCCGTAATATATCCTTGAATAACGCGCCAAGAATAAATATTTCTTTCTGGTCCATTATCTATTCACGGTGTTGTCTTATATCTTCTTACTATTATTACGCAAGTAATCGGCGATAGAAATTCCGTTACTTACATAATTTTGCTATTGCAGTTTACTAGTAATAAACGAATATTTCAGTATGGTATGTAGTAGAAAGGAAATCGTTAGTGTTGGAATATTTAACTCAGGCGCTGAGGTGTTTGAGTGTCTAGCTTTTAGCGGTACCGAGTTCATAAATATGCCTAACATGTAAGCAGCATGTGCTAGTACGCAAATCCTATCGCCACCTGCGTCAGTTCTACTCTTCGAATACCACCATCAGTTTCCACAATGCTAGTCTTGGCATTCACCTTGTACCGATGACTATGCTATTAAAATCAATAGTTAGGTTGTTTTAGTATATCTAGCAATTTATTCTATTATTAATATAAAGCATATATTTTTATTGGCATTTTTTGAATGTTTTAGTGAATTTGATTTTCAAGTTTCCGTATAATCAAAAGTGTTCATTGGCCTCGAAAAGGTAAAGAGCCACGGTTCTAGAGTTAGTATCCCACATTATTTAACATAATTGCATTCCAATTACCCTGCAGTTTAATAGACACTTGTTTACAAGAACATAGTGGATCAGAGTCCTAATTAATTAATCGGGGAGAGTGGAACCGCTCCTGGATCCCTTCCAAGAATGGTTCGGTTCCTTTCAAGTGTAGGAGGGACAACCGTTTCGGCGGCCGGGCAATTAGGGGCCCAGAAAGAACGATAGCTCCTAATTATGGAGGCGGTCCAAAACAAATAGCGAAGCCCGACTCCTGGACACTAACCGTCGTCGCGAACACTTCCGATTTGATCGACTTCGGAGGCCGTTTAACACGGCCCCTATTGTCAGGGGCTGGACCCAGCAGAATTTCGACTTCAGTTCAGAACTGAAATAAAAACGCGATATTCGGCATTAGTCAGTCGGCCATAGAGCCCGGGACGGGTGGGGGCAGCTCTCGAAGAAGGTCACGATCAAGGATAACGGACCATTGAACCGACATTCTTTGCCAGCTCAGCGTCCCTAGCAGATTCATTCGGCAACAAAGAATTCGTTCCACTCAGAAAACCAGAATACCGATGTCCTGATTTGAACACCAGTTAATAAGCGGATATTTTATGTCTATAACAGGTAGAACGTGAATTATATCCGAGTATAATATTCGCACCGTATACCGTATACCAAAAGTATAAACTATATCGGTAGTAAAAATCCTAATTATATTTATATTCAATTGAGCATTTACATACAAACAATCTCTGAATCTAATCTCGCTTTTTCAGGTTTATGAATTTGACGCCGAAGCTGCCCCAGGATTTGGTGCGGGCCGAATTCAGGCGGGCGCTGAACATCTGGAGCAGTTCCAGCCGGCTTTCCTTCACCGAAGTTCAAGATCCGAATATCGCCGACATTAAAGTGGGCTTCTTCAGTGGCTACCACGGAGACCCGTAAGTTTTCCCCAAACTCTCTATTCTTTCCCAGTGCACCATCGCTTCTGAAGCCATACACTAATATCCCAAATTTTGGTCCGACTTATGTCGTTTTCAGAGGCCGTCACTACTGAAAACTCGCTCGGTGTTCCAAATCTACATCTAAACATACCCTGTGAGAGATAATTTCTGGCACCGAGATGTAATTAGTAATTTGACTTAAGATGAGACTTCCACGTCCATAATCTCTATTTATTGCACGGATATGTTACAGATTTTTGCTATAAATGAATCCATTCTTACAACCGATTCTAGACGTAACATTAATTTTCTGTGCCGTCTTTGTACCTCATTCAGTATTTAATGAACTAAAACAATATAATGCCATGAAAACGTTTTGAATCCCTATAAGATAATGCTATTTAACAGGTTATTCAAATTTATAGTTTATGTAAAAATATATAATTTTCTTACTATTAAATATATCATTTTGTTGTAAATGGACAATGAGTTATCCGCAATCATACTTTCAACTCCACTCACTTGTCCGATTTTGTTTTATAGGAGTAAATTATTTTTTTATTAACATTATATCCATTAATTCATTTCATTTATTACTTTAATTATTTCAAATTAATTTTTATTTGTTAATAATTCTTGTTGCGGACTGTCCTTGTTAGCATCCTTGTCTGACTCAATATTCAGGTATACCCAGTAAATTATATATCTGATGATAAATGTTGAGATGGAGATACGAAACATAAGAAAGCATAAATTAAATGTATTTTAAAAAGTTGTAGCCAGTAGAAATTTATCTGTTAATTAGCCTAATTGTGTGGATCCAATATGGTAGGATTTGGGTCAATTGTGGTACAGTGCTAACCTTTTCGGAGCATAAAACTGGAAATAGTCGCGGCCCCTGGCTGCCGGTTGCTGTAGGTCTGCTTGGTCTGTACGGTTTAAATTATCTTACTAAAATAGACGGCGGTCAGATAAATTAACAGCGGAATTGCCGCTTATTGAGGTAAGCCGCGTTAGTTAGTTATTTTGGCAAGCCGGCGCTACCGGCACGTTAGCGGCACACCAATTGTAAATCAAACGGTTGGAGATAATTTGCAAGTAGCTGCAAGTGTCGATTTCGCGCCCCGACCGAGCTTAATTTGTCCAACAATTAATTCCGATTTTCGGTGTCCGGCTTTGACAATTCCAGCCGTTTTTTAAATTATCGACGTTCAGCGATAATCTCTCGTTCTCTTTTTCGATTTCCTAGTCAGTCCAAAGCTAGCAAACTCGTTTCCGTTTTGCACCTTCTCCAATACCATACCGTTAGTTATCAAAATATAGTCCGCTATATTATTCGATCGTACAAATATTCGTAAACAAATATTACAACTATTCGATCATTATTACAAATGGAACCGACGAACTGATCGATAACTGCTCGAGATCTTGATTAATCGGAGCGATATTCCGGGACCGAACACCGAATTAAACCCTGTCACGCGAAACGCCCTAATTAGACTTGGGCCCTCCGACACCGGCTTGTTGCAAACTGTGGCAATTTAGTCGTTCGAGTTTTTATCCGGAGTTGCTTAATCCGTCAGTTTTATTTGTCAGGAAATGTTGGCCGTGTGCGATAACCTGGCGTAAAATAGAACTCGGTGGTGGTCAGAAGGAACCCGAGAGGTAGGAAACGTAGAAAACGTGATACCGATCTCGGAAGAGATAGGGTTGTAAACAATTTGAATTTCGTAATGTGGACGAATTTTTGGAAACTGCGCAACGTAACATTAAACACTATTAGAGTTATGTTTGCTCACTGTCTCATCTTGAATAACATAAACAATTAATTAATTAAATATATCATTAATCATTTTAAGAACAAATCTCCTGAAACCGTAATAGGGGAGGTCTTTCTTCCTATAAACCTGTTTAATTAGGCGGTATATACTCAACGTACTTAATTACTCCCGCCGGAACTAGGACAAATAAATAGCCTTAAAAAATAATGGAAATATTGAGCAATAATGCTGGCGCGAGCAGTGATAATTTCTGAAAATGGCTCCCCTGCCGACATTTCTTCTCAATAGACGCCCCTGGGAGGGATCGAGTTGAGCGGTCTTTTGACGCCTGCGAATTAAAGGTTCATTCATGTAGGATCACCGTGTGAAGTGTCTGTCGGTCCCGTGGATGGTAATTGAATTTCTCCAGTGTTCCACCTATTGACACCGGCCGAGTGAAACAGGACCAGAATCTCGCGGAAAATGGCTTATTGACGATCAATATTGAAGAATGGCACCGAAAGGGAGCTTGGTATTATTGGACCTCCTCTTGGATTACCTCTGCTTTCGCGCTACCTCTATCTTCTGTATGTAGGGATGAATTACACGAAGGCGGGGTTATTATCCTCTCTTGCCAGTCTACATTAATCTATTATCACTCGCCCAAAGAGGTTTCAGTGATTTCTTTCAGTAGACGTCACGTAATGCGTAACAATATTTCCATATAAATGTGGCAGACATTTTGCCTTAAATATATGCTGTGAGACTATATAATATTTATTTATTGACTATAGTTTGGCATATGAAGGGTTCCCAGGAACGCAAAAACCTTAAATCGGAATGGACTCGAGATGAAAAAAAAACATTCCCGCATATTCTTTTCCGTTATTCATCCTCACTTCTACTTCTAATGAACAATTCTTTCTGTTTCCTCCCCGACAGTAAACTGTATTTATCTACGATGTTTTACAGAGATAAATCTCCTTAAATGTTATTATAAATTTTCAGGTATTCTTTTGACGGAGAGGGCTCGGTTCTGGCTCACGCCTTCTATCCGAATAACTACGCCGATATAGAGGGGGATGTTCATTTCGATGCCGACGAAATATGGAAGATCAGGCCCGGGTATTTCGAGGAAGGTAAGCTTCCTGTTCGCCATCCTGAAGTAATCTATTAAGCATAGTATTCAGTTACTGAGTACTGAGAGTTTCTATCTTTCATCAAGTGGAAACAGAATAGGTCAGAAAGTACCTATCCGAGGATCCTCAATTAGCTTTGGTATATTGTTCACAAGTCTTGAATTGAGATTTTTTATCAAATTAATTCCTTCTTATTTCCGAAATAAAATATAAGGTTATATGTAAGCTGTGTTTAGTAGTGCCGAATCATATTATATCGTCTCTTAAGAGTGACACATCCTGTGTCACAGCCTGTCTTTAGAGGGGAACTTTTTTTCAGGATCGCAAAAAAAACGCGTTAGCGTTTTAATTTTGCGTTTGGTGAGGAAGGCCGTATTGAACAGGACGGCCGACTTACAATTAGCGGGCTGTTGCAGTTTGCCGGAATTAAAAGAGCCTCTAGCTTCGGCCCCCTTTGAAGGTGGAAGCCACGTTTGATTAAGCGGTTAAAAATAACTCCTCAGCCGCGGAGTTAATTAAACGGAAATTCCGCTTTTGATTCGGTTCCGCCACCCTTCTTTTCATCCTCTCCCAAACCTCTGGCCGGTATTATTTTCGCCCCGAACGGCGTCCTACCGTGTGCGATTATTGAGGGAGTTTTTCCGAATGAAATGTCGGCCTAAAATGGCCTTCAGTTCAAATTGAATTATCAATGAATACACCAATGTTATCACCTCTCACCTGCTATATAGCTGAGTTTTATGTATCGGACATTCGTTCATTTCTCAGTAAACAAATTAGATCATAAGCTGACCAATTTGATGTTTTCGTCAACGAACGAGGGTTCGGACGGCAAGGAACAAGCTGAAGTTCTAATCTACCGGAGACAGAATAGAGCAAGAGTGAAAGTATGCAAATTCTAATAGGAATTGTTCCTAGGTACTGACTTCACTTCCGTTGCCCTACACGAACTTGGCCACAGTCTCGGTCTGGCCCTTATTCGCCGGTGCCCGGCTCTGTCATGAACGCCTACTACAAGACCAGCAATAATTACAACTTGGGCCAGGATGACATGCTCGCCATGCACAGACTATACTGTGAGTTCTGCAATTTCTTTATTACAGTACCATTAATCAGTGGTCGGAATAAGCTGATTCCGATTGTCGCCGAATCTACTATTCGGCGGATTAACAAAATGATACTATTCGTAGGATAGATACTATTCTACTATAGCTACTATAACAAGCAAAATTAACGGGAGCGTATAGTTAATCGATATATTTCAAATACGAAGCTACCACCAGTCCCGACTTTATATTTTATCCACATTTAATGCTGTCAATTAAGACTGAATTCCGAAAAGCCTTCTGGATTTATTTGGTAAATGCTCAAATCATTCCCTCGATAAGTGAGGGTAGGGGTGAAAATATAATAAACGGATTCCTTGCTTTTCTAGTAACCAGACTGTTAGATGAGAGCCCGCCGAGGACTTTCCCGACAACTAGGGGCTGGTACAGAACCACTTACGGCAGGACGACACCGTGGGGGAGCACTCGGCTGGGCACACGGACAACGAGGGCTGTCACCGAGTCGGGAAATACGCCCGAGCCGACCACCGAGATGCCACATCCACATGACCAGCCGCCACATGACCAGCCACATGACCAACCACATGAAACAGAGCATCCCGCAGCCGACGGCTGTCTCGGACACTTCGATGCAGTGGCCTACCTGAGGGGAGAAATATTCATAGTCAAAAATCTGGTGGGTACTTTCTCTATTGCAAGTATTGTTTTTAGTAAAAAAAAGCCTACTTTTTAATTAGGATTGGCCTTTTTCCTCTCGGTGGCTCTGTGGTATATCGGTACGGTTTATACACGAATTCTATTTGCTCAAAATTTTACTGACCGATTTATTATGCGCAGAGTATTCCGCATAAATGCGGAGACATTTGTATCCGTACAATCGGGTGTTTACGCCGGGAATATCTTATGGGAGTTACAAGTGGTTGTCGGTCCTCCGCGAAGCCCCTGAGACAAAGTGGTAGGTAACGCGAAGCCGTTTGGGCGGTGGTCGAAATATTTACTGTCATATTATAGCAACCCGAAGGTAACGATAAAATCCGCCCTCATTATAGTCCTATATAAAGGCTACCTGAGAAATCCTACTACCGGCAATATTCGTGTCGAAACCTAATTCAGGAGAGTGCTATAACAAATGTCAGCCAATATTTTGAACATTTGAGGCGGAGAAAGTACAATATTTCACAAAATAAGCAACAAGTAGACGTAGATGTCGCGTTCTTCTTTTAATAACACTGACAAACGTATCATGCAATATAACTTTTAGTAACAATTACTGAGCAGTATGCATCAATGATACCGTCAAGATATTTATTCAAGTGACGGGAATGTAACAGTACTATTCACAGAATTGTGTACTAGAGTAATTGTAACCCTAGTAACGATGGATGTAACCAATAATAAAAAGTTAGTAAATAAGATCCAATTTTATATTATTATTCAATGATTTTCTTTTCATACTCGTGTATGTCAAATCTATTTGTGTATGTACTGGACCGCCACACCATATGGTATATCACGCCATAGCGCGTATGGATAAACTGCTCATCGCGAAAATCCAATTCCAATGGCCTATCTTTCTGTACAGTCCATTCGTTGAAAAATGGTTATTCAGCTGTGACAATAATTTACACGAAATTTTCCATTTTTTCAGACACTTTGGAGGCTGACCGAACCTAGAAAAGTGGCACCAGGTTTCCCAGTGAAGTTCCAGCAGTTCTTCCACAAATTTCCCGAAGTGGACAGGATCGATGCCATGTACCAGAGGGAACAAGACTCGAGCATAGTCATATTTTCAGGTGCGCAGGTGAAATTTACCTGGGGGTTTTCAATTTGATCACCCTTCAGACAATACTTTCATCTAAGGAATCCTTTTATCCTTTTATTAATCCTTTTATCTACGGAATATTTTGCCAGTGAAATTTCACGCGTGTTCAAACAACTCGCGAACAATTCGCTTTAGCCGCCGAGCGCGGAACTGTTCTGTAACTGTTCTAAACTGGCCTATTTCCGAGGATTTAATCCCGAATTCAGCTTTCGGGACTTACTTCATCCTCTCAAAATCAAAACTTAAGAAGGTTTAAATGAGTTGGATTTAATGGGGGTGGTGGCGGGGCTGGCAGGAGGGGATGGGTTGACGGACAAAAGGGGAAGAAGACATTGGCCGGAAACTTTGCCAAGATAGATCCTTCAGCTTTCCCCCTTCCACCGCCACTCCAATCAAATACAGTCCATCTACGTTAATGCCAAGTTGTAATTGAAAATCCCGAACCGGTGTTTTTCGCAAATGAATACCACTTGCGGCTATAATCCTTATCTCAATATCTGAGCGACATTGCAAATGAAAAGCGCTACTTATTTTACAAACCGGGATAGGTAATATCCGCATTAATGTTAATTCGCAGAATTGGGCCGTTTCTGTGTATAGGTTCAGTTCCTGTGTGTCTGTACGAACAAAATCTATATGTACATATACATTAAACGACCAATAAGTAGATTTAAATTAAAAGTTTAATTAAGAACGTTTGATGGTTGATAAAAATAGCATTCAATAGCTTAACAGACAAGTATGGATTTCCTTCGAATTTAAAATATTTACTTCTTCGATTTCCTTCTTTGAATTTGCACCGAAATAGTGGAAAAATGTATATTTTCCTGAGAGATTCATGTTAGGAGGAACCGGTAAAAAGTAACTTTTTCCCGAAAAGTCTTTCAGTAAATTTTAATTACCTATTGCAATTAAACAAAAGGACAGAGGTCAAGGCAAGTAGGAGCAGCGCTGGGATACTCGCAGTTAGACAAAGGAGAAAAACTTTTGTTTCCAAGTTGGGTTAGTGTTAATCTGAGACTTTCCGAAAGAGCGGTGTTTCGGCCGCGGGTGGTGGGTCGTCCCTTAATAAATAAATGCGGCCCGCAAAAGGTTCTAAATTGCGGTTAAAAGCAAATCTCCCAAGTTTCTTTATTAACCCGATTCCTTAATCACCGAACCGGCCCAGTTAATTGGACATATTATTAAACTGGAAAACGACCCACTGCCCCCCGCCCACCCACTAGTATATCCACCCTTTGAGATTTCGGTTTATATTGCTTGTATTTTATTAATTACAGATACGAAAGTATAATGGACACACTACAATACGAGAGTATTACAGTCATTAAGGTGTTATTGACTTAATACCCAGGTCCTCGGACATATTTCCGAGACGCTTCCTAAATTAAAGAATTCTTTGTACTAAAAAAAGAAATTTTACAATTGCATTAATTTGTTTAAAAGCCTCATATGTTATAGTCTGTGTATTTTACAAATGTGTAAACTCCTAATTAAATCGAATTAGACATGTGGGCTGCAGTAGATTGCAATCGCTTTCAATGTTGTAATTTATATTGTCGAATTTATAGGAAACAAATACTGGACATTCGATGGGTACGACTTCATAGAAGACACCCCGAGGCCGATAACCGACTATGGGCTGCCGGAAAGCGCCGAGTCCATTGACGCGGCCATGGTTTCTCCGAAAGATTCCAAGACATACATATTCAGGTAAGAGGGAGAAATGCGAAATTGAAAAATTAAGTATTTCATTTCTCCTAGAGGCGGGCGAATCTCTATTCAGATTCAGTGTGCAGTCTTGGGGAGAATATGGCTGGCGGGAGGCGGTGATGGGGGGCGGGGTTGGGACGGACCCCGGGAATAGCAATGAGACGGCGCCCCGACGGCAACTTTCCCGAGCATTTTTCACTCTTCTTTGAAGAACTGTACGCTTTTATTTCCACTAAAGAAAACAGAAAGGCTTAATGGGTGCATTAAAATATCAAACATCCTGTGCCGCCCTCTCCCCTCTTCAAATATATTTTACGTTTCAAAGTTTAGCTCGGGTTTCTGGCCTTTTCGTTCTTTATTTTTATTTTCGAGAAAATAAGAAAGTTCCATTTCTCCAAAAATTCCGGATTGCCATATTCGTAAAATTTATCATAAGCATTATACCAAAGTAACGCTCTCTGTTGTGAATTCGAGTGTAATTAATTTTGTGTCTGACAGACTGTCAACAGAAATGAAGTGTGTTCGACAATAATATACACTGTTGTCAGAGTTCAATCAAAACCATGCCAAAATTTACTAAAACTAAACGTCGCAGAAAAATAAACTATGTTGCAGTAATTGATGGAATAATAAAGTTACACTTTGGCCCCTTTGATGTATGTGTGTGTGTGTGTGTGTGTGTGTGTATATATATATATATATATATATATATATATATATATATATATATATATATATATATATATGAGTCTAATTATTGTGTTTTTGTAATGAGGTTGGTGTTTGTCTTATTTGTGTTGGGAGGGATTTTGTTAATTGTTCCTTCACAGTTTGTTCACTCTATATACCCCGACATTTTTGTTAATTATGACTCGTTGTACTTACCGGGTGTTGAATTGAAAAGAGTCAATTGAAAGATGCCTTGATCGTATTTCCATTTCAGTCATCTTTCAGCCCGAGCGATTTTATTTTACCGTTGATTTCGTGTTTCTGTCTCCTCCCGCTAGTTTGATCTTTTGCTAGACCGGTTTCGGCTGCTCGCCATCTTCAGTAGCGGTGTTAGTCACTATTAGAAGTTTGGATGTTTTTTTGGCATCCTCACTGCACTGTCACTTGTACTGTGGTGGTTGTCTGTCCTTCCGTATATATATGTGTCTTGTTATTATGTTTTTGGGGGATGTTGTTTGTATTATTTGTGTTCGGAGGGATTTTATTAATCGGCTTAAGTCTTTGTCAGATTATCGGTGAAATATATATTTGATCACACAACTGGTCACAACTATTAGGTTTTGACTTCCAAATATATGACAGGAAACCTACCAGGTATTGTGTATTTACGATCATAAATATTTTCCTGTTGATCCAAAATGTTTATTGAAAAAAAGTTTATTTTTAGTAATCTAGTTAATCGGTGCAAATGGAGCCAACGGACTTTAGTTATGTACATTTCTGCACCACCCTCAGGGGGCGCTTGTTTATCAGTGCAAGTGAACTCAACGAACGATTTTTGTGAAACTAGCTTCCCCTGAGGGTGGTGCGGAAATGTACTTAACTAAAGTTCGTTGAGTGCACTTGCACCGAGAAACTAGCGCCCCCTGAGGGTGGTGCGGAAATGTACTTAACTAAAGTTCGTTGAGTGCGCTTGCACCGAGAAACTAGCGCCCCCCTGAGGGTGGTGCGGAAATGTACTTAACTAAAGCTCGTTGAGTGCACTTGCACCGAGAAACTAGCGCCCCTCTGAGGGTGGTGCGGAAATGTACTTAACTAAAGTTCGTTGAGTGCACTTGCACCGATAAACTAGCGCCCCCTGAGGGTGGTGCGGAAATGTACTTAACTAAAGTCCGTTGGCTCCACTTGCACCGATACACTAGCGCCCCCTGAGGGTGGTGCGGAAATGTACTTAACTAAAGTTCGTTGAGTGAACTCACACCGATAAACTAGATTACTACAAATAAACTGTTTTTTTCCATTGTAAAATTCTCTTTAAGTATATTTAATATACGGGAATTATTATATAAAATTATTTCAAGGCCTTGCTTTCGGGCATTTAAGTTTTCTAAAAAAACTACCATTTAATTACCGTCTCGTTATTTCCTGAAAGTGTGCCATCAGCATTCCCCTGTCGTACACTCTAGGGATCGCTTGTGAATTCGCATCTTGTAATAAATTAATGAAGTTTTCCCCGCCGCTAGTTCATCATAAGGAGGCGCGTCGGCGTTTGACTCGAGTTTTGTTGTTCCCTTATCTAGCCGGGACATTAAAGTTGGAGGTCTAGAGTTTACAGGTTTAAATTAACTTATGTGGGAGAGCCCGAAGAAGTGTTTTGAATAAATTACCAGAGTTCCCGAATCAAAGGGAGCGTTTAATTGAACTCCGGGCTCCCAAACTAATGAAATTATCGAGTGCAATATTAAATTATATAATTAAAACGGGAAACTCGCGAATGAATTTGGCTTGCACCGATTAGGACAATAATGAGCCGATAGTGATTCCGTGATTGGCAACTGTCCGAAGTAACTTGGGAATTATTAAAATAAATGTTTCTTTTCAGGGGAGACCAGTACTGGAGGTTTAACGAAACAAGCAAATCTACCGATCCTGGTTTCCCTCGTCGGATAGCGGACGACTTTAAGGGGCTTCCCGACAGACTGGACGCAGCATTTACCTGGCAGGATGGTAACTATTTTGCCCCTTGTTTTCATTGACATATTAGACGAGTTTAATCCAAATCGATGTCAAATTATTAACTAAAAAGCGCGAACAGAAACTTGGCTGCCTATGCATCCACAAATTCTTGAAGTAGAATTACATAATTTTATATCACGGGTTAACATTTAACTATGTGGTAATTACCGGTTAACAAAAACAACGTACAATTTATCGCGACTGAATACTGGTACGGTCAGGTGGTAAGGCAAGTTTAACACCAAGTGAAGCAAAAGAAAACGCGCAGTCGTAATTGGTTGTTGTCGCGGAATGCAGCCGCTTCCTGGTTCTCTAGATGCAACTGAGACAGCTCAATATTACATAGCCGAATCAACAGTAACGCATGAACTAGAGCCAGAATTGTAATAAGATCATATTTCGATTGTCTGCTATTGGGTACTGTTCGTAATTAGATAATGGATTAGATGGTGGCTTCGTAAATTTCTACGAATATATTAATTCGTACATAAGATTATATCTGTATCGTTCACGATGTTCCGAGATGACTATTCTTTCTTTTCTTTTTTCCTATCCCCTTTTACGACTGAAAACCGTTGTTTCTTCCGGTATTGCAGGAGTGTCATATTTCTTCAATGGGAACAAGTATTGGGCGATGGACAATGGGAGCGGCGAGACGAAGGAGGGCTACCCGAGGGTGGCCTCGCGATATTGGCTCCCCTGCTGACACACACACGTCTTACACAGCACTCCTCCTCCCCCGGCCACTACCACCCCACAACTACCCCTATATTAGACTATCTCGCCCACTTCTAATCTCGGCCCTCGGACTTTTTCCGCCGACCCTCCTCAACTGAGTGAAAAGGGAAAAAAAGGAAAACTACGATGACGGATATCGGAAGGCGGAAGGACGTCTCAGCCATCTATATTTGATATTCTCGTTTATTTATTCGATACTGATTAGTTTTAAGACGTTTTAAAATATAATATAGTATAGTTTTTATCCTATATAATGTTACCTATTGATGAAAGGAGAGTTGACCGTGAAGGCATAATAAGACATTTAGTTAAGAAGTGCTCCGTCTTGAAGATGACCTCTACGTCACCGAGAAGTGGTGACGGTTTTAAGGACAGGGACCAGATTGAGAGACCAACATTTGGAATGCCTGTTTTATTAACATAATTTGTAAATACGCTATTTAATATTTATTAAACAATAAGAAACCGTATACACCCGTACGATCTGATTAGTGTTTGTTTTATTTATGGTATTACAATTATTTATACATGACACTATATTTATGTCTTGTTTTGTAAATCATACTACATTGTACTTAGAGGTGTAGATGTACATAGTACATCATGCTACTGTTAATATATATGTGATAAAATATGATCTTTATCAATTATTATGTTCGTATGTACTTCATAATAAATGTATTGTACTTTAAAGCGACAGTACTTGACTTTCTTCTTACGCCCAAAATTAATTTTTACAATGAAAAGAGTAATAAAATTTAGCGAGCCGAATAACAATTTGTGTAAACATCTATATGGAAAATAATTTAAGCTTAGGTGACAGTAAAGGAGGTGTCAAAATTTTAAAATCCAAGGACGATTGCATGGTCTTGTACTACTTTGCGCTAATTTGTATCATGACTATAGTTTAACCAGTCTAGTGAACTGCATTAGTTAGATGAGTTCATTGTTCTATTTTTATGAATCCGGTAATATTTAAATTAATAATTCTTCGTTCGTTATTGCGGGCTATAAAAACTCAATAGCCACGTGCTGTTTTATAAACACAACAATGCAAGAACGTTTAGTCTAATTTTTGGTTAATTTTTCCAAAAGCCGTTCCAATGGTCTTTCGTCCATGGCCGTCCTTCAAATACTCCCTTATCAGTTTCACACGGCCACACATTTATAACACCTCTTTCTCAGTTTATCTGAGGTGTATACACCATGCGTTACACGTGTCGGTGTGTAATTGTTCTGTATGCGGGGAGCAGTTAGGCAGCAATAGTGAAAAACGGTAAGAATCGTGGGCAGATATAATATTATATCTAATACTAACAAACGTTTTGCAATACCGAGGAAACTAATGAAGACATTGGGCCGGGACGCAATAAACAATCGGTCCGTGCGTTTCCTAGTGGAGGGGCTCCGTCTCGAGCCGGAGTATTGGCCGGGAGATTGTGAGTTTAGCCACTGACTGTTTATTCCGCCCTCCATTCCCAACTTCGCATCCATCTCGATAAAAATCGTCCCCGACGTCGACTCGCCCACTCGAGCACGTTCATAGGGAAGTTTTATCAACGTTCGGCAAAACAGTGCGTGAACCGGCGCCACCAGAAGCCAAAGAAATTATCGAGTGTCTCTCTCTCTCTCTCTCCCTTTTCCGTGTCCAATCTGCCGATCGGGAGGTCGCCCACTTCACCGACACACGGGGACGACTCGTTCCCATTGTCGGACCCCACTTCATTAGTTATTTCTTGTTACGCCGCCGGCCACCGCCCGCGGAAGGCGTTTTCGCCACGGCACGTTTCGAAACCATGACGGAATTCTGCTAAGGAATATTTGCGGTTCTCCGAGAAACCAATCGACTCCGAGTTGATCTTAATACGGGTCTTGTTGACTTGGCCCCGACAGCTGCCTCCCCTGTACGGTTGCATTTAGTGCGGCTAATTAATTATTATTTAAAATTTCCTTAACACCGGTAAAAATCCTCCCCGCTTCGTAATACGTTGAATTCCTAGAATACACTCGCTTGTTGATATAAAATGCAGTCAGTCACTACTACCATTCATTTACCAACGAAGTACTCTCTCTAACTGGTTGAATAGAAAATTGAATAATATTTCTCACCGTACCCATAATAACGTCGCTGTTTTCCTCTCGGTGTCAACAGGACCTTATCTTCAAGAGGCATATTGCTCGTTAGGCCCAGATTATTTTTCACAATTAACGAACGCCTCTTATCGTTTTATGATGTCTTTATAATCGTTATTCTTTTCATTGTTGTTAGTTGCTGCCGTTGACGGACGGCTCGAATTATGAATAAGGCCGGGAGCTTAGTGTGTTTAGCCCTTCTCTTGTTGGCGGTGTCCGAGGCTCGTATACTTGCTCAGCCCGCTCTCCTAGAACAGCGCCAACCCATAAGGTAACCAGTAAGCCGATTTTACGTGTTTTTGAACTTTTTACATAAATAAATAAATATCTATACAAAATATATATAGACGCGGTACATTTTTATTCGAGATATTGATGCTTGTTATCTCTAATCCACAAGGTGGCCGGTCGGCTTCACCCCCTACTACATTATCAGACTACCCTGTCGCACCGGATATCAACGTGACAACGATGGCGTCTGCAGAAAGGTCTTCGAATATGAGGATGGTGGAAACTGACGAGTGCAAACAAAATAACTCGTGAGTGGTAATAAAAACTATATCACTCTCTGAAATGGACAATATTTACTTATTTATTTTATTATAAAATATATATTAATATATATATATATATATATATATATATATAAATATGTATTAATAAAATTAAAATAAATAATAGTATTAAATCTCAAACAAATTAACAATAACTGATTAATATTTTATTTTAAATTTAATTTCCAGCAACTAATTTCTGTAGGCTTGCCCTGCTCAACGCTGCTATCAATTTATTCGTCCATAAGTTACGTTGACAGCATTACTCTTTGATAAAAATAAATTAGATCAACGGAAGTACTGTCTCACATTTCAAATGATACTTTACAGCCCGACATCAATCTCATATAAATTCTGCCAGTATCCCCGGCGATGGTATTTTTTATTTTTATATTTGGACATCAGTCGTTCTACTTATCCGAAACTGATTACGAATTATTCTTACCTTAAAGCGATGGCAAATATACTTTGCCTTCATCTTTTGTGCGCGAATTAAGGAGAGGCGTTTAACTGTTCCGTAGGACGTTTCCTGAACCTTTCAAGGGCCATTCCGGTGGTCCACTTTCGTTTTCTCGAGCCCGATTGCCGCAACTCCCGTTCTAGAAAATCTAATGTAGCCGTTTCTTTTAAAACGCCGTTTTTTCCTCAGCATAACTTAAAGTACTTGGACTCAAGTTAAATATGGAATGAAGATTATAGGGTTCAGATCCAAGAGAATTTCTGAAGTGAGTTATCCAACATGCTGTTATCCTTATTCGGTATTCCCTTTAAATCTAAAGCTCAACCAAGTTCTCCATTAAATGCTAGACTGTTCAACTTCGGTCATTAATCATGCTCCTCCCTTCCGGACCATTTGATGGCGCATTAAAATTATTTGAAGTATGACAAGGATTTTCTGGTCTGGTAAATATCTTAGGTCGCAATAAATATTGATCTTCATTTTCCCGGAAAACTTCGGGAAACTCAATTTCCCGTAATAAGTAATGGTCTATGTTACTTATATCTTTTTACGGAACAAGCTTTGACGTTAAACTAACCTAAACATTACAGTATGGGAGTAATCCCGACGTTCCCACCGAAAGTAAGTTAGTGACAATCTAAATAGGAATCTTATACTAAACAGCTAATTAAAATTATCTATATTAAATACTAATATTTTTATCTCAAGTGGACATAAATTCAATTAAATCTAATCAGCTGATAATGCATTAAATTAATAGATACCGATTTATTCGCCGATACATTACATTAAATATTATATCAGTAGGATTTTTAGATTATGATTTCATTGTGCAGTTATTTATTTGCAATAATCAGAACAATTGTCAGTGCACTCTTTTAATTAATTTTTTTCTTAATTTGTGAAGTGCCCTGCTGACGTCCTGCTTATAAGATGTTTTCATTACATTTCGTCAAACCTCTTCATTATCGGAGTTTGAATAGACGGTCTTGAACTGTAAGAGTTATTCAGATTATATTAATCGAGATGGAAACTTCGTGTTACCCCACTGTACCTAATTAAAATTCTATTGTATCTATATAAACATTTTCCTCGAGTCGACCGTTGCTTAAGTTCAATGTTTAATGTACTCCCTTACGTTTCGGTACCTAGTAACGGATTTGTCAAGTTGCAGGATGTATATAATCCCGCGGATTAAAGTCTAGAGGTTATCTGTCCCTTAAAAATTGAAGTAGAACTTTCGAACAGTGAAAATTACATCATTCACCTTACTGATTCAGCGAATTACCTATATCCGTCAATTTACGGTAAACTGACGTTAATCAATTTTCGAGAATATATTTGACATTCGGATACAACAAACGCGCATGATATCGTATTTCATAATAGTACTTTTTAGGAGGGTGGTTTTTTCACCCGGTGATATTCGAACGAGGGCCAAACTTTTGTTAACGTTAACACTAACGATATTTAATTGTTTATTGAACGTTAGGTCATAATCGGCAGGCTCTATCCGCATATTCATTCACAAAAAGAGAACATCGGTGAATTGGCAAGTCTCTTACCTACGCATGTAATTTTCTCTCCGTTCCTCTATTTGGTCTTAATCTGATCCTCTTCGTAGTCTCACAGACGTCAACAATGACGATGTTGACAGGATGATTCAACGGCAGGAAACATGCGTAATAAGTTCCTCCCTATGTTACGAATGTTAAGTACAAGACCGCGAAGCTTTAAGTCGAAATAAAGTAGAGGATACAGAAGATCGCAAGAATGATCGTCTACGCTTCTCCTTCTTCCAAGATTCTTCGGCAACAAAGAAGCTTATACGCATGCTACAGTATACAAGAACGTATGTTACATTTAATGTAAGGTCTTAACCCTCTTATACTGTAGTATGAAATACAATTTCCACTGTTGTAAGAATTTTTAAGAGAACACAGTCACACTGCCGAAAGGGTACTTATCATCCATATGTACCTCAATAATTAATGCTGCAGATTAAAATGTAAAAAAATTAATTGTTATCGTGCCCGGTGTTTTCTGCGCGCTATCAGTCGGCAGATGAGAAGAACGCACTCGAAAGATGAAAAAATCGATCCGATAATAATAATTAAACCGTCGTGGCGAGTGCCGCAATGCACGAGAGTCGAATTATCGGTTGAGCAATACCGCCTTTATCTGGTGTATAAAAGTGACGGGCCTCGCTGGCACTGCCTGCATTTGTCAAAATGTTATCGAAGCTCGTGATTTTCCTTTTCCTGGTGACGTTGGTCACCGCGGCGGTGTTGCACAACCCGGACCTGGACGATGAGGACCGGGTCGAGACTAAAGGGATTATCATAGTGCCTACCAGCTGCCCCCCGGGCTACAAGATGGATATCACGGGCGTCTGCCGGGAGATATTCGTGAGTACCTCCCTCCCCTCCCTCCCTCCCTGACCGACCTTTTACATCACCGATAAAACACTGTACATCTTCAATTGATCTTTCTTGCACAAGCTTCTCTATCGTTCGTCCGTATTAATCGCTATTTCAGTAATAAAGGATTGAATTCAAATTCAATCGTGTTGGAAATTAAGTCGGAGTCGCCGTCAATTTCACTTTCAGCAGTTCATGGGCGAGAGGATAGGAAACGCACCGTAGGATAGTAGTACATTTTCGGTCTATTTACCCCTTTAAGTAAAATAATTTCAAATACCTGTTTGCGACAGACGAAGTTTTGGATAAATATTATTGGATTATAGGGTTTCAATCAGTAGGCACCGAATATACATTTATACTATACAGTTTTATACTTTCTGTGAATAATTCAACTCGTCCATTTCGTAAAATTTGATTTCGGCTGCTTGAAGTTGAGATTCGGTATGTCGCGTATACCTGCCAGTACCCCGCCTTCACTTCCGCTAACATGAGGAACATGAGGTGTTCGGGATGATTTCATTCGTGGCACTCCATAAATTAGTTTCATGGGTTTACTTGTTTGTGAATTTCTTCAAATATTTATTTTAACTTGGCTCTTATCGCACCCAACTTCGGACGGGAGAAGAGGTTACTTTTCGTTTTTGGGGCTCGCTAATTCTTGTTGGACGATGGGAAACTAGGCTTTATGACTTCGGACGAAACTAATTCCGAGATTCTCTGTGCTGGGCTATTTGCGCGAGAAATTCGTCTTTCGCGCCAGCCGACGCGGCTTTAATTCATCGTTCGAGCTCACTGGGTTGAATGGACCCAGAGCTCGCTTTGAATCTCATAAGAAATTTCCGACCCAAAGGGTCAATGTTCCGGCGCTATCCAATACCAATCCGGAGGGCCAGTGCGTAGAATCCGGCATTACCTTCCGATGGAATCCATGTAGACCTTGATTAAGCTCAGTATTTTGAATGGGATATATCTAATTGTTATATGCTATGGAAGTATATATTTCATAGGAAATGAAAAAAATATAAAAAAAGAAATTCAAATTCTTCCATCGATCAGACCATAAACAGATTTATTATTGCAGTAAATGCACGAGGATATTTCCTATTATATTCCGGTTATTTTAGGCCTATCAAATCAAGAAGGCAATGAAGAGATAAACCACTTGTGTGTCATTGAGTGGATATGAAATTGTTATTGCTGACACTACTACGGCGTAACATTTTGCACTGAAACTCTAAATGCGGATATTCTAAATTGCGATACAGACTCTGTTGACCATTGGAGGGAAACGAGTTCAGTAAGTTGATATAACACGATATTGAACAACACCCTTTACAAGTACAAGGGCTTGGACGCCACAAACCACAGTGCCCGAGAAAGTTCCAGCTCAGAAAGTGAAATCGAATTGATATCCTTTCTTCAGTTCATGCGTTATTTTCAGATAGAAAAAATCAGAATAAAGAACCGGTCATAGGAGAAGCTTACATGATTGAATACAAAAAAATTCAGTTCCCAGTAGGAATTAATCCAGCATTTAAGTTCTCGTTGATTAAAAGAATAAGATACCATACAGATCAGTAGCTTATAATAAATACAGTAAATTTCCAGTAGTTGTTATTTACATTGGCCGATCAGACATTCGGGTTTGGCCTCGGTTCGAAAATATGAAAGGAGTCATTAAAACGAAATATAAATGGAATGAACGCAAAAATGAATAGAATGAATTCTCCACAGTGTCATGGGACTTACGGAGCGACTGTTGGAACGGAAATATTCGGGTCCGGTTTTATCGCAAACGGATCTAATCAGGGCTCCAATCGAAGGGGTGGCCGCATAAAATGTACGCGGTGTTCAGGCTCCCCGAGCGCTATATCAAGGGCGCCGCCGCCGCGGCCACGCTTTGCCCAGTACATAACTCCTCGGACTCCCTCTAAAAGATACCAATCGAAGGGAATAAATTGTAGCCCCTTCACGACCGGAGTATTTAAACCGAGGTGGGGCCACGACAAGGTCTCTCCTGGCTAGGCGGCGGCGCCCACCTTATGCAAATTTATACGCGGCTTATTATTCATGAAACGACGGAGCGCTTCATTACACCCCCACGTATCTGCCGGCCGAATCACCGATCCCCGCCCGGTAATCATCCCCTCGGACCCGATGTAAAACAAACAATTTTTCCTAGTAGGGGCGGGTGGAGGATGACGATTCCACAATGGATTTATTCGCGAACATCGGCCCTTTACGAACGATTTAACATTAGGTATTAGCCGGGTCATTTAACCGTCAATTTATCGATGCGATAAATACCTGCGAGTTCTTAACGCGTAGTAAGTTCGGAAACCGTAAATGGTCAGTTCTTTCGTGAACATTTCATCTGTTCGAACGATTTTAACTTTATACCTCTCACTTCCGATTGAATTTTTATTTCTATTTCAGTTTCTGGACTCCAACTATTTCATTTAGTTGAATACCAGAGTAATATAGTAGCACTTTCATATAACCTATACGGATTGATTCTGAAATAAAATATTGTACATTTGAAAAGTGTAAAAGACACGGCTGAGTATATGAAGTAAACGGAATATAACGGAGGAGTAGAAATAAAAACAAGGAAACACGATTGTACCCTATGTCCTATTACGAGTTTTATTTCTATGATGCCGCGTTAAATGTTCATGGAGGGGTGACCCCTGGATGAGGGGGTGCACTGGGGGCAAGTAGGCTGTTGCCGGAAAGAGGGGCAGGGGTGGAAGTAGAGACCTATATATAAGAAAGCAATTAACCCGGAAGTGTTACCGGGAGTCTCGGGGCCGGGGAGATTTGTTGAGTCGAGTTTTAGTTGTGGAGGATGGTGCGGGGTCACCCTTGTAATCCTGTCCCTGCGAAGGTGCATGTTGAAGTAAATTGGAAGTGGGTACCTTCATTCCACTCGGTGGACTACCAGCTTCTCTGAACCACCTGCACTGCCAATCCCCCAGTTACCCAGTTTATGACGTCACGTAATATTCCGATTCCCTTTGAAACTAAGAATACTTAGATAATAGATAAATTTCTTTCGCAATACCTGTTTTGTTGCCTGCGATGGTTTCATTTCAAACCCTCGGAAACCTCCGAGTAAATATCTTAGACGTTATATTTCTTGACGTGTTTTAACAGTTAGGTATCCTAAGTTAAATATAAGGATGATAATGTCAAAGTACATTTCAGTTTTAAGTAGCTTCCTATTTTCTAATCACTGTTTCAGGATCTATTTTAGGAGAGGTTTGAGAACTACGATTTTTCAGTACGTTAACTAGTGGAATATGAGCTTCAGAGAACGAATAGTTGGCAAAACTAACATGGAATACCATTCATAAGGAAAATAATGGACAAAATACGGGAAAATGTTATCACGAAAATTTCACTTCTGAAAGCAATAAATATAACTCAACTCCCGCTTTCCTAATTTTTTATCTAAATTACAATTACATTGTTCACTCCACATCCCTTTCCTAAAACACCAGTAGCTTGCAAGATGCTCTACTAAATATATAATCATAATACGAAATATGTAATATAACATAGTAACACATAATTAATCTATACCCCATTGTTGAAATGGTGAACAGTGTTTGTTTCTAAGCAACAATTGTCCTTAAAACACTAATGCCTCCGCTTCCCCTAACACATAACCGCTAATCTTTTGTCCTATGCCGTTCGTCAGTCTCAAGGATAAGATATAACAGAGGAGATATAAAATCGCTGTTTTTTTCCGCGTGCCGAAGAACACAGGTACATAATTTTCATTGAAAATGAAAATTAAGAAACTAGCACTATTCCAAAGTTGGTGCCACATCAGCGACACACATTTGATTTGATTATCAGTAGTTTTATTAAAATGAGAGGAAACATTTTTTTAGGTGATCCAGATATGAGCGGTAAACGTTTTTTAATCAACCTATTATATAGCTTACGAATGTTCTACGAACTCTATAGCACTAAGTGTACACTCTGGAATAGCTACACCGCTTTTTGCTGATGGAAGAACTGAGAACTATAATTTTAAATTACCTTTAAAAATTTCAATGGGACGTTATCGGTCTTACTGGTTCCAAGAGGTCCGACATCTCGGATCAGTTTCCCCCTTTATTTTCCCATACAGGTAAAATAAATATATATTATACAGTACCTATTCGATGGTTCAACTCGGTCTCAGAGGGGGCTTCATCCGTTAATTCTGCCGCCCCTCTGGTTGTAGGGGGAGGTCGGAAGGAACCATCCCCCAAGTTTTTGTTGGGAAATCTACTGGAACCAACAAGGGACGATAATACAGCCTTGGCATCCCCCGGGCCTTGGATCTTACCCAGAACTTCGGCTGCCGGACCCCAGCCCAACGGCCGCAAACACCGTCGCCCGGGAAGAGGCCACTACCGGTAAACTTGGGCCGGCAAAATCGATATACCCGTTTCGACGAGTTTCCCAACTCGAGAAAAAGGTATAAACGATCCCTATATTCGAAACAAACGCCAACCTTTGGTTGATCGCATCCCAAATACAGAAAAACGAAACTAAATCCTTTTCTAGACGGTGTTCGAGGTTGTATAATGAAGCGGCTTCGTAACAAGCAAGAATGAATACAATCAAATTTTAAATAAGATAATTAAATTATACAAGTGACAAAGTTATAGTATAAACCCTTAAATAACTGTTCTGTTAGTTGTTTAGATCCCTTTAAGTTGAATTTGTGGCCTAATCAATGCCAGGAGATTTAAAGAAAATAATGAAGTTAGAATACTATAAAGGGCTATAAACCAACGAAACATATTAACCAAGCAGGAATACGGTTTTCAAAATAATTATTTTAATTCCTATAGAAAAAGCCTAATTAGACGTAGAGTGATTGTTAAATAAAAAAAAATCCACAGATATTAAGAATTCTTCTCCGCAGGGGAATGGAATTTATTCATGAACGAGGTGGAGCACAACGTTTTAAAAAATTGCATTCTCGTCCATCAATTATTCAGACCTATTTCGTATGTCGACCAACAAATTCTGTTTCCGCTTGCTCCCGGAATTCAGTGGACGGGAAGATGAATTCAAGTGGGAACTTGTATTGTACAAATATAAGCGTGAAACATCGAACTAATGGTTATTCCGATCTTTATAAATTATAATCAATGTTCTTGTTTTCCTTGTGTACATTATAATCGAGATTGTGTGTGGAGTAACGATTATCTGTAAAAATTGATGAATCCCCTTAAACCGAGCTCTCCCGGCTATCCCCCAGGCTCGCCACTTCAGCTGCTATACATAGGCCTAATAAATGATTCATATCTCTAATTAACATCTTTAATTTCCTTTCAGCGTTCAGTTAAATCGTTGAGTCGACGGTAGATAACGGAGGCTTTTGTTTTTTTTTTACTGTACTTTTGGTTGTTTGTTTTGTTTTTTACCGTCGATAGCGTCGCGACGTTACGCAGGAAATTGGGGCTTATCGAAGAGAGATAAGAGCGGTCAGTGCTAAGTCACGTATCCGTGATTCCCCAGAACCAGTGCGAAAGCCAATCCCTCAGAGACCGTCCGACTTGCGGACTTGCTTTAGATTTATCCTAAAGAAGCAATTGAAGAGTTCGACATATCTCCTGTGCTTGCGATCTGTTTTAATGTGTGGAATATAATAGACTACACCTCCGAATAATAAATATTGGAGTATTCGAGAATGCGACATAAATCCAGCCTATACTGTTAAAACCTATAAAGAAAAATTTACTTGAAGAACACTTCAATGAAAAGAGTTTCTTGTAGTATGATCCAGTTTCGTAATTTGTTTTTACTTATTCGGTGCGTTGAAACTTGATTCGACTTGTAAAGCCTCCTCGAGAGGAGTTTTGTACTCGACATAAATTGATTTTCAGTACATATATTCGCCCCTATATTTGTCAGTTCGTATAGACAAATATTTAGGAAAAAGAAATCCTCGCATCTTTCTCTCCGCAAGATTAATTGCTTTCCTCGAAGGGACCCTAGGAGATGAATTTCTCCTCCGGGGAGAGCATTGCAAGTGATATGTTGTGCATAGGGAAGCAATACCGAAAGTAGGTTTCGTTGTGAGAGGTTTAACGACCGGCGTATATTTGTGAACGCCCCCGGCAAAGTGGGAGCTCTCCCCGGATTGGTCCACCTTCGGTAATGTTTCTTTTTAACATCATTTATCCTGCGCACAATGCGATGTATTTGGTATCAAGTAAAGTACCGGAGAAAGATAATAAAGTTTTGGTCTAACTTTCGTTTAACATGTGAAAATAAATTTGTAGCAGACAATTTCATAGGGGTTTGATTAATATTAAGAATTGATTTTTTACGGGAGCGGATAAACCCTTCAGTCCAAACCTAAGATCAGAAAAAACACTACAGTCAGTTGTACTGTCCCAATTGCCCGGCGAATAGTTATCAGTCGAGTTGTAGAGAAAACCTCCTCGAGGGTCCTCTTTTTAATACAGACCTTACTCTGCGGGTCTTGTACATGTGAACTGAGTGGCGACCTGAGAATGAATACAAATAGACGTGTTGGCCCCTTAAAAAACCATTCACGCATTGTAAACGGGACTAATTCCAAATTAAATGGCCCGACCGCACCGAGGGGAACAAGATGAAATGTGATTTATTGGAACGCAGGGGAGAAATCCGCTGGGAGGTCGTGCGTCCGGAACCCCACCCTCCGCCTACACTTCAATATCCATTCCTGTAAATCAAATTGGATCCGCAGCGAGCAGCTCAGCCGATGTATTATTTTCCGAAAGAAACCTGCATTTCAAAAGAGATCACCACGTCCGGTACTCATCTCATTTTTATTTCGATATGTATATTTGTTTCTATCTAGCTTTTAAGCTTAGCACCTCAATAATATATCTTATTTTTGAGGTGGGTCGATGAAGACAAACTTATTCCGAATAACCAGTTTAACGCTCGTATCGTTCACAGAGGTTAAGACGATCGTAATTGCCCAATTTTCAACTCGATCTTTAGTCCAGGAAAAATTGAATTTCAATTCTAGTTCCTTTGGATGGAATATACTGATGGAAAAATACTGTTCTTTTCTGAACAACATAACTTTCGTCGGTGCATTTATATTGGGTGGGCAAAATAATTTGGAAAATTAATTTCTCAAATGGAGCAGTAGATTAATGACTTTGTTGTTTCGCTATTGGCGTTGATATTCACTAGTGCCATTTTTTATAACTCTTATGAGCGCCGTGAGCCCTCTAGGACTTATAAGTCCAGAGGCATGCACCCTGTCACCACCTGTAGAGCGCCCGTTCTCACCGTTCTGCATACCGGCACTGCGAGAAGTAAAAACCAGCGGTGTTAAACACTATGCTCAATGACCAGTCGGCATATCTGGAAATACCGCCCTACGCTAGAAACCTCTCTCAAATCCCTAAGCGGAGACAGCTCTCTAGTTTGAACATAGCAGGTCGTAAGTTTGTTCAGAGCTAGTGCGAGGGTTTCCCCTTAACGCTAGCCATAACGGGTAGGGAAGGGGATGTATGAGGGTCGGTTGTAAACAGTTGAGATGGGTGCGGATGAACCGCACTGTAAGCGCGGAACAGGGACCTGGCAAATTAACACCGGATTTAGGGAGGGAGGGTGGCAAAGATTTCGCAGGAGTCTGGTCCCTGGCCGGGTATTCGGGTCCAGGTCTACACCTGGGTCGGCCGCAACATAACAACGAAACTCCCACCGCACAACTTCTATGCAACACTTCATGATTTATGTGCTGCACCGCTTGAGGAACCGGAGAAAGTTCAGGTCGCCCTAATTAAAATATACTCTACATCGCTACTGCGAATCTCCTACCGGCAAGTATAGTCAGAAATAAAAAAGTAGACGTGTTCTCTGATAATCAGTGAGGTGGTTATTTCGACTATGCATTATATTTTTATTGTATTGATTTAAAATTGTATTTTGAATAGTATTTAATTTGGGAGAAAATAACTAAGTAAGTAAGTAAGAATAAAATAATTAAGTATAGGAGGGCAGTTCCAACGAAATCCTGATGCGACATCGGTTCACTTAGGAGACAATAAACTGAAGGGACGAAACGAGTAACATCTAGAAGTATCATAACAACTTCAAAATTACTAAAGCTCTAAAATCGAGAATTTTAGGTTTGTATCAAGTGTGATGGTTAACAAAAAATAAAATTTTATTTTTAAAAAGGAATTTAGGAAAAGGACACACTCTCATAATTTTTAGTTATTCTTTTTCATATTAGGGGTATAAAATCCGTTGTGTACTACTTTGAAAACCTCTACGGGTGTAAGGAAACGCTATTTAAAGAATAACCCTTTGTTCTGGTTTTGCCAAGTGAACCAATTGTGAAGCCGGCTTCTATGGGAGCTTCAACCGGTGGGAAGGCGTCGCTGGGAATTTTCTCACAGTGGAACTGCTTCTCGAACTGAAAATTTACGAGCTCCCTACGAGGACTTCCCAAGAAGTTAACTGTACCGAGTCCGAACTTGGTACTCCGCCGGCCCGGGTTCAAGCCCAGACTGAACGATGCCTGACAGAACAGAGAGTGAACTTCGCGTCAAACGAAGTTAACGCCCCGGGTCTTAACGTCACGGATTGTGTACGACGACGACGACGACGACGGCCAAGACTAAGACGAGTGCGAGCACCCTATTTTCTTTCCCTTTTTTAAACTCTTATTTCTTCCAAAAACTCCCGCCTCGCTCTTCTCGCATTTTCCGACACCGAGAACCGTTTGTATCCCGAGGCCCGAGAATAAAAAGGAACTGTACTTAATAGTTTATGAATAATAGGCCGCCCTTTTGCGTACTTTGAGCTATTTTTTATGCGATTTTCTTCGCCACATCCTACTAGCGAATACAATAGTTACAATGCGTAACTATTAAAACATTTAATGCAAAAGGAAATATAGGAAAAGTTAGTAAAACTGAATAAGTATTTATTAAAGCTTTCTTCTGATATCGGTCAATTTCGCAGGGCCCATTCTGGCGAAATAAGCCAATGGCTTACCTAATCTTTATTTATATTATCTAAATTTTAGAAGAAAAATTATTATTTAAACAAGAATTAAAACACAACTTTTTGTTCGAAAATTTAGAATTATCTCCTGTTAGAGTTGGAGGCAATGAAAATAAAACCACTTCATAATAGTTTCTCACTGCATAAACTCTCGTTAATAGGACCGGCTGTGTTATAACTATCAAATAAACGATCGTGTGAATTGCCCCTTCTGCGCTTTAATTCAAGTTGGGCGCGATTTATTATTATTTCACCCCAAACGTTCCTTCTTCAAAATTTCAGCCGGTTAAAACCGGCTTAATGAATTCTTACGGCAGTGTTTCGCATTTATATTGAACCGCTGGGAGATAGCAAAAAGACTTGTAATTCATACTGTTATAAGGTAAAGTGCGGTGGCGGTACAGCGCTACCCCGCCCGCTGCGCGTATACCTCTCGTTAATTCAAACTATTCATTCAGGTTCACAGGTCCGCGTATAAACTGAATATATGGGGGAATAGTTTTAATAAAATATCGACCCTATAATTTTATCTTTCGAGGTGTATCGCACCCGGATAATGTTTTTTTGTTTTTTCAGTATCTGATAAAAATTATTTGTTAAGTCCTGGTATTTATTATTCAAAAATATAACTAACCTCCCATAAAAACGATGGAGGACAAAAGTTCAAATTGTCGTTTATATTAAGGTTTAAAAATGTGGTTCCCATCTCCAATTTGAACTGGCTAAATTTGAAAGCGGGGTTGTATTTGGGCCGAGGCTGAGGTTGCCCCCCCCCCCAAATGAAAAAAAGCCCCAGGAATAGACACAGAAAAAGAGCGAACGGTGGTCGTGGCGTGTTCGGTGGGGGGTGGTCGGGGGTTGGAGGAAAAGGGCCGTTTAATTGGGCACTCGTTGAATCGTAATTAGCCGGCGTGTCGATTGTCGAAAGCCGTGCTCTGGGCCCCAGGGTTCAGGCCTTTCAATCGGTCCCGTTTGTTGTCCCCAAGTATTTGTGGCCGGTGGTTTCACGTTCGATCCTCACGGAACCCGATATCCATTGGAATTTCTCTACTGTTTCGCGGTCTGAAAATACACGAATGGGACACGAGTCGAGGTGTGAAATGTACAGCCCGGTAATAAAATACCGTACAGGTGATTCCTTTTTTTGTCGCCAAAGATCGCCCTTCGAATTACTGCCAATAAAATAATAATTTAAAGAAATACATTTACGTTCCATTTTATTTTGTGAGAGAAAGGAAAACGTAGAGTAAATTTTCTACGAAAATTGTATCTTTCTGGAAACCTAGGTGTCCCATTTGTTCAGCGATATCGTCGAACCGATCCTTCAGGGTGATCGCTTTTAGAAATCCACAACCTCATGACGCCCCAACCTGGAAAAGTTGTTTTGAGTTTATGCGTAAGTAAACCGAAAAAAAACTCCATCAGAGATATAAGTACGATGGAGCGCGTAAATGTATTTGCGGAGACAAAGAATGTCCGTAGGTGATATGAAATTGAATCTTTTCCAGAATCGGAAGTGAAACTTCTCCTTTTACGGTGTCCACATCTTACTGTTTGACTTTCATCTCTTCGGACAACTTACACGGCGACAAAACAGGGAACCGGAAGAAATTCGGGCCGCAAGACCTGTTGCGGTTTTACCGTTGAGCGGAAGATTTCTTCTTAAATTGAATGTCAAAACTTCAAGGGCGTCGGAAAAGCAAATTTCGCGAGCAGAGAGAGACGTGAAAAGGGACTGGGGGGCTGATAACCGGGTCAAATGTGAAAAAGGGACGCATATTAAAGGACGAATCTTATTTCATTTGAATTGGTATGGAATTTCGGATTGAGAAAAGTATGCGTTATAATTGGGGACTGTTCTCTAATGTCGTGTTTATCGATCTGAGTCTTGTCACTTACGGCCTTCCTCATAGGCTCATAAACTGCTTTAATATGTCCACATATTTTAATTGCACTTTAATGTTTGGTTGATAATATTAAACTATATAATATTCTATGTTTATAAGAAAATTATGAAATCCCACATTAGGAGTATATAATAAATTATAGAAACTGATAGACCTGTCTTCTGGTATATTTTCATAATAAATAAGAAAAAGTTTGTATGATGTTAGATAAGTTCACCTGATCGTCTGTCAACCAGGTGAAGAATTTATATTGGGGAGATGTTATATGCCCAAATCAGGTTATTGGTATCAACCATATACGGGATTGATGAATGGAACGTCACTGGTAATTGTTCCAAACCCAGATCGTCGCTTGACGAATCCAACAATAAAAAAACTTCATTGTAAATCCATAGTACTTACTACTAACAAATACTAGATAGTACTAGAACAAATCACTATAATTATTTAGGTTAGGTTACTTCCATACTATATAGCAGAGAGCATTAGTCGTCCCATCCGAAATTATATCATCCAACACACAGATCGAGAGTTAACTAGGGAAACTTTGTAAGTACAAACTAATTAGAACCAATTCGAAACTAAGAATAAACAATTATCAATCGCATCCTGCTTTACGTGAATCGAGTTTTTAAAACAAATGGAATACAACTATATTAAGCTAAATAAATCCAAAACACTAATTAAAATTTATGACCAGTAATTTACCTATCCCTATCACCATTGGTCATACCTTATGCAGGCAACATGTAACAGCATTAATAAATCAGTATAAATGTAAACGTCGTACAATTATACTAGGGAAAAAGGACTATAATCAGATTGTATAACAAATTGAACCGAATGAAATTAACAATTTAATTATAAGTTTTTTATTTTAAGAAAGAAATTATAGCATTAAACCCGAAGTCCCGAAATCGGATCTACTATTTTCACCAAATTTCCCCCTTCGCCGTAAGCATAATGATGAGGTACGAGAAAAGTAACTCTGGGAAAATTAGTTTGCAGTGTCAGGAGCAATGCAAACCCGTTTAAACGACCGAAACACTCGAGAGCGTTTAATCACATCGACGGTCTAATCTCATTGTCAGTCACAATGGAAGGAATTAACCGGCTCCCGTCGGTAGTGGAGGGCGGCCTCCCTTACCCCCTTTCCCCTCAGCCCTCTGTTTGAAGGGAAACGACATTTGAAGCGAGGCACTTAGCGTGCATTCAAAGTGAAGCCCTGAATCTAAGTCAACTGCCGAGGTTAACTAAGTGGGCCGCTATGGGGAGCGGAGCAGATCGACGTCCCAAGTAAATTTTCTAGTAACTAAGTTACTTAAAGTTGGTTGCGGACAGAGGCCGAACACACGTCGGGCCTCGCCCTCTTACCGCCCGCCCGCCGGGGACGCGCCCGCTAATTACCCTAATGCAATGACCAAATCACGTCCACAATTCAACTTTCCCCCGCCCAACCTATTTTGGGAGCCCACCCGGGGGAGCTCATACGGAGGCCCCTCACACCGCAATTATTACTACACTTTAGTGCAATAAAACAGTGGAAAAATTGGTACAACAAAACCTTAATTTACTAATATAGTGATAGTTTGGAAGTACTTCCAAAGAGAAATCATGAGTGAAATTATCCCTTGTTTAATATTCTACAAAATACCCTCACGGACGTTTATCAATTGTAGTAGTGATAGTAAATATATATAGACATTATTTCAAGCGATCCAATCTTACAGTTGTATTTAATTTGTGAAAGTAATTAAACAAAGAGTAATAGCGCTTCCCTTCTGGTTTAGTGAAAGGCTTTGAATGATTTATAGTCGATTAACTAGTGGATGTTCAGTACGAAGTAGGCCGTGGAACGCCCGCATGACATGAAAGGTGATGATTTAAGGGGAAAAAGCGCGCAACGGGCCTGATCAAAATTCGGTCCATTTATTTGTATAGATTGGGATTGACAATTAATTTTTATTTGCCAGCACACGAAAGTAGCACGAGTATCCCTTTATTATACTAGGGGTAATAAAATTGAACCATTAATTAAATTTGGTAATTTTACTTTTCTTATTAGTATTAGTACATCCTTATAATTCGTCTTAGGATTTACATTTATTCCTTGTATATATCACTTTGAATACTTCGACATAATTTTCCTAACTTTAATACCGGCGGAGGTAGCAACTTATTGGTACAAAGAAACTGGTTTAATGAGGCAGACCATACATCTGACCAGGTCAAAGGACGAGTCACGATGGTTGAATTGTAGAATGTCTCTCAAATCAATTACACAAGCCGATGTCGCTCAAAGAACGAGATTAAGCCCCCGCGTGTAATAGAATCGCAGTTTATATAATCGCGTTCAACGCAGACGTTTCCTCGCCCAGTCGTAATCACTTATCTCTGAAAAATTATTCCATCGGAGCAATTCAATTAAAAGTATTAAACGTTAAAGAACTAGGCCCAAATGGAGATTAAAAAAAACTAATTGAATTTGGGCAAATTAAAACCGACTCCGACATTAAACTTGAAAATTTTCCGCCTCTGTGTACAATTAATTGACTTAACGGAGTCCGAGGAATTTCTCCGGCTCGGTTAAGCCGGAGTCCGTTTTAAATTAAAGATCCGTCCCCTACAAGAGCTGGGCGGGGGAGGCTGGAACCGTAATTAACTTTAACAATATTAAAGATTGTTTCTGGTCTCCGAGACATCGGGGTCTAATCGGAGATATTAAATTTTAAACTATTCCTTTTTATCCTTTTATTAAATCGTTAGCATCCCCAACTCGCCGATTGTTCAATCCGCTTTTCCTCCTTTTCCCCCTCGGGAATTGTCTCTGCCCCAAAAATCTGCGTCTCTCCCTGTTTTCCCCAAATTATTCCTCCGGTTTTTTTGACACTTCAAATCTTGACTGGAATGCTCATCTCGGAGGGACACCGAATTGTGGCGTCCCTTTTATTGCCCCTTGAAACGTTCCCCGCCAATTTTCAATATGCCTTTCAGTCTGAGCATAAAAACCCTATTCCGGTGATATATTTCAATCCGGATTCCACGACGAATTCATATCGGCTAGCTTATACACGCAAGTTGCTTTTAAATTTGTTGCAAACGACAACAATATAATCAAATTATAAATACATATTATTATCATAAAAGTTATTTTCTAATGTCAATAAATAGGAATATTTTGTTGGTAATGTTTTCAGTTTAGGTTACGTGTTTGACATTAGAATATCATCCGTATGCACTCGCCAGTACTACCTCGCTTCGGTTTCTCCCCATGGTCGGTAATTTTCATCAGTAAATCACAGAGGTGATAAACACATGGTAACATGCAGGAAAAAACGGAAAGAACCCAGTTGCTTCAGCTATCCTCAGGTTGCTTCGCAATTTGTCCTTAAATGGTCAAGAGTTTTGAAATCGAAGACACCCAATTGAGGATGATTACCAGCTAGAGTCGCTCTGTTCTACTATTCTATACGGGCGATTTTCCCTCCATTCAATCGAACAGTTCATGGCATTACCGAATATCATTATAAGTTATTCACCCCGTGGGCGGGGGGTGCTGTCCGAAAACTACTTGGAGCGCGGGTTTATGCCCCCATAATACGGGAAATGGGGCCGTGGCCGAGGGCCCCCCCCACTTCCGACAATGAATCCGCCCTGAAATTTTTATCCCCTCCGGCCCCCCGCCACCATATCACCGGTCCGGGGGAAATTACATGTCGCGCACCTCAACCACACACAGGGACACGCGCCCATGCGGCCCTTCGGTTATATTATGCAGGTACAATATTGTTTCCTATATTGCCCCTTACAGGCACGAACACTGTGGAACACGGAAGTAGACGGCCTCTGCCCCAGCGTTCGTTGGACGCCGACTGTATAATGAGCCCACTGTAACTCACCCCGCACGAAAATAGGAATTTCATTTTGTGACCCCAGTCCGAAGTAAAATTGTAGACGCATTTTCCCCCCTCCGTTCACCCTCGGGGCTAAACACGGCGGTATTTTATGGGCGCGTGTCTGTCAAGGGTCGTACGGGGGTGACGGAAAGAATAACTATGAGGCGTTATCGGTATGACGCCACCTTGTAGCATCTCCTCCATAATAGCAGCAATGTTAACCGCTTCCTTAGCGCAATTTATATACCATTTTATATTATTTAGAATTTCGTTCGAAATTAAAATTAATGCAAAATATTGTAATTGTAGATACCATCCAGCTGGAGTATCCTTTCTATCAATATGCTCTAACGCACTAGATTGACATTGTTTGTTATTAAGAAATGATACCTCATATTGAGAGTAATGAGGTAAATTAAAAGTCTTTATTTTAATTTATTATTAAATAAAAGAATGTGTCAAATATTCCCTAAATCCTTTAGCCACGGTGATATATATTTTAATAATTATTAATACTTAATTATATTTATCATAGCAAATGCTGAAGCTTGCTGTACGGTTTATCCAAGAAATTACTGTTTCAGAAGTAGTGTCCTCGTTTAGATCGTACCGAGAGCTTTATGAAAGTATGAAACAACTATCAAACAAACTACTAAAAATTATAGAAGCATCAGATAGGTAGTTGATACAAATTAAAATTTGTACATATGAGTTATACCCGATAAATACCTCGGCACGCAGGCTGGAAGTTGGTTGTAGTTTGTAATGCACGCCGACAAGAAGGATCGGGATCAAACGTAAAATGATACTTTAAACGAAACGGACAATTACTGTCACCGTCTGAATTTATGCCTCCCACTTATGTAGAGTATTCCCACTTGGGAAATACGTATTCCTACCTGGAGGGAATCTTGAAATTAATGGGACTAGATTCAGAAATAAATCTTCATTCCGTGATGAAAAAATGATCTCTCGATATTCACGGCAGGAATATTCATTCATGTTCCGACCGGCAGGAGGACTATACACCAAATCGGGGCAATTTCCCTTCTGCTTGGCGTGACGCGCTATCTCTGTCCGACGTTAGGAAAGAAGGCGCCATTCCAGAGATCGTGTTCAGATAAATGGACTGATGCATGTTCTGCTTGATCTGCATAGATTAACTTCGATAATTTATACCCTGTTTCGGACATTTTAAATTCTCGTAATTGCGGAATCGCTACGGTCGAAGAATAATACTATTTTAAAAGAAGCTGTCCAGTAAAAATATATCATAAGATATAAGTACAGAATTGTGTAATGGTGCTGTTCCTGCACTGAGTTGCCATCTAATTTAAACCAACCAACTTTAAAAATTAAAATGTTAATAAACTCCTGAAAATGATTGAATATCGAGTAATACACCGCCGAAATATTTAATCGTAATATTCTGGTGTTGTCATAGCAATAAACTATGACATAATTTGTCCGCACACTCAGGGGGGCGCTAGTTTATCGGTGTGATTTTTGTGGAACCAGCGACCCCTTAGGGTGGTGCGGAAATGCACTTAACTAAAGTTCGTTGAGTACACTTGCACCAAGAAACTAGCGCCCCCTGAGGGTGGTGCGGAAATGTACTTAACTAAAGTTCGTTGGCTCCACTTGCACCGATAAACTAGCGCCCCCTGAGGGTGGTGCGGAAATGTACTTAACTAAAGTTCGTTGAGTACACTTGCACCGATAAACTAGCGCCCCCTGAGGGTGGTGCGGAAATGTACTTAACTAAAGTTCGTTGGGTACACTTGCACCGAGAAACTAGCGCCCCCTGAGGGTGGTGCGGAAATGTACTTAACTAAAGTTCTATGTGTGCACTTGCACCGAGAAACTAGCGCCCCCCTGAGGGTGGTGCGGAAATGTACTTAACTAAAGTTCGTTGGGTACACTTGCACCGAGAAACTAGCGCCCCCTGAGGGTGGTGCGGAAATGTACTTAACAAAAGTCCGTTGGCTCCACTTGCACCGATACACTAGCGCCCCCTGAGGGTGGTGCGGAAATGTACTTAACTAAAGTTCGTTGAGTACACTTGCACCAAGAAACTAGCGCCCCCTGAGGGTGGTGCGGAAATGTACTTAACTAAAGTTCTATGTGTGCACTTGCACCGAGAAACTAGCGCCCCCTGAGGGTGGGGCGGAAATGTACTTAACTAAAGTTCGTTGAGTGAACTTGCACCGATAAACTAGATTACTAAAGATAAACTTTTTTCACTTAATTTTGGATCAACAGGAAACCTTTATGATCGTAAATACACAATAATAATAGATTTCCTGTCATATATTTGGAAGTCAAAACCTAATAGTTGTGACCAGTTGTGTGATCAAATATATATTTGACCAATAATCTGACAAAGACTTGAGCCGATTAATAAAATCCCTCCAAACACAAATAATACAAACAACATCCCCAAAACATAATAACAAGACACATATATATACGGAAGGACAAACAGACAACCACCACAGTACAAGTGACAGTGCAGTGAGGATGTCAAAAAAACATCCAAACTTCTAATAGTGACTAACACCGCTACTGAAGATGGCGAGCAGCCGAAACCGGTCTAGCAAAAGATCAAACTAGCGGGAGGAGACAGAAACACGAAATCAACGGTAAAATAAAATCGCTCGGGCTGAAAGATGACTGAAATGGAAATACGATCAAGGCATCTTTCAATTGACTCTTTTCAATTCAACACCCGGTAAGTACAACGAGTCATAATTAACAAAAATGTCGGGGTATATAGAGTGAACAAACTGTGAAGGAACTGTGTTTACCCGTACACAAAGCTTATACACCGGGAGCCGATTGCAGATGACATTAATGCATTTAATCCTTGATTGAAACCCCGAAGCGGCATCCATATTACACCGCGTGCACGGCCCTGCATATAGCTAGCGGGTCCCTTGATGTAACTGATCCCCTTCGGCTTAGAGAAGCCATTCATTAGCCCATCACAGGCGGAGGCAGTCTCTACCTCCGCGATCTACAATTTCCAACGTTCTGGCCGCCGACAAACCGTTTCGGTGGTTCGGGGTCTTATCAATGTATTTGGCACTCAACTGTATATTGAGAAGATGTGATGAAAATCGAATAATCGGTTATGTTGTTGACACCTCTGTCATCAACATTCTCTGTTGGCCTGTGTGATTTGAGAGTAACATCATGTGACTCGCAAAAAAAGCGCTCTGATTCCTCCGACGTTCCTTTCTTTGTTGAGTCTACTCCATTCCATCCCGAAGTGAAACTCAAAGACACAAAACTTCAAAGCACAGGGGCTTTAATCCAGAGACAGGAATGACATTAAGGGAATTGATATAAATCCCAATTGTTTTGCCCTGGGACGCAGAGAAATCGCGATTAACCAGCGGTCATAGGCGAAATTCACACGCCAAACAGAACGGAGTGAATACAAAAAATCCCAATTTGGTCTTCTACCTGACCCAGTTTCGGCTTCCCTCCGTATTTCCGTTGTCAATGAAAATTTCATTATTTCATTGCTGGCAAGATTATTTTCATTATATTAATTCCATACCTGTGATGTAATGTTCAATTATGCAGTTTATTATCGCATTTTAATTATTGAGTAATTACTTGAGAACCGGTAAATTCATGACAGAACCCTGTTAGTTACATTCTTCTAGATTTGATATTTCTGAGAAGAGGAAATTCAAAGAGTAGGAATATAATGGTGATATCCCAGTTGAAACGTCGTGTAGGCGTATACAATTTCCAATTTGAAAAACCAATCGTATTAGATTCTGTAGATGTATTTATATGAAGGGAAGAAAAAACAAACGCGGGAAATGTTGTTCGAACAGTTTCCTCTGCTTTTCGGCTCCTCGGAGGGGCCGATCGAAGCCATGAAAAATTCCGGACGGGTCCCGAAAGCAAAACAAAACTGCGGTTGACATTGTTTTTTTTTTTAATTTTATTTTTGGTTTCGTCGAACCAAGGAGCGCAACGCGAGCAAACAGGAAAGAATTGAAATGGGAGAAAATATTTTGTTTGAGTTTCATAACGTATACAATTGCGTTCGAGCCGAAATTTTAGTACCTCTATTTGGCTTTTCCCCGCACCGGCCCCAGAATGCAATGCCGGTTCGCATTAAACGTGTAAATACCAAGATTGGAAAGGAGAGAGGCAGTGCCCACCGCGGGAATTACCCCTAGTAAAGTGGAGTTTTTTCACCAGAGTAAATTTAACAATTGCAGTCTATACGTTTAAGGGACCCACCTCAACCTAACTAAGTTATACGCCTCAAATAAAGGGAGCGGAACACTTCGGAAGGCTTAACTGATAATAAATACCTCTGAAGTTTCGAGAATAAAACATATTGCACTGTATTTTTCTATTTCTTTCAGTTTCACTGCAACTTTAATATTCCTATACGCCAGTTATACCACGCTACGCGACACCGAACAACCGTATTTGTTTTACCCCCCTCTATATTTCTGCCGCAGCTGTTATTCAAACAGAAATAAAATTACTACGATCCAAATATGCGCCTTCGGAAGAAGGCTAAAAACTATCGAGAAGAGGAACCGGAGGGATGAACCTGGGCCACACAACGAGTCGATTATTTAGACAAATTCGGGTGGAGCGTCGAAAATCGGATAAGTTTCGTTAGCTCCCGTAATTAAAAGACCTTAACGATCGGATATACTAAGAAGAAAAGAGAGGCGCGCATCCGACGGGCAGAGGCAATTTTTCTATTTTAATGGCGAGTTCCTTTAGCGGGTTTCCTTTGAATGGCTGATTGAATTTGGCAAGAGTCTCCGGGTATAAAGGACCGTGTAACAGGATTCCCCCTTACCCCGCCCCGCTGTACCCGTTCTGCTTTACCTACCACAGACCCCTATACTGGAGAGTAGGGGCCTCGAAGGGGGGTTCCCTCTCTTACCGCTTCGAGTCTTTGCTTCATAAGCGATTTCTGTGTTTCAGAGAGTTAGAGATGGAGGGGGGGGCGAGAGAGAGAGCGCGAGGGGGGAATCGGGCGGGCCCGGCTGCGAAAGCGAGATGGAAATAGAGACTGAGACAGGCAGATAGAGAGACAGACAGAGGAAAAGGGAAAGATGGGGCCACCGAAAACTGTTCTCCTCTCGGCCACGGTTCAGCCCGCTCCACGCATTTCACGTCCCGTCGCTCTCCAGTCTTACTCCACGGCCTGAGCGTCGTTTACCGTCCCACTTCCCCGTTCGGCAACCGCCGCTCCAGTTAAGGCCCAACATTAAATTTCGGTCCCATCTACACTGAACCAATATTTTAGTCTCTCATCATAATTCGCGATGCGTCATTGGGGTCTAGCTTACTAGACCCCAGGTAAGCCCTTCTTTCCCGCCCTTAGGCCGACTGAATGACCCGCAGTATAATTCTGTAATTTGCGCAGAAATTTTTCCTTTTTCCGTTTGAATTCTGATAACACTGCATGCTTAATAATCGGGGAATAAATTGTTTCCTCTGATTGGAACGGAACGGCACTGAATGGGGCGAGAAGCCTACAATTTAATACCGAACAAACGAGAGAAGAGAGCCAATTTCTAGTGAGAATATAGCAGTCTACTGTCTGGCACGTTCAGCTTTATGAATCTTCGTCAATCACTGGGAATAATATCGGAACAAAGTAAAGAGTATATCGCCCGTATGCAAATACTCGTTCTTTGTCTGTCATCATTCGGGTCGGTTTTAAAAATGGAGGTATAGCACAATGGAAATCTCTCCGATTCGGTGGATTTCAAGGGGAGGAGACGGGAAAAACTCGGCACTGCTAGCGAATGAAAGTTTCTGGTCCGCTTCTCAAAAGCAATCCGACAGCGCGGAAAGTGTAGCGAGAGGCGGGCCGAGATCTCGGCGGGCCGGGCCAGTCCTCCGGGGAAATTGTTTAGTTGGGTATCTCCCCCGGGGCTGGCCCAAGGTCGCATTTCACCCCCGCCCCCCGCCCCTAAACGATTTTCTTCCGTATCCCGACACAACCCCCGCCGTGTTTAACCCATAAGCTGAGCGATACCGCTCCCATTCTATTCGGTTGCCCAGTCGCAACAAAAAACAAGCTAATGCCGCTTTTCTATCTCCACCTCACTCTACTGCGGGTAATCGGAACGGAACTTCTCCCAACCTCCAACCCGTTGTTTTGCCATTGAGTTTAATCATTTTCAGCTACGTTCAGTATACCGAAGTCGGTACAGATCGAACAGTTGTAGATATACAACTTCTTCACTTTATATTACAATACTCTAGGAACAAATATAAAAATTAAATCGTAAAACACTGGGTTAAACATTATTAAATATTGAATAATTCGCTGTACGGGGCAGAAAGTACCATCTTTCAATTATAATAATTAAACACACGCATTAGGTTGATACATACATAAGTTATGCGCTAATTTTTAACTAATGTAGCGTTAGTTTTGAGATATTTTCAATGAACTCGTAGGACTGGGGTCGGATGTCTCCCTTTAGGTTTTCGAGATAATATTTTTTAAAATATGCCACCGCCGGAGCTGAAATCATTAGGAAAGCAATTTTTCTCCGGCCGAACGACTCTCACTATGCTTCATCTGCTTACGAAATTTCCCCGCCTTTTTTCCTCGACCGAACGACGGCGGACGCCAGGAGTCACTCAGAAATAATTGGCGGGTATCAAGGAAACGTTGGCCCCCGCTGATTTCGGCATAAATATTCATGAGGCAATCAGGGGCCTCCTTCAAAAGTTGCCGTCAGCCCGGTGCGCTGCGGGGGCGGGAGCGTGGCCGGGGGGCAACAGTTGTCGTACCGGCCAACTCGTTTTCTCGTTGTTGATTGGCGGCCTAATCGAATTAGTTTAATTGTCCGGCTCTTCTTGTTCGGCTACACACCTTCTTCAAGTGGGCTTCAACTCACCAAACGGCTCGAGTTTAGAGTGGGGCGAGCGGCCTTTTTGCCGTTTACGGTCGGATGGGGGTTCATGCCGTCTGAATGGCATAGGGCTTCTTATACCTCTTATAACCTGGGTAAAAGTCCCTAGTGATGCATTTTGTAGTGACAGAGTGGAGGAATGTATTATTTTTACTTTTATTGACGTGCAAACGGTATAAGTTTTATTTCAATATGATAGGAAATAAATATTATTATTCCAAAAATTTGCTTCGTAATATGCATAATAACAGCGCAGACGTGCGTGTATATCTCACTACTTTGATGATCCGAAATTACCGTCGATGGCGAGAAGCCGATGGCGGTCTAGCATTAGACAGAAGGTTGGAGAGCGCTATTCTGAATGATATACATACATGCTCATAATCTATTTGTGTCCGTATCATAGCTTTATGGCTACGTCGTTAATGTAAACCGCGGATAGAACGAGTGCTAAAAAGAAGGATTGGTTATTAGTAGGTGGTCGGTGGTACGGTATGGTTGTGTCGGGCTGCTACTAATTGGTGGCATCATCAATCACACACATTATTTAATGCCCAATATCTTTCATCACTGTCAAAAGCGGGGCCGCGATACCGGCCTGAATGCATCACAATTAGGGGCTGGACCCGCCCGTTTATTTATTGTACCCGCCCGGTGGATCGCCAATTATGGCCACGGGACACCCACACCGGCGGCTATCAATAACTGAAGTCACAGATATTATCTAATGTTAATTAGTTTGTCGCTCGAACGGCTCCTATTTAATTAGTTGATTTGTATACAACGCCATTTTTTCCCCTTTCATCTCGGTCCATTTATCCGCTCATTATCCAACGGCCAATTAACAACGCCGGGGAACGATCGAAGCTGACGGATTGATGTATTCGTTCAGAGATACGGATCGTCGCTCGGCATCGATTTGAAAGCGTGCCACAGTGATATAGTAAAAGGCATTAGGTCATGTTTGCGCATTATATTTTTATATCCTGCTTTAAAGTTACGACACTATCTGTGGTTAAATTTATTGCAACGAATTTTAAATTAAAAGTCGTATAATTTAAAAGTGAAGGTACGTGGTGTTCAGTACAGTAACAGGAATAGACGGCAATTCAGGAACAGTGCAGGTATGATTTACCGATGGAATGCAACCGTCGTTGACGAGAAGCCGAAACGTCTGGTATAGGACTGGATGGAGTCCATCGAGTGGAGTCGTTTTTCAACGTCCCAATATCCGGGGACTGTTGGCTCAGTATGGGAATTTTTGAAATTTAAAAAATTTTCGATCTCTCAACTGTCTTTAAAGGGTAAGTATATTTGTATTTGTAGGCGATCACCTGGAACACTGCGGGAACATTTTTAACTCGCTCGATTTGAAGATATTCCAAATCTTCGGTCACTAGGAATAGGCATCTTACTAATGAAAAGTTTGGTGGGTAAATATTTCTGAAATGATGTTTCTAAATAATTAGTCGGCTGTAAGCACCCTGTCAATTAATTTCACTCGAGGAGTGGTGTATTGGAATTGGTGGCGTGGATTGGAAGTGTGATGGGCGTCGCCTCGTCCGATCAGCTGTTCTCACACCCTTCGTGACTGCCGACCGTTGGCCCGCTATTGAGTTTGTTTGGCTAAAACAATGAACCCGATCCTGAAGAGATTTATGTTCTAATTAATCGCTGTTGTTGAATCCGCCCCGACTCCCCCACCGATCGGGCCCGAAAGATAACGACACGTCTTCTCCGACGTGCCACGCGCCGAACAAATCGATTAATTACTGTACATTTTCAATATACTTCTGGTATAAATAGCGAAATGCTTGCGCGATATATTTTTCCATCGACAAGTTTTAACTATAGAAAATAATTTCACACACAGACAGAGAAACATATCTCTCTCTCTCTCTCTCTCTCTCTATTTCTCAACTGCACATCACAAACAAAATATTATGTAACTTTATTATGCGGAATATTAAAACTAAATAGGAAATACATCATTTTAAACCCGGACAAGGTGTCATGAATTTAACCCTTAGGAATAGAAATTATCGCCCAGATAAAGTAATTAAAAGTGTTTTCTGAAAATAGGTAATTTCTGCCCGAATTAGTGTAGAATGAACGCGTTCGCTCGTGTTGCACGGTTAGAGCGCGGCCTCATTGGGTCAGAGGGCCGCCGGCTGCACTGGCCAGGAGGTGACGAATGCACAAATCATACCCTGGCTATAAATCGTCACATCTTCTCCGCCTCCACGCTCCTCCACACTGCGATAGACGATGATTTATGAAATAGCCCCCAGACAGTGTAATTATCGGTCTAGCAGAGGACGCTTTCGAAGAACTCTAGCCAAGCAGTGCACGGCGCCATAATTGGAAACGAATTGAAAGGATTGAGGCTCCGCGGATAAATTCAATCAACTATAGATTGAATAATAAAATAAAAAGAAAGATAGATATATAAGAATAAAATTCTTGTACTTCTCCCATCAATCGGTGTTCCCTTTCCGAAGCAATCAGTCTCCCGTTGCTCTCGAATATTATCACACCTTCCATCTTATATCTGAGACAACCCAGGCGAGTGAAGTTCATGGCTTTGCGCGAATAAATAATCCACATCGCTGTATTATGTAAAATTATTTCAAAATATATTACCTGGCACAAAGGATGCCCTTTGAAAAAGACTCAGAACCCTGATCGATTCATACCGTGATAGAGCCAGTAGGATCGATAATATATTAGAACATAATTCCTATAATACATAGAATGACATAAAATTTAATATTAATCTTACATATTGCACTGTTCTATTAAATAATTAATGGTTTACTCCTTCTACGAAGAGACCGCGGTTCGAATCCCACAGCGACAGTAGACCTCGAGGGACCCTAACAGTTTCCACAGTAGGCGAATACACACACGCACAATACCAAATGACAACACTCCAATACTAAAATCTCTATGCGTATATTTGTAAATATATCAATAATCAAGCAGGGGATGTTCAATAAAGCGCGAGATTCGTGACTTAGCGGCAGACAGACGAGAGACAGGCTGGCTCACGTCCCTGGGTATCCCCGCTATCTCACCGAACTTAACTAAGTTGCGTTTTGATATTGGAAAACTTCTGGTGCCGTACTGCAGAACCAACCAGTTTACAGTACACCGGTCAACTGATGAAAACCCCTTCCCACTCCCAAGGCCACCTTTTAGATTCGGGCTTATTTCTTTGTGGAAAAATGGGTCAGTTCACAAGGCCAATCGTTACCGAAGGATTGAACTAATTACGCCGATCCATTCCGTCGGGCGCTTTGTCATTTTTAATAATGGAAAAAATCTATTCCCTCGTATTTTTACAGTGGTTCATTTAAAACTTGGGTAGAATATTTTTTCCTCCCCATCACGGACCCGTAAACGTTGTAATCGGACAATATCGCAAACATGTAATTTAGTTATATCTCTATGATGTCTTGTTTCAATCAATGCTGAAAAAAGTGGACAATTTTCTTTTCATTATCGAAACACGAGGCGAGTGAATTTTCTCCATAAATAAAACTTCCATTTTTCATGTTATCGAAAGGCAACTGTCGGGGGGTGCTTTGGGGGCGTGTGCCGGGGAACCAGATCGCATTTAGATCGACGTCTCATTTAAGATACCCGGCCCGCCCGATATCGACTCTTAAACTATTCGGCGGACGGGCCTTTCCACTGTGTCGATTTATTCCGCGGTCGTAAAAGAAATGAAAAAAGGGGTCGAGCGTCGAACATCGTAAGGGGTCAATTCATTAAAATCTATTTCGCCATTATCTTATCGCGGGGTGTAGCGGTGCAGCCGGTTAAAACGAGCGCAGCCATAAACCGAGAAATACGAGAAATTGATGGAACCATCCAATATTAATTTACGACAAACATTTTGGATTTCGATACTTATGTTACGGTAATGAGACACTACAAAATATACGCTTCAATATGGATAAATGGAATTTAATAAGAAATAATGGCTTTATGGTTGCTAAACCTACAACAGTGATACGAACAAAAAATTGGTTTAAAAACATACAAAAGATTTTATAAAATTAATTTGGAAGGTAGCGAGGGTTCGTTTACACTATAAATAATTAAGTGGGTAACACGCTGCCTCCATTGGCAACACAAATACAAGTAGATTTATTTTACTACTATTCGTGAAGAGATCAAGCTTGTTTTTGCTTGTCGGATCGACCTCTGAATAAATACATAGCTTCAATCGCGTTTTAATTCTTCAGAGTTGTTGTTTTACTGACGAATAGCGTTTTAATGGCCGTTCGGGATTTCGTTGAGTCAGAAATATCCGCGGTCCGTTTTCGCTAGAAAAAAAAACAATAGGTTCCTTCCACCGAAAACGAGGACAGTAATTTAAAACTCATTTGGCGGTTGAGGCGTCCTTGAGATGTTTTTCTCGGCGCACACGCACACGCGCACTGTTGTAGACACCCGGCGGTATGATGAAACCAAGTTTTTCATAAGGGAAAAACATTAAATAAGTTTATCGTCATTGAAATGTACTGAAAAATATACCGCATATTCGGAAAACTCTGTGCTACAGGATGCGTCTAGTTTCCTCGTTTCTGTACCCGGATATGATCGTTTTAGGTATTTTTCTGTTTTCGCTATTGAAAGGCATTTCGGTAGAGAATAATCATGGTACTGATTTTATTATATTTATAGAAATTCTGAAATTTGCCTCGTCGGCGTACTTCGCGATCACGGAATGATTTCGGTTGGGCGCCATCGATAGTGGGATCGCGCCCGTGAATCTTCCTATGCCGCCCATCGACTACGACGTTCCTCACCGGTGTTTGCTCGTTTTTCGCCCCGTGTTTGCTCCGCATCGAAACACGGCAACATCACTCCCAGTAAATTCACCGTGCAAGTAAAATGCATAGTGTCAAAGAGACTAGTATCAAGAAAAGTGTATCCAGGTCGTTGAAAATTGCGAAGGTTTTTCTTATCGATTATCGCATGTGGTAATATTTTTAGTCGAAATTTCGACAGAAATACCTATTTTCAGAAATGAATAACTATATAAATTAACTGCCGGACTACAATATACCAATATCGCGGAGTATTTACATACGCAACGGTATAAATTTTTTCAGGGTAGAAGATAAGAGAATTTATGATATTAAGTAGGCCTCAAATATTTTGTAATGCCTGTAATGACGGCCGATTAGGCAAAACCTATTAGGGGAATTAGTTGCCTCCGATGCCGTTGTCATTAACGCGTTATTAGCCTGGTATTCCGAAGTGGAGCCCGGTTTAAATGGTTAGGAAGCCGAATTCCCGGATTGGAAGATGGTGCGTGAAGCTATCAAGATACAGTGGGTAACATTAGGGAGTGACTGCGGTGGTGTCCACTGCTAACTCTGTGTGTGTGTGCGTGTGTGTGTGTGCGTGTGTGTGCCGGCCCTTCCACGAGTCCCCCCCTTAATGAGCGTCCCAACGTCCGCTTCATTTCATCTCCTATTACACCGGCCCCACACTATCCCCTGATATTCAATCCCGGCGGCCATCCTCCCAACGGTGCTTCGATCGGTCCCCGACCCGTTCTCAATTGCGACGTCGGCCAACGAATTGGAATAAGCAAGTTCGGATGATGGTGGGGGGGGGTTAGGCCGGGTCGAACACTGTTCTGAAAGACCCGGCAAATTCCACCTCCCGACTGTTTTCACTACGCGGGATGGAACCTTTTTTGTCCATCGAGGTTCAAATTTTAAATATGGGAAAATAAACCAGAAACTTTTTCTCTCTTTTATTCCATTCATTTATTGTATAATGGTTCGCCAATACTCCCTACACCGAGGTCTGGGAAAGTCTAAGATTGTGGACCCTAACTTTAACCCTTCACATGTGGAAGCCAGTCTCCTGACAGAACATATTATTGCATATATTTAAGAGGATATCTCTTTTTTTACTCCTGACTATAATTATCCTTGAAATCGCGTTAAATATAGTTCTGGGCGTTCTGAAATAATAACGTTTTGTTCGCTTAATTAGGTTTCGGTTTAGCGGGTCCGACAAAACCGGCGTTGGAAACATATCGCTAATCTACGCCCGCTCTAATTATGGCAGTTGAAAACGTTGCCAGAGGGGGCTCTTTAGCGGACGTTTTACATCGTTAATTCGGTATCATCGACGCACCGGTGTGAAAACAGTAAATAACATCCGGGTTAATAACTTCGGTAAATTATAGGGTGGGTCACAATGCGCCCACGTTAAAGTGACTAATTGTTGTAATTTCATTGTAATGTCGTGATCCGGCCCCCTCTAAATCACTCTGAACGCTCGTGCGGAAATTAAACGCTGGGAGAACTTATTTATTTCTGGTGGCGGATTCCTGGCCGCTCCACTGCTTTGTAGTCCTTTCAGCCCGGCTTTATACGATCCTCGCTGACCCCTATATATACATTAATTTATCAGTTTCACGAATTAAACTATCTACGGAACACAAGAAAGGTCGAGCTTAGCGCGAGTCAAAAAGTCACTGGTTTTTGCAATTCTTATAATTCGGAGTCAATATTCGGAGAAAAACATGTCTTGATAATAGAATGAGACTAGACGTAATAACCAGTCTGCAGTCTGATTTCAATCTCCGGATTGTACAGCGTAGTGGCACGATAACAGATCTGCACTGCGAAGGGCGGGAGGTGAAATCCGACGGTGATTCAATTTGTTAATGGCCATCCGTGTTAAAACAGATTCATGAGGTCGTACAATCTGCTGTAGCAGTATTACACTTTGACCTCGGCGTTTCGCTCGATTTCTAGGCTACGAACTGGAGGCAAAATGTGTCTATTACATTGAAGAAGTAAGGTACCATTTAGAATAAGCCAATAATATAAAGCCGAGTTTAGAAAAAGTTGCCGGATCGAGCAGAAGGGTGATATGTTGAGAAATGATTCTTTTATTTTAAATACGGAATTCCGTTTTGTACTTAAGGTTTTATGACGATCTATCAGATTGCTGATATTTCATCAGATGATCGCAGAAATCAGATTTATATTCCCTAACAAGTTAGGGCTATAGCATAGACACTCATTAAAATATAGTGTTGAGTCTCCTTTGTTTCTGTTATTGTGTCAGCGGTTACTCGGCCGTAGGGCAGTTGGGCGGAGTTTATCGAAATTTCGTGTTTTATTTCGTGATCCAGTATCGCAGTTTTTGCCAGCCGGCTGTGAATCAGAGGCGGCGACAATAACTAACTGGTGTACTAACTGTGGACATAATTAAACGGGGCCCATTGACTCATCACGCCGCTCGGTACCAATTGGATTACACAGCACTGCCGGCTAAGGCTAACGGCACTTGCTGTCGCGCATCCCAATGCCGCACTGTTTGATTATGTCCCGGCTGCGGCTCCTCACTATTCACAGTTAGTTTACTACTCAATTACAAACAATTCTAATTAGAACATTCCATCATTTAAGATATATAAAACTGTACGAGCGGTACTGACCTTTGTTATGTAATTTGTTTTTAAAAACGAATTTCTGTCACTTGGCTGAAATGACCTATTAGGATTTCGCCTGTTGCCGACGCATTATCCTGTAATGGGCTCCCTAAATTCGCTTCTTGTTGTTCTGCAATGTTATATAAATTTCCATTAATATTTTCTTTGAAATGTCCGAAATGCAAAAATGAATTTTAAGCAAGTAGGTCTGGTATTTAAATTCTGAACTAGAAGAAATGAATGTTGGGGATCGATCGCCATCATTATTACTTTTCTACCGGGAGTGGCCAATCATCTATATTACACGACAAAATAATTTTTTTAAATAATGTATTCAAGAATAACTATAATAAGGAGTATATATAATAAAACTCTATATCTAAGCAATTGCGGTACCCAATCCCGGTTGATTTAGAACCACGAGTCATCAAAAGTTGTTAACCGAATTTGCCTTTGTTGGACCGGACGCAAATGGGAAGGGAGGCTTGTCGAGTTCGAGTCGGAGCTCCGCATTAAACACACAATTAGCAATCGGACGCACTTGTCCATTTCCTTTGTGGGGGCCAGCCATCAAAGGAATAGGAAGCGCGTTTTAAGAAGATACCCACTCGTTTATGCCGCCCGGGATCTAGCCGTAACGAGGCACAGATTTTTATCCCGCCCCATCTTCTTTTTTGTGGTTTAATCTGCGAATGAAAAAAGAGTTCCGCCACTGCATTAAAAATTAAAATATGCGACTGCCGCCCATGGTATCCCTTGATAAAGGATAATAAAATAAGGCCGCGAGATCCGAGGGTAAATAATAAAAGAACACAGAAACGTATACAAAATAATTACGAATGTTTTCTGTTGACGATGTACTAATTTACTGGATTGGTATGGTCGCTATGCGAAACGCGTGGAGAGATTTCTATTTTATTGTAAACGTCGTATATTGAAAATAATATTCGATGTATTTCTTGGAAACGAATACATTATCTAACTCGCACGACGGTTGACATTTATGACCAACAATTTTATTTTCTAATAGTCCTCTTCGACGAATTTGAAATGTTCAGAAAACAACCCCCGTACATACAATACCTATATACCAGTAGCTGTCCTTTTATATGACATCGATTCTTAACACTTATTCTTTAAACACGCCGGAATTTGCTGATGTATTTAGAGAGGGTAAAGTTATTAATTGAATGCCACTCACCGTGATGAGAAACAGAAACCAGTCTAGCCCAGCAACAAACTAACGAGACGTGTCGGAAAATTGCACGGGCGATAATAAATAGGCAGACCTCTATTTGTTAAATAATTCAAAATCCAACAATTACAAGTTGTTTAACTATAAATTATTGTACATTATTATTACCTAGCAACATTTAAAATAAAACTATTTATAAGGGGAACAAATTTCAATACGGAAATGGAAACGCAGTAATACATTTGAAATTACTATAAACCTATGTAAATAATTATTGTTTGTAGAAGTTTAAAGCTGGCAGAATTGTACCCCTCTGGATAATGCGGACAGCTCAAAGCAATTATGTCTATTATTAAATCGTTAAGGTGATTGACAAGACCATAAACATAATAATTCGCTAGTTTATATTTAATATTTTACCTAAAATAGAACAAATCCACGGAACCGCCCAACGTATTGCCTTTTAAATCAGATGAGACGGGAAGAAGAACGAATTTCGTATTTCATATCTCGTATAGCGCTCTGATATTTGTTGTAATATGATAACAAAAACGAATCCTGAGAATTAAATTTTCAGCCACCTTCATTGTCAACTTTAATCCGGCCGGCTCAAAGGACCTAATAAAGTCACAGAGCCGTATTACAAATTACCTTCATTATTTCTCACCGTCTCCATTTCCAGTTTCGTTTGTTCTCATTTTATTAGCAGCCGTGAACTTATTCAATTTCGTCGTGGGCGGTTGATCGATAGTGCTTTTTTTCCTTTTCTAAACAGTCGATCGAGAGGCAGTTTTCTGCCAAACTGGTTACATTAATAAAAGGGGTTGTCTATCCAACGGTTGTTCTGACACATTTTTAGTAACACAGAATGCTCCGTCTCATGTTTTATATTCACATTAGATTCCATACTAACGCGAATAATATCCAATTCGGGGATGTTATAAAAACAAATGGAATCCTGAAATAGGAATCCGATTACCGGAACCGGATCCAGGAAAGGAAATGTAATCATCAATCGGAAATGTCTGGAGGGCGTTAATTGGCGAATATAAATGTTCATCGGGTGTAGGGGTGGCTGGGGGTGTAGAAGCGTCATTAGGGAGCGGGGTCTTTCATCGGTCCCGAATCGCATTAAGAGTGGCGAAAGTATAAATCATAGAGTCCCTTCCGTTGTAAACAATTCCAGTAGCCGGCGGTGGGTACCTCCCTCCTCGATAATCGCCGGTCTCGTTATTCACTGGGACCGCGCCTATTGAATGTTAATCATTGAAATGTCTGCCTGGTTAGTGGGAAGGTGGAGGGAGGAGGTTTTGGGGGGACAATTAATTTTTCGGCTTGGATAGAGTGAGAGAGAGTGAGAAGGGGGAGGGAGAGAGAGAGAGAGAGACCAGTCCGGAGGAAAGCCGATTATTCCGGCCCTTTTTCTGGCTGAGCGCCCCCCCTCCACTTTTTTTCCGGTCGTCATCTAAATATATAATATATTAATCGGAGGGGTTCGGGCATTAATTCAACGAGGATTACATAATAGGTTTATTGTAAAATCCCTCCCCACAACTCGACCACTCACCCCCCGCCTTAATTATTTTCACGTGAAACACTTTGACTCCCCTCGCCCCCTTTGGATTTAGTCGCATGAATTTTAAATTGGCTCCCGTCCGGCGTTTATTTAGGGAGACGGCCGGGAGGCACGCGTCCGAGAAACGTGACGGCGGAACGGCGTTTTAAAACTCCCCCTTGTAATTACGAACCAACTTATATTGTCCGAGCCGCCCTAATAATGGCGCTTTTATAAGTCCGCCCCGAGACGCCCTGAAATTAAGCCTCTTTACTAGCGACGATAGTTAACGACCTCCCTCCCGGCACCAGTTTCCCACTCGGGGACCCCGCGCTTAAACCGACCGTCGCTTAGTAAAAACAACTCCTCGACTGACAATTATAAGAACTACTCGGGCGACACTGCAGCTATTCAGCCCGCAAAATCAACAACAGGAAAAGGAATACATGCACGGGAATATCTCAAGAAGACGATACACTGAAAAAATGTCGGGGTAAGGGAAAGAAAGACGTGGAGGTATTATTAATACGCCATCCGCTCTCCGGTAGGGAATAATACTCGGGGGGCTAATATGACTAACAAATAGCATCTACAGAAATGATAGTGTTGTTCGCAGGATTTAACGTTGTGTAAAACATACTATATTAGTACCATTCTGAATCAAGTCAATAGGATTCCTTATTTAGATAACGAAACCATTGGCACGAGCCTCAAACATCGCGAGGTGTTATATGTGCCCCTATTTATAGTGATTTTTTTTTTGAGAGATGAAAATATTACTAGGCGCTCTGACGATATACTTAGTGATAATTAGAACTACCGAAAAGTAATAGTACTAGCAGTGGTTCATTGTTGGACGACTGATTTTTTAATTAAGCTGGCACCGGCATCCAAAGTCGTGTTAATATAGAACAACAATCGTAAAATATAAAACGTTTAAATCGTTCTGAGATATAGATGTATACCCTTTTTATATTTCTATCACTTTAATCGTGGAGTCACTCGATAAATTCGTACATGCCTAGTTTTAAAGGAATACTATTGACAAGGAGATTCCGAATACGTGTAGAACCTGAAATGCACACGAGTGATAATATTTCCAATCTAATAAACTAGAATTTAAGTCGCCGTCATTGGCTAATATCAATCCCTTAGACAATACAGCATTATCGTTCCTCAATGATATATATGTTATATACGATAATGAAATGTAGCATACGATACAGCATGAAACTCTACACGAATACAAGGATTGTAAAATAGAATAACATAATATTTCATAATGCTAGCCCATTGCACGAACATGAGACTGACTGGAGAATACATGGTGAAGACGGACACGGCGTTATTTAACAAGCGGGAGTTTGAATAAAATGTCGTACGCGTCGTGAAATATGGCGCTCACCGGGTCGTAACTGCGAAACCGGCTCGACACTACTCTAAATGGAAATAAATGTAAAGAAAGGGCAAATAAAGGGGGAGGATTCAATTATTTTGGAGTGCCTTATGTCCCGGCGGTGGGTGGGAGGGTCGGCTCTTGTTCCCGGTTGGCTGCTAATTATTACATTACTAAGTTGGCTGCTGCCGGGTGTAATATATTCTCATTAGGCTTATAGCTGGCGGCGCCCCCCCCCCCCCCAGAGTTCATCATCACTAGCGCCCGGCTATATATACCAGGGCCAACCCCGAGGATGTATCATCAGAGTGCTCGCGGATAACTGGGGCTAATATTATGGGTAAGTTAACGTACGGTTTAAATGCAGGTCAGAGGAAGCGGTTGTTTTAAAAACGTTTATCGAGGGAAAAGTTTGAAATTAGTAGTTTAAAAAATAACTGTGGGAAAACATTTATATACGAACATAACGTTCAGCGAGATTTCAGTTTGTTGCAATCTTCAGCAGACCGTCAGTCTTTTTTTATATCTATCACTGTGCACACAATCTTGATATAGTTGATGTTTAACAAATCCCTGTAAGTATTGTGCTAATGTACCATATATTTTATTCTATGAAATGATTATTAATACTAAGACCTAGTCAATTGTCAGTGAGTACGACGCTGTAATTTCGAGGCGGTTTCGTCGAAGTATATTTCCTGGATTGATCGGTCTCAAAACGCATCACTATGCAGACATTACTCGAACAGGTTTTAAAAGAAAACATTTCTGTCGAATGTATAGAGGAACAATCGGGAAACTTTTGTGGAAATTAAAATGAGAACCGAGAGGTAATATTACTTGGGAACGAGAAAAAGGGAGGAGATCGTTCCCAATGGAATCAAGATATACGGGATTGACGCCACAATATCTTCTTATATACTGTGACGTTTTGAAATAGAAATTAAGTACCATTCTCGCAACATTTCTGAGGCGACAATATTGTGAAGCGCATGGAGGGATCGGTTTAATTCAGTGAAACACTAACACCGGCGTACACTAACAAAAATTAAGAATCTCAAACATTATAATAGTCTTTCCGAATTTAGTTTTAATTATACTTTGAAAATTATGTTGAGATAAATTATTGGGAGCTTGTTATTTAGGTCTGGAGACGCGATTCATCATATTATTAACGAGGGGTTTACAAGTTATGGTTAATTTGAAAGTTTGAATTAAAATAAAAAGTCTCGACAACATACATGAAACAGGTTAAGCAATCGCTAGGAAACAATAACGAAGACGAAATCCGTCATTTTACAAAGCGGAAAGGAAGTCCTCTTTTGTCTACAGTGACTTCCTAAAGTACATAAATAAATAAAAACGTATATACGTGTGTATATGTATGTATAAATAACTTCCTCGTCCTCACCCCGCAGTTTTCAACACTGGAAAACGATTTATGTTGATCGAATCTTTCCTTCTGATAAAAGTTCGACCGGTGCTCGCTAACTTGTGGCCACTTGCACACCTTTTAGCTGACCTGTTCGCCGAAATTGTGAACTTTTTCCGTATGAATTGCGGACGCCCGCAGTCTGGTCACACTGAACTTTGCCATAAACTGAACACTGAACGCCATAAATTAGGCCTGAAAATTAAGACTTCGAAAAGTACAAAATTTACCCGCCGAGGAAACTGGATATAAAACATTTTAAAAAAGGCATTAGAAAAGGTGTCTAATGAAATTTGGTAATTAAAATATCATTCCCTGTTGATCCAAAATTTATTGAAAAAAGTTTATTTTTAGTAATCTAGTTAATCAGTGCATGTGCCCCCAACGAACTTTAGTTAAGTACATTTCAGCACCACTTTCAGGGGGCGCTAGTTTATCCGTAAATAAACGTTTTTCAATAATTTTGAATCAAGAGGAAAACTTTTATGACCGTAAATACACAATACCAGATAGGTTACCTCTCATATATTTGTCAGAACCTAATAGTTGTGACCAGTTGTGTGATCAAATATGTATTTATCCGATAATCCGACGAAGACTTAAACCGATTAACAAAATCCCTCCCAACTCAAATAAGGCAAACAACACCCCCCAAAAACACAATAACAAGACACATATATATACACACAACAAACAGACAACCATCACAGCAAAGTGACTAGAAACACCGACTAGAAAAGAAAGATAGACCCCTGGTAGTTGGATAAACTACCGAATTTATTGAAGAAGATACTACGGCGCTCTAATGCGGACCCGCATAACAAGTTGTCTTGACGGTCTAGTATCTATTGCTTAGACGGCGCCGACCGAACTAGCGCCCCTGAGGGTGGTGCGGAAATGTACTTAACTAAAGTTCGTTGGGTGCACTTGTACCGATAAACTAGCTCCTCCGGAGACAGTGACAGTGCAGTGACGATGTCCAAAAAACATCCAAAGTGCCAAATTGACTAACACCGCTACTGAAGATGGCGAGCAGCTCGAAACCGGTCCAGTAAAAGACCCAACCAGTGAGAGGAAGCAGAAACACACGAAATATTAATACAATATCATTATGATTTCAAAATAGAATATAAGATCTAAAAAATCATTACCGAATGAAATTCCAATTAATTGAGCAGCAAGAAATTGGTAGTAATTAATTAATTATATTTCCAAATATTATACCAATATCATTATAATATTAATTGCTAATGAATAATATTATAATCAGATGAATGTTTTTCTAATAGCCGTTTATGATTGATGAACTTGTTATTACTGAACGCCGAAAGCACTCTAATCTGCCGATTGCTTTTGCGCTGATGACTTAAACCGGTGACTTTCAAAATTACAGTGATTAATATTATTCCAAATAGTAAATTATGCATTAAAATCTAACCAGTCAAATCTTCGCCCAATAAACTGGTTTGTGTTATAATTCTTTTTTCCAGTATTATTTTACCTAAATATTATTCAGATGACCAACTTACTCGAGAGTTAACCAAGTGCCGGTGGTCATAATAGTAGAATTAATGTGGCATACATTTTATGTGCTTGAATGTTATCGACATAGGGGCAATTCCCTCTACAGGGTAGAATTGACAGCACGACAGGCCTACGGGGCTACAGTCCTATTGTTTTTGTTAGTTGGCTCCCGGGGCATTTGCATGACTGTCACAATAAGCTCTGTTTGCCGAAGCCGAACTCCAACTTAGCCTGCTAAGTATAATGTTTATTCGGCAGTGAGCTAATTCGGCATGCTGGAGGGAGGAGCGGCCGCACTCAAACACCGAATGAATAACAGACACAAACTTATTTTAAGACTACTGCTGTGAAATTTTTAACAACATATATCCACCCAATTTTATTTCGCAATATAGTAAGGAAAAACGATAAGTTATATATATATATATATATATATATATATATATATATATTGCAATGATTTTTATAGACATAAATCCTGAATGATTGGCACTTTAAGGTGTTTTGAGAGTAGGGTTCGTAAAATTGAAATCTTAGAACGGTCTGTAAAATATTCGGATAAGCACGTTTAGGTAAAGACTAAATTCAATTAAATATATACATATTTAACACATTTATCCACCGAATGTGGGCGGAGGGAGTTGGTGGACAGACTTGCATACTGGAACAGTTCTTTTCGCTCAATTAAAGGGAGTAATGGTCCTCGAAGGCTGCGTAGTCACAGTTCGGAGCGTGATTGGACTCGGTCTCTTTTCAATTATTTCTATGTCTCACTCTACGTGTCACTCGGTTCTATGTTCCTAGACCACTATTAGATTTTCCTGATATATATATATATATATATATATATATATATATATATATAGAAATAGCAGAATTTTCATTGTATATACAGATTTTCTTTTAAGGCCATAATGATAATTAATTGTACGGATATTATTCGTGTATGATGTACATACGCACATCTCCTCGGTGATGGCACAAACACCTCCCGCCCTCTATTTAATCTAGTTTATTGTAGTGTTACTGAACGTCTGTGTAGTGGTGTGCTCCTTCCGTTCTAAGCGATGTGGTCCACAGTCAGCTTTCTTTAAATGGTTGTTCCGAGCATTTATAATTCAATGTGGGTCCGGGGGACAGCCACTTCCTAAGCTAACACAGTGGCGTGTTTTGTGGGGCGTTGAGGGGTCGATCGGAGCCAAAGGGGGAATCGATAGGCTATAATTCAGGTGGGGCGTGTCCCCCAGTATAAACAAGCCCGGCTCTGAATACACCGCCTTCTATCTCCAGCCTCAACCCTGATAAGCCGCAAATTTATAACGCCTTGAGCATTGGACGTCTTTACACTGTATTTCACGCTTCGGCATACATTATTCGATGCGCTCGAGTGAGCCGTGTTTCGCGAGATATTGGGTTTGGCTGAATACAGCGGCGCCGGGAAGCCAACCCCAACCCCCTCTCCCTAGGAATCCATTAAAATGATATCGGCCTTTTTGTACCCGCCAGAAATTGACCCGACATTTCATTTCCTCCCTCTATTGTCCGACCGGAGAAATATAAAGGAGAAAAGGGTTTAAATAAACAGTTGAAGACATTGCGATCCGGCGATATAAACGCCCCAACGGACTGTAGATACGATGTCGCAGGGATACGGAAGTGAACACATCGAGGTTTGAGCATATTAATGTCAGAAATACTAGAATTCCCGGACGTGTATTTAAAGTGGAACAGTTCAACCGGCTGAAGATATTTCTTTCACGGAGCACATCGGAGATAAGAAAGGCAGAACTAGACAGAGAACAAGCCCTCCTTCGGAAAGAGGGATCGATTCTCGAAAGTATTAATTGTTTATGTAATTTTGGAATATGATAATTATAGTAAATTCGAAATGAGGCCTTTGCACAACCAACAAGATGTTTGACTAATTCTCTTCTTTCTTAATAATAGTATAATTATTTGTAGTGTTTATATCTCCGTAACTATGGAACATATTTGACATCCAAGTTCAAATGAAGGCAAATTTAATAACGACCCAGTCAAATCCGATTAACTATATCATAATTGACCTATATTTTTTTTTACTCTAAGTGTTTTACACAAATGTGGGTGCTCGCTTTGAATTATATTATTAGAGGTAGTATTATATTATTCCCAGGTCTGTATTATTGCGGCCTCATTCTTCCAGAGTCAACAAAATGAACGGGCCATTGTGCCCTGAGAAGTTGCCTTATGCAGGCCGACCTTCATGAAGTTCTTCAACTTGATAAATTAATGACGCTCGAGTAAATTTATGAAAAGAGCTAACCTCGGGTGGTGGGACTCCTTTCAGACGGGAGCCGGTGTCGCAGAAGTTTATGTGTTTTATTACCACACGAGAAGGACAATTGCCCCTTTTGATGTTCCACTTAATAGAACAATAACTCAGAGTAATGAGGCCCGCAAACTTTAGTGTTCGCCCCACTCAAAAGAATTCTTCCATTACATTATTAAAAATTTAAGGATTGCTTGCGGTAAAGCCATTTATGTCACTCTTGAGTGCTCCCTTTTCCCATTCAATTCGCACTAAAACGTTTTGCGACCGTTTTCTCATCTGTAGCGGGAGAGATATGTTCCCATTCCCTGTTTCTGTTCAACGTTGTAAACCTTGGGTCACTATTGTAAATCTGATAAAATAAATAAATTTATATTCCTCCGTAACTAATTTTACTTACACTGAGAACTGATGTGCAAGAAGAAGTACAAAACATAAGTCAATTTTTTAAAAATCGATTTAATAGGACCGTGCATAAAAATAATCAAATACTATTTCCCATACGAGGAATAAAGCACCCTGACTAGATCGATGTAAGAGATGGATAAAAGATGAATTGAAGCACAATGGTATTTCAATAACCCGACAAATGCTAGTGTAGAAATTGATGGAAAAATATATGAAAGAGACAGCCATCAGTATTACAATGGCTAGTAGCTGATCGAAAATGAGGTTGCTTTATACGGCTCTTATATTAGACATTTCTATCTAAGTAGGTCTTTGAGGCTGAAGCGATTCGTTTTAATATGTAGAGCATTGAACGCCCGACGGTGTAATTCACTACACAATACGCATTAATAATATCAATGAATATTAAATAACACAAGATTAACTTAAAACTAATAAATGGAGTACCGTTATTTACTGATTTTACTTCGGGAATGGAATCAATAATTAGTGGATATTTGTTTTCTGATTAATCATACTGATTTTGGTTTCAAAGAAACGCAGCCGATACATGGGAGCAAAAAACCGACTGACAGGTGTCTCACAAGCACGATTTAACTAAAAGTAAGATCAAATATAACAGTCTTTCGATAAAATGATTAAAAATTCTTTAAAATTATGCTCTTTATATGATATTATTGCAGACGGATTGTTGTGAAAAGTGATTGCAATGTGATTTACTTGTTCTGGAGATAGAAAACGCTCAAGATAAATATTATATAATAGAAAATTATTACTTTTATCATATAATTTGAGCACAGCCACAATGAATGATGTTGAATGAAAATGGAAACTGGCCTACGCTCAGACCAAGCAAGCAGGGGGAAAAAGTTTCTTGCTACTGATTTGATATTTATTTTTTATTTGTGATAAGTAAGTCGCAAAATCCCGGTTCCTGAAGTTCCACTCCCGCCTTTCTCCTCATCCTAATCCACTAGCTCAGTCCCTTTCCTCTCTTACCCATCCATTATCCCCCCCCCCGCGTCAGCTTAAACGCCAGTGGCCTAGAGATCTACTTGGTCTGAAGCCGTAAACTGTTCACGTGTGAAAAGTGCCGTAATTGGGTGGTTTCTTTTATCGAGTCATTCAAGTGAGAAATATATATTCAACATTTGTACACATAATTATTCTGTAATTGATTGTAAACAATTTGTGATAAGTGCGGGGCCTGGTATCAGGCTGACTTTCAGGTTTTAGTCAGTATGCCATATGTAGAACCTGACACTACGGAGTCTCGTGACAAAGTGCTTATAAAATGTTTCCCTTGCATATAAAAAATAGGAAAAAGTATGTATAAGAAAAAGGAAGAAACAGTATGTGTTGTGGGGTAGTAAATTCCTTACTCCCTGAAGCTTGAAGAATGCAATTTTGAGATTCAAACGGATTTACGCGTCTTTGCTTGTACAGACAATTAGGAAATTCGTCAGGGTTTTGGGACATTTTATTGTAGAAAGGTCTGCTGAGCCCAAGGGGAAACAGCCTTTATAAAAGGCTCTCTGCGAAACATTCCGAGGTGAGTGGATAATGTAAAGGAGTTGAGAGGGGGGCGCCCCTATTGACAGAGGACTAAAAGTAATTCCTTTTTGATTGGGTATACCTCCTAGGGGTAGGTGCCGCCCTCAGATCCAATACTCGGACTAATATTGGTTGTTTTAACGCCTACAGAAATTGAAACGAAGGCTATTACAGGCGGCCGAAATGAGCACAACTATACAAATGGGCACCAGTGAAAAACTATGCAATATTAGGCTATTACAATCTTACTTGATACACGCTCTCGAATACTAATTCGGGACCGATGGCATTTTGGCCAAGCTAGGTTAAGAGTTAAATTAAAACTAGATTCTAAATTGGTTTAGTGCAACATGCATTTTAAATTTTATATAAAGAGCGCACATATTCAAACATATTTATCTTTTCGATGGTTGTACGGAACCAGAGAAATTAATTTCTTAATTTCCCAAACCTATGTGAATTATAAGATATGTTAATGGCTTATCTTTCTATAAAAATATTAAATTAATTACAGTATAACAATATGAGAATAGGTTTTGCATTAAACTAAATGGTGTTTTAGTTTAGAATAGGAGCTTCCACATTAATGTGATGGGAACGTTTTTTCTTGCTCTATGTATAATTCGAGTAGTTTGGATTGAATTGAAATACACCCGTTTGAACTGTCTCTCTTAATTCAGAAAAAATGTACTAAGGGCGTGCACAAAAAATATTTTATTGTTTTAATTACATAATGGTGTATTTGTCACATTTTGGAAATTTAAGACCAAATATCTGTATCATATTATTCTAAAATAATTTCATTCTCTACCAATATATTTTTATTGGATATACAAAATGAATTCGGGAGCGCAGAACAAATATTTATTTGTTTGTTAGCGGACCGGCTTTCATAAATACTGTTTTTATTATTTTTTTGTGTGGAAATCACTGCTGAATGCGGGGACAGGCGTTGTGGCCAGACGGGAAATCTAGGTTATAGTGGGGCGTTCTCGTGAATATAAATGTCATCCCGTATAAACGTCCACGGATGTTACCATTATGGGGACTCCTTTTATTGAAAGCCCTTCGGAAAAAAGCGGAAAGGAAAATACCGGCGGGACTTTCCCACTCTGAATTGGATTCCAAGTCCCTGAGTGAGGTTCCGTGTTTTTAAGTTTTTTTTTTAGAGAGATGGAGGGGACTTCTCATCGGGCTTCGGACCCGGCTCCCTGTGTAATCCTATATTATTTAGATTTCGTGTATTTCTGTCTTTTGCTAGACCGGTTTCGGCTGCTCGCCATCTTCAGTAGCGGTGTTAGTCACTTTTAGCACTTTGGATGTTTTTTGGACATCGTCACTGCACTGTCACTATCCGTCACTTGTACTGTCTCGGGGGGAGCTAGTTTATCGGTGCAAATGCACCCAACGAACTTTATTTAAGTACATTTCCGCACCACCCTCAGGGGTGCTAGTTCGGTCGGCGCCGTCTAAGCAATAGATACTAGACCGTCAAGACAACTCTGTTATGCGGGGCTGCATTAGAGCGCCGTAGTATATTCTTCAATAATTCGGTAGTTGGATGCAATATGTTTTCTAGTCGGTGCATGGGAATTCTATTCTTCTGTCTTTCTTTTTAGATCAGCTCTCCCGAATTCATTTTGTATTTGGATGGCGAGTAGCCGAAATCGCTCTAGAAAAAGTCCAAACCAGCGAGAGGAGACAGAAACACACGAAATCTACGGTATTCCGACCCCTTACAGACCACAAAGCAGGTATACTAATCTAAATTATTTATATATTGATTTACTAACTCCGACTAACAGTAAACTGAACTGACGTATGCCGTGGGTCCTACCTACTGAATTTTCCGAAGCCTAATTCCTCAGAATTTTCCAAATCCTGTCACCATACGAATATATCTTATGGACATCAAGAGAATATTCATTCTTCTTCCTTCTGTTACTTTTTCTTGCCCAGCAGCAAAATACCTTAATTTAATCAATCCTGTTCATTTATTGTTTTTCATCTCGATTTTTAACCCTGAGAAAAAGTTCTCTCACCGGGAATACTTTATATATGAAAACGTAAAATTGAAAAATACGAACTCAACGGAACGCAACAACGGTTCGTTTTAATTGCGCCAAATTCTCAAAAAAAAGATCCACCTGGTCGCGACGCCCTTCGCGTTCGACCGCGGACTAATTGAAGAGTCGTTTTGATGGGATTTTCTCCGGCCATACAGACAGATGTTTAGCATGCCGCGTGAATTTACAATGACAATGTCAATAAGCCGGTGTTCTGTTTGTTGAGCGGGACGGTTGGAGCCGGGGAGCTGTTGCTTGCCAGCTAGCTCTCTGTTGCCCACGCCCCCCTCTCACCCCTCCACCAGTCACACTGTTCTCTACCGCTCTGTTTAAACCGGGGCCGTGTTTTCCTGGTCCGAATAATTACTCCGAGTGTCACGTGCGACTCGGACTTTGATATTTCGATTCCTCTAGTCAACATAGAAGTTTCAGGTAAAGTGGTAAAGTCATGTCCGAATCAAATAATGTAAGTAATGTTTGTTCACCTTTTTAGTATTTTTCATGCGGATAGTTTATTATTATTTTTAATGGATGATAAAAAGTCGTTCTACGGATTGGTTAGATCAGCCGTCGGTGAGGTCCAGGTACTTAGAGTGGCGTAGGGTGTACACGCGTTAGATTCCTTGTGGTGGGTCGAATTTTCCCTTCAGGAGTTAAGGAGTTAGTAACTAAAAGAGACGAGCTAATTCCGGATTGCCCATTCGAATTCATAACCTAGCAATATTTTATATCGTATTTAATAAGCTCATCATTGTGTTCTGATATTTAGAAGCCTTGTGATTCATGGAATAAAACAATCAACTCTTTACCCCGTAAGAAATTACTTCAATTTATAAAAATGTAGTAACCCTCCATCGTTCTGGCAATCTTTGCTATAAGTTATTCCGGACCGACTTTTCAAACTCCAGAATGGGAATTTTAGAAGCTCTCAGTGGGCGGAATAGCGTATTTCGCTGCAATTGACTTTCCGGGCGGCGCGCGATTTCTCGGCCTCGGTCGGGGCCGAAAATATGAGCCCAGGAGGGGAGAAACTCGGCGGAGACGCTGTGTACAAGTCGCGACGCCCCCTGAATCCAATATGAATACATTTTCGGTACCAGTTTTTTTCCTACTTCCTTTCCGTTGTTGAACCCCCCGGTCACCATATTTCAGAGGTGGAGCGTTCGACGTTTAACGCGGTTCCGCCGGTCCACCCTGCGGATAACTCGGACCGGTCTATATTCTTCCAACTTTTTTGTTCCCGACAGCAAACCTGGAGGGTGTGAACGTCAATTCTTCTACTGGCGGGCAGTATGGACATGAAATTCGAGCATCGATTTTTAGATTAGCAAAATAATTTAATCGTAAACACAAAGAAAGATACGGTAATTTGATAGATTCTTGTATTAGCAATATCAAAATAAGAGAATCGCACACTTGATACTATTCCCATCTCTAGCCAGAAAAGCTAAGTTGAAAAATCGAAAATTTTCTCAATATGAAAAATCTGCTCTGTATGGTACTCCGAACGTCATTGACGGTGGTCTAGATGCGCAATTATGCTGTAGTAGAGAGTGAAATTGTAGGATTCCAGGAAACTCGGCTGGTCAGCGAGGACTTTAAATTCGGGGCAGTGTTGATAGAAGAGAAGGGCGTCCCGGGAGGGCCATGCCGTGGAAAAAATTAGGATTGGGTCGGCCCTCGGAGGGCGGATTTAACTCATCTAATACGGCTAAAACCGAGGCCGCTAATGTAAACGGGAGCCGGTGGGAGTTGAGAACCGTATATTAATTAATTGGAAGGGGGGTAGAAGGGCGCATTAAAACAATGGTTTTAATTAAACCGTGCACACGGCCTAAGTACGGCCACTCTGTATGTGTGTGCAAATGATATTAAATACCGGTTACCAGGGGCCCGACCGCTCACTTCTCGAATAAAACCGGAAATACGGCGTACATGAAATGACCAGTGGCATGTGATAAGTATTTTCATTGAAAAAACAGGGTAAAATTATACCCGCTCAACTGCAGGCCTCAAACGTTCACTAGGAACAGACATTACCAGTCGTCGCAAGCAAGTATAACTAAACTCAATCATAGGATCATGGAATCTCTGTGTGGTTAAGACATATCTTATGAAAATAAGGTAAATTCAGACGAATTCTGTAGTTATGATTGCTAAAAATGAAGTGAAGTTGGTAAATTTATACTGCCGGTGTCGTAGCGAAAACTTGCGGTTCGACCTGTTCTGTATGTTCAGAACTCGGCACAATTAGATACGGACATATCGCGCGACGATTTTTTCCTAACTTCATCTTTCCTTTAAATTTAAAACACGTTCAGTCCCCACACACGAGGCAAAATGTATTATTTAATTAGTCTGTATAGTTGGACAGAGCCAAGAATTGCGGACTTCAGATAATAATAATGAAGTTATTTATGACAAAAATAAAGCGAATGACCTTTATTTAAGTTGGAAATTAAACATGAATTTCAATATAATATATTCTCGGCCTAAAATGTGAATAATTCAGGATTTAGAACCATCACCAACTAAACGGGTAGAGGTATTACTATCTAATTAATAATAACCGATTTCAATTTCGGAATTTCACATTGCATATCGTAGAATCGCCCGTCCCATAGAAACGGACTCATATAACGAGTGGATTTATTTCAGTATCAAGTTTAATTTCAAATTCAAATTAATTGGTGTTGGTTGAATATTGATGTTGCACCGGTCTAACAACGCCTCCTCGGCCCTCGACAAACGCTATTCACTTCTGGTTAACGATCCATCGATTTTCTCGAGCCCCGCAATCCATAAATTGGAAAGCTCCTTTTCAATATTGGACCCGTCGAAACCGGTTTTTAATCCGGTGACCGATGTTCCTTTCCGAGGACAATTAAAGTTGTCGTGTTTGGGCGCGATGCAAATTGACGCCACCAACCACAAAACAGCACATCTCAACTTCAAACAACAAGTGGTTTAAGGCCATTATCTAAAGTGGTTTTTGTTATCGAAACCGCCAAATTGAAAAATGTATTAACTGGTATACTTGAAATTTCACGATAGACGCCTGAAGATACGGTCCGATGGACACTCTAAATTGTCCAATTGTCGAGGAGGTACTCGAAACGACAAAATACCATATCCGAAAATATGGGAAGGTCAGAACACAGTATTAAAATCATTGAGGCGATATTAAGAAACTGATAACAGTTATGCTTCCAAGTGCTTTACAAGAAATTAAATTTGTATATAAAGAGTATAACAAAATGTAATAAAATATAGTTTTAAGTTACCAATGTATACTTAAAGGGAATCAGGCTATGATTTAGAAATCGAATTATTTGAATTAGAATTTACATCGTTACATTTTTTCTGTACGCAGTCATCGGAGAAGACTATGGGTGTACAATAGGGTGAGTATTTAGAAAATAGTTTTGCCAGTAATATTAAATTTTGTATTCGTTGTGAATTAACCTATTTTCAATACAGAATTCTGTGACTCAGTTGTCAATATAATAAACAACATTCCGGAAGCTATAATTTCCTCATTTGGGTTTATCACAGGGCGATACCGACGAAAGTCGCCGCAATGAGCCGTAGCCGAAATCCGGTTAATGGGCGTGAAGGCGCTCGGAGAGATGTAAATCTTCGATCGAGATAAACGGGAGACTTATAACGAGCGGGTCGCATGCCCCAATATTGATCTGTCAAAGTGCGAGCATTAATCAGGGGTGGCCCTTGCAAGGCGTTCGGGGGCAGTCTGACAAGGGTAGTGAAATGACCGGCGAGAACCGAGGACCAACACCGAGGATTGAATGGGAAAATATTAAACATACGACTATACTTGTTTTGTGCGTAATTTACAATATACAATATTTTTCATGAAAATGTATGGCGAAACGATTGGGGGAAGTAATTTAAAATAAAAATGTTTAAACTAAAAATGTGTGAATGCTTCCTCCGCCTGAGCCCAGTAGATGAGCATTGAGCGATCCGTGTGCTTTTACAAAGAACAAGTTCATATTCCGTACAGTCGTACAGAGGCCGCCTTGGCCGTCGAATTTCCGCCCTCGCATTTCTTGTTTTTGTCTTCTTCTATTCTTTTACAATCGGACATCATCACGATCATTTTCCGGGGCTTTGACGCCAATATAATGGTAGGCTGAACAGGGAAGTATTTTAACTGAGAAATAACTAACAAAACCAGAAAGGGGCGGTTCGGAAAAGAAACGCAGAGGGAGAGGAGCCAATTGACGAAACTCCTTTAAAATGGGACCGGAATCTGGCATCGACTTCAAAAACGTCTAAGTCGACGGGCAAATGGGGTGGGCGAGGGGGCTCATGAATATTAAATTCGTCCCGAGACACTTGTTAACTTAACCGGACCGGCTCATCGCTAAGTAAAGCCAAGTTTTGGGCGGACAGGGACCCCTACCAGGAATAGGTTTATGCGTCAGGTCGTTGGCTTCTGGTCACCTAATTTTCGGTCGAACGAAGAAAGGCTATAAACACATAATTAAATTGAGGTAAACTATTTAATCGCTTCCCTCAACCAGGAAGAAACTGTATTTTTATCACTTTGTCAGTCTCTCTATGTTCTAAATTGATTTCATTCATATTTGAAGATGATTTAAAGATGAATACAAGGATATTATTATAAATTGTGATTTTCATAAATAACAATATGCATTTATTCCAATTCTGGTTATTTCATATAAGAAAGTAATGTATTACGTTGAATTAGTACGATCAATTAGATTGTATATGAACAATCGCTGTTTTTATATTCTTCAGAATTCTGAAAATAGTTAAATATTCAAATATTAAATTTCAATATCGTGTGTTTCATCATCCATTTTAGTATATGTCCCATTTAACTACATTTCATAAAGACTTTCGTACTTGAAACGGCACTAATTAGCATTGGCGGCGTTCGTTTATGTCCTAATGGAGTTCATCGGAGCGTGATTCCTGTCCCAAACGGGGTGGTGGTGGGGTGGGGGTTGATCCAATTCCCCGTAACGGCCGGTATGAAAAGAGAAATAAATGATGTGGACTAATCGAGCTTCAAATCAGTACGGGGCAAATCTGCAGGGGAAGGAATGAACGCGTTCCGAATACAAGAACAGACAGGAAACTGTAACGACCCTCGGGGGGTTGGAGCAGGAAGGGTTAGAGGGAGGGCGGGGAGGCCGGCCCCCAACAGTATGGGACACACTTCAAGAAAACCTCACTTTGAGATTACTTCATATTAAACCGACCCAATTTAATAATGATACTACTTCATGAAGCATATTTTATTGTTTCTTTAAAATATTTACCTTTTTGCATTTTATTATATTAAGTGGCGATTAATAATTGCGATTTCCGATCGAATATTGGATCGGACACTGGACATTTAACTAGGGTCGGTGGGTCAATTAATGGTGTTGAATTGATGTTGAACACGGTAGAATTAATCCGGCATAAATTAGTGGTTAGATCCCCGGTGGGCGACATTTTACACCAGACAAAACTAATTTGAATTAAAAAAACGAAAGAGACAGAAGAGATTAAGGATAAGAACGAAATGTAGCGTATTGTTGAAGGGGCCGGCAGCGGGAGGCCCGGTATTACAACTGTTATTGGGGCCGAGATAAGAGGCAGAAGTGACGGCCGTCGCAATTACAGCTTACACAGGTTGTTGCATCCGAAACGGCCCCTCCGCCACCGTTTAGAGAGAGAGAGAGAGAACATCTTACTCTAGCGGGAGAGGGCTCAACAAATAACTCTGGGCCAATTTGGACAGCATCAGATAAGCGCGGCCGCCTCCCGGGCATTGTCGAGTCGATATTTCTCCGGTTATCTGGGCGGCGAGATAAGAGAGTGTGCGATTGAAAGGGGGCCCGGGGAACGCGCCTCGAACACAATCAAGGAACAGGAAATGAGGGTAAGCGATCTGAAGGCGGTCTCTTTCTAAGCGGCGACATCCGGGGGCGGCACGCTCCACGCCCCACAGGAAATTCAACCGGCGCCTAATGAAGGCACCGGGCCACCACCCTCTCTCCTCTCAAACGCTTACAGCTCAGAGCTTCTTCCCACACGCGCCTCGCTCTTCCCATAATGATTCCAACCGGTAGTTATTCGTGTTGCCCCTTCTGGATATAAAAGGCGCTTCGAAAGTATAACGCTACAAGAATTAAAACGATATAATCCGATAAAACAAAACACTAACAAAAATGAGAACATACATGTGATAAAAGCAGCCTGGCGAACAGTCGATTCTAGAATAGAATAAGTAACATCATTTTGCATTAAGAAATGGAAGAAATAATAACACAAAAAGTGGTCTGGAAATGTAGAGATCCGAGAAACGGAGCACTGGCTGGAAGCGAGGGGATATGTATCGATGAATGCGCTCGACGTTACTCAGATTTCATTTAATTGAAAATTAGAATACTAAATACGTGGATCTCGATTAAATCCCGGGCCCGGGTAGTAGATTTCGAACATTATAATTAACCATTGTGTCCGGACTATTGTTTTACGTATTATATAATCAGCCGCTCGCACGAGATATATATTCAAATATTTATAGAGGCCAAACCCCACGTCAGCCTTCTCATATTCGTGGGCAGCCCTAGTTTAGAATTACAGCATTCATTTTGGCACGTAATATTATTACGTGGAAAATAACTTTAAAATAGCTCGGTGGTACAGTATTGTGCTCCACCCCTAACTGATTTACTAGAGGTATCAACGGTAAAATCAACAAATATATATGTATTTTTCAATCCGAACTGCAATGTACTGGAAAGAATACCGTAGATTTCTTGTGTTTCTGTCTCCTCTCGCTGGTTTGGTCTTTTGCTAGACCGGTTCCAGCTGCTCGCCATCTTCAGTAGCGGTGTTAGTCGCTTTGGCACTTTTTTAGGAATGTTTTTTGGGCATCCTCACTGCACTGTCACTTGTACTACCAAAGTGCCAAAAGTGACTAAGACCGCTACTGAGGATGGTGAGCAGCCGAAACCGGTCTAGTGGAAGCCCAAACCAGCGAGAGGGGTCAGAAACACACGAAATCTACGGTATTCCAACCCCTCGCAGACCACAAAATAGGTATTTTAAACTAGTACTGGAAAGACGTTTCTAAAAACAACGGTGTGAAAAATTGTTCTCATTATATGTAGTAGGAAACAATTAGGATGCAGCTCCTTGCACTATTATTTAGGATGTATGAATATTCTCACAGTTGGATTTCGTACAATTGAATGTAGGTCATGTGTCTGCATTTTGCAAGGCATTTAGGCGTCTCCCCTAACAAGGGTTTATTTTTACGTAGCATCAGTCGAGTGGCCCCTCGACGTCTGTCGTCCACTTATGCACGTACCACTGTTTGGCCGGAGTAGCCGTTTATAAAGACCCAATTATATGCATTTCGCAACTCGCGTTAATTACTCGGCTAACTAAATACAGTGAGCCGGCCTGCCGTTATTAGGACGTCGCCATGTGACAAGTTACGATAAATTGGACGGCCAATTATCGTTGTCTTTATCAAAACGGGGTTATATGTTGCTTCGGAACGTCCGATATCTGGGAACATGATGATTCATTAAATCGTGAAAAAAATTATTTCTGAAATAATAAATAGTTTAAAGCTTAAAATATTCATTTGGCGCCCGGATTCTTCATCAGCACCGGGCCAGTGTATTTTTACCGACGGACCGTTATTGGCAGTGTGGAGAAGCTGGAACCAATACAACATTTTTCCGTGCTGTTTGATTTTACACCCGCCTCTGGCTATTTTGATCCTATTCTAGACCTTTTCGGGTTGGCCCCATTTCATTAGTATACAGTCCACGTCATCGCTGCTACTAAACTGTCACTGCTTATTGCAACCTTCTTTAAACTTCGCTCGAGTCCTCTGTACAAGGAATGTGATCGACTGCGTCGAGACGCCAGACCGGCGGTGATGAGCGAGCTGATACACAAAAACAACTGCAAAACTCAGAAAATTCCGGATTTTCACCATTGCATTTTATGGTCCCTCGGTAATATTGGTAGTTGTTAAGTCTGAATAAAATTAAAATAAACTAACTCCATCAGGTCAAATTGTGGAATAATATAATACGCGATATTTTACCCGAATAAGATGATGCCTTGTGTCACTTTTTAAAAATGCGAGGAATGAATTTTCGTCATTTGGAGAAACGGCGTTCATTTTTAAGAAATGAAATCCAAATCCGGTGGGAAATATTATCGGGTTCGAGAAAGCGCAGACTTCGTGGGCTTGGGACAATTTGGCCGGGAGCGTATTAATTGAAAATTGAATCTGGGTAAGGGGATGTCTCCTCTTGTTCAACGGGGACACATATTCAAATGGCAGTGATTAACCGGTCGGGCTCCGGACCACAGCCCGGACAAATGGAGCTCCGATTAAAATCCGTCGAGAAGTTATCGCTTTTGTTTCGGCGCGGTAGTTAAAACGTTTCTATTATTTCATGAATAATGGATTGACTTATTTATTGTTCCGAATTTAACAGATCGTACCCTTTTATTGCTTCTTCTGGGGTGATTCTTGTCAATATGCCGTACACTTTGGAGTAAATGAACAGGACTGCCGAGAAGTGGATCTTCGATTTTTATCCGATGGTGGATTTGAAGGAGATTGAATAACTGTGCCGATATCTATAGTAATCCGCAATGTAATAATTGCTATAATAGTTTCTGGTTGTAACTCAACACTCAGGAGTCACGGTTAACTCTTCTTTATTTTCTTCTACGTCCTCACGATACGTTTTTTTGTATTTTCTCGATTTGACATTATGGATTATAATTAAAAGCGACTATATTCCCTCTCTATTGTTGTTTGTTATTTACATTACCCCCAACGCCAACCGTCATCACCCCAGCCGTGGAAACCAGATAGCCGAAGGATTTTAAATATTCCCTTACGTTTTTAGCCTTCATTAAGGGATATTATCTGGTAAAGGCTCCCCATGCTCCATCAAACTCATTATTTACAGTGGCGCGGTTAAGGGGAGCGGACGCAAAAACGGCCATTATACTCACAGTATCTTAAACATACTGATAGCAGGGTTAACGGTTAATGATACATACGTTAATCGAATTATTTATTACTTTAACTTGAGAATTATTATTGAATTAAAAAATATTAAAAGGTAAATTGGGGGTGAAAGTTCCAGTAAACTAATTGAATACGCTTAATGAATTGTCGACTAACTCCAGGTTATGATTAACGACAGTGCATCGTTCTCCAATCAATCGCTCCTTATCCGATGCCTGGCATTATTTTATGTTCGTAAATAGTCATTTGGTTCGATTTCCAGCGGAACGTCAGAAGCTTACACTCGTGGAACTTTTATGAGACGAAATTATTAATATAATTTGTTTTTAATTAAAGCTTTTTGTTATATAATGTTATAAAAATAATTTTCCACGCCCGATCACTGCGTGATACGTTTATTTTAATATACATTTAAGCTGTAGGCAAGAATTATATTCAATTTTAATGTGAAAATTTGGTATTCAACTGTGGTAGAGTAATGTACCGCGAATACCTACAAAGAAGAGGTATCTGAATAAGTCTTAGTTTACCACCACGACAGGCGATTCCTTGCGCCGTAGTGGAAACGGTCTGGGAGAAACAGCCTGAGTATTTTAAGCAATCCCTAACGGCTCGGGCGTCATTAAGGGGCTATTATCGGGTAAACGTCGGGAGCGCCACATGACACTGATTATTAACGGTGGGCCGGTTAAAGGGGGTGGCGGGGGCGGTTCTCCTGGAGGCCTCTGCGGTTAAGGACACTGAGCGTCGCCACAGACGGACTCACCATCTCTCCTCCCAGCACTCGGCCCAATCAATCCAAAGCGCATTCCGCCGCCCCAGTTTCCATGTTAATTAAATCGCTCCGAATGTAAATTGAACGCCAATTAATAGGACGAGGTCGTTAATTGGGGCTCCCGGGTAATTGTATAAAATAATTACAGCGGTAAACGCGGCAAGGTGGAGTCTCACACGGCAGTCAGACACGGCTCTCACGCGGCCGCTATAGCGCTTATGAGAATTTTACGGGTTTACAATATCGCGAAAATAATAAAAAATAAATAATAAATTATAAAATAATAAATTCCGTGTTCTCTCACTTTTTACATACTATAAAGTATTTTTTATTTGATTCTCAGTATTTGCTACTATAAATTATAATAATAATATCGTAAAGTTAACTATACTTAAGTATACGCAAAATTGGGGTTTTGCGACAGCAATTTATGACAGCATCGGCTATTCTAAAGAAAATTATTAATTTTGAATATTGTCCCGGAATTCGATTATGATCTGACGCACCGAATTTTCCTATAAATACTGCAACTAAAGCAACAGTTTTAAATACCTTTCAGGACTCTCGGTACTTTATGCCCAAAGGAATGAAGTGCTGTCATATTGGGTTCGGAACAGAGAAAAGATGAGAGGGGGCCGGCCCGGCTATACGCCCCGCTCTTTTGATTCCTCTGATATTGCGAATTTTATTAACAGAGCTTTCCTTGAGCGAACCCCAAGAATTTCCTTCGCCGGAACACCACAATCGAACGGCGGCCCGTTTTAATATGATTGAAATTTGAAAATAACCACTAGACGAATATTCCAATTTATTATTCAATGTCCGATAGATAGCCATACATTGAATGTAATTTCACATTATGCTATTAACGAAAATTCAATGTTCAGACTAATTTTAGAAACGAGATTAGACCCAATGATAGGAACCAATAATCCAATGAACAGCGACAATCACAATAATCCGAACGATGGTTATAATAGAAAACTACTGTCATTAAGGAAATTGCTCACTGCACCCGGTCCAAATCGCAAAGGCCTCACACAACCCACATAGGGCACGGGATTACCCGAAGTAATAATTAATAGTCTGCTCCTAGTTGGCTTTCAGTTTTCCGTGGGCGAATCGTAGATTTATTGTGACTTATTATAACTACAATTTTGTCATACACAATATTTTGAATATTTTGAATTTTAGCACTAAGGGTAGAATTTTATTTTACTCTTTTTTAATCGAAACGGTGTCAGTGACTCACTCTGAAATTCGTTCATTTCGTTTTGGTTTTGATATTCTCAATGGTTGGTATACCTATACCATTTGAGTCACTATTCCCTCTCCCTTATATATTCACTGTTCGTGGTCTTTCTCGATCGCTAATCTATTATATTACCTCATTTTAATCGTCATCGGCTGGCTAAACGTGACTGTAGGCGGCGGCTGTCCAGTCCCCTTAATATAATCTGGAGCCGAACAATTAAGAGGGACGGTCTCTTGTGTTCAGGCGGTAATGTCTCGTGTTTAACAGCGGCAAAAGGCAAAGCCTCCCGCCCAATGACAAACGGACGGCATTAGGGGCGGGGGAAGCCCCGTAATTACTGTTCGGGGGCTGGCCGGGGAGTCGAATTAATTATTCTTATTCACTTAGCGGTAGAGATAAGCCCTTACTTTCTTTCTATTCTATCTTTTTTTTATGAAGTCCCCCTTACAATGTCCGCGCTGTTAACCGGGAGCGTTATATCCTTCCGAGTCGGTAGCGGAATAGCCTGAGGGGGGCCCTAACGCCGCTCGGGCGGAAAACAGATACCCGGCCCCGGCCACGGCCCCGGCCCCGGCCCCGGCCCCGGTCACTTACTCAGATTCAATTATCAGCCTCCGTTTTATACTTTGAGGGGGTGGCGGGTATGAAAAGTCCCCTCCCTTTGGCCTACCCACCTCGTAAAAAGAACATTTGTTTCGTATCAGGTAGTTCCCCGTTATTCTCCCCCGAGTTAAATGAAAATATTTACCGTCCGTGAAAATATTTTCTTTGTTTAGCCGAGCCTCCCTCCCCAACCATCAAACTTGTTTGATTACATCCGGCTTTTTATCATTTGCCCTTTAAAAAACCTGTCGTGGATTTAGTAATTTCTTATTAGAGAAGTTGTTATTATTTAAATAAATTGACCATCATTTAATTTGCCAACTTTTGAGGCTAAAAAGGAAGCTTTTTAAAAAATTGAACAACTTTATGTGCATAGAAGGGTGTGTACGGAATAATAACGATACGAATATAAGTTAATGAAAATTGGCATTTATCGCCAATTTCGATCGGTTAATGGTTGACTGTCATAAATATGGCTAATCGTATCAATCATAAGAGTCAGAACACGTTTAGTGGGCGATACGTGTAAAATGCGCTATTTTCAATTACAGTTATAAATGAGTTCCATTTTAATATAAAAGTTATTATATAAGAGCGGAATTTAAAAGAGACTTTATGCAGGGAGAACTGAAGTATCGGCCGTACCCGCGCTTTAGTATTTTATCGCTTCGGTTGAGTTTATAAAATGTAAGGAGAAAGCGCAACGAGCAGTCGACGAAATTGAAACCGCCTTCGTCATTGTGTTTTAAAGCAATCGATGGAGCGGAATCGTGCATTTCTCGGTGACTGGCTATGAATATATTATTTCCTTTAAAAAGCTGCGTGACTGCTCGTTAATGCCCGTAGTGCGTGCCTCCCTAAGACCAGTCGGAAACGCCCGGGCGAATTACTCGGGGGCGATGGTGTGCTGGGCGGAGTTGGAAAAAACCCCCATTCGAAATCCGCCCTAATTAGCATGTAAATACAAGTTGTTTGCAAGCATCCGACCTGGGGAAGATTAGGATCCGGGAGGTGGGTGGGGGGCGATTTTTAGCGGCGTTTTAAGGAATTTTGATAAATTGCCAAAGTTCCAAAGTGAGATTGATGCGTGCCAAATGGGCAGGGGGGCGGTGGCCTAAGCCGATAGGAGATTTCGCGGATTGGGGCGCCTTAACATTTTAAGCCTGCAACGCTTTCATCGCCGATACCCTCTCCGGTTTCCGTCAATATTTATTTGTACTCACATCCCATAGGTTCATTATTTATCAAATTTAGCGGTACAATGGACTTGTAAAAACTATTATATTAAATATTTCTTTATTATAAAAATAATAATCAGTTTTTTAGTATAAACTATGAACCTGCGAAATGTGTAAGGCAGATCGAGGCGAAGCTCGAGTGAAAACTCTCGTGCAAAAATTGTTGGAATTGGCCCTTTCCAGCTGAAATAATCCTCATCGGTGTATGGAATACGGCGGAACAAAGAAATGCTCCTTTAGGGTTGTGATTGAACAGGTTCGGTTTTCCCATTAGGGCCCTCGCAGAGCGTGTGGCGGGTCTTTAAGGGCTTCGGTGAACGAGAAAGTAGCCACTGGCCGTCAAATCAGATCCGGGCATTGTTTCCCCTTTCCGATTCCACCTCGCACCTCTGGCAACAGCTCTAATTAACTCTTCACCGAGATAAATGCCCTGAAACCGGCAAAACTCAACTTCCACCCGCTTATCAAATTATTTATGTCTTATATTTTCGTTCTGTCCTCAGTTAAGAATCGAAATTGCATTATTGACATGACAGTAGAAAGGAGGATTCTATATTGAGAAAACGCTTCATGAGAATCACTGCTGAATTTGAACCTTTCATTGATTGGACAATCGATAGTGTTGATGTTACCCCTTTGTTAATGAATTTAAAATTAAAATATGCAGGCAGGTAAAGAATACCGCTGATATTTTATTAATAAGGTACAGAATTAAATTTGTTTTTATTCTGAACGTTTATTTTCAGTCCTGTTTCCTGTCTGACTCGAGCCAGCCCGTCTGCCTGCATTTAATATTAACTGATAAGAATATCGGCCCACCCATCGACCTAAAAAAAGTATCAGACGTTATTAGTTGAAGAACATTTTCGAAAGAAAGAATAATAAGAACTCCAACGATACCAATAAAACGAAAGGTCGATTCTGTCTAACTAAAAAGGGCTAATACCTAATAATAATAATTATTATTCTTCTTGTTCATTCTCACCTTTCTCTGATTTTTGGTCCTTTCAACTTTCGTCCGTCCAGCAGACAGAGATTCCTGTGCGAACTGTTAGTATAAATAATATATTTATGCTTAACGCAAGCGGGAAGTTGCATTATGGGTGATTACAAGGTAAAAAAACCTCCTTCACTAATGTATAAATCCAATTACTAGTTGGGAAGAAGTTATTAGCGCTGTTGGAAGTGTATCATCGGTGGTGGTAAAACCCAAATGGTGATGTATGGAGTGATGAGAGAGTGTGGGAACGGTGTGGGGGAGAGTGACAGCCCACTCGGAGCAATTAGGAACCAAACCGGGATTTAATTATGCAAGGAGCTCCTCCCTCTCCTCTACCTCTCCCTCTCTCTCGGCATCCCTCACACTCTCTCACTATCTGGCTGCTCGCTCTGCGGTAGTGGTGGTACTACTCGGCTTTCTCTTTCTCTCTTGGGGCGCGTGTCAAGCGGGCAGAGAGCTGCGCCGGCGACCGTCCCCCAATATATTAACAGCTTGTCAGGGGCGCGGGGCCGGTCCCTCTCGTCCCCCGCCCTTTGTTCCAATCCCGTCTTATTTAATTTACCCCCTCGGAGCAGACGCCCCATTAGAATTGTTAATAAGGCGGAGAGCCGAATACTGTCGGTTGTGCCGTTTCGAAATTTGCGGGTTTAAGGCCGGTACAGACGTCCGTCAGAACGGACAGATATGCGACCAACACACGCATTTCACTTCAAAATATCCTCGGTACGTGCTTTTATAAAGTTGAAACTGGTTTCCACTTAATAATTTTTATGGTCGCTGGTCCCTCCCCCTGGAGGTAATTGTATGGTAAGACGGCTTTATGGATTAATGAACATAGATCCTGAATAATTCCAACTACTATGTCTGGGTGACGATATTCCTTTTTACTGGACCTCTGGAGAAGATAAATCGGGTGATTCTATTTCCACGCCGAGTGTCATCCTATTTTAATTTGGTAGACAGGAATTGGCCCGAAAGTTCGAAGCATCAAACCGCCGCTCAGCATCGATTGATTATTAAACCCCAGATTATAATCAGGGTATCGTTCGTCGAGGAACTAATCTAATGAGCGCGTATCCTCGGCGGGAATGGTGATGACGGTGTGGAGGGAAGGTCCGAAGTCAATTTAAGCGTCGACTCTCACCTCGGGGCTAACTTCGTTGGCGAGGGCCCAGGGGGCCTTTATTGTTGCAACAGAAGTTAAGGGTGGTCGGGGGAGTGGGAGGGGGAGGAGCACCAATTTGAATACGATATCCGAGCGTTCGGGTCCTGATAAAAGTGGATCCGCTAAGCGGTAAAGTGGTGGGGGAGGGGGTCGGTGGAGGGGAGGTGGGTCCAGCCTAAGATATTCAAGTGGGGCTAACAAGTAGGCATTCTGGGCGAGAACAAGCCGCCTCATTTGAGCCGCCCCCACCCCCGCCACCACCCCTTTGGGGCACCAACTTTCTAATCCGGAGACGCCCCCAGAGCCTCGAGCAGAGAGAGAGAGAGAGAGAGAGAGAGAGAGAGAGAGAGAGAGAGAGAGAGAGAGGGAGAGGGAGAGAGAGCCACGGGGAGAAAGCCCCCTGTTTTTGAATATTACTCCCGTCAGGGTCTCCCACCAACCCCCCACGGCGCAGCGGACACATACATTCTGCCGGGCCCAACTTTTAACGGCCTCTTAAATCAAATTCATGGCACCATTTAATTTTAAAATTATGTTGTTCCCCCTCCCCGCAGGACAGGACGCTTTGGGGCGAAGTTCAAAAAAAAAAAAGAACGGCCGCCCCCAACACAATATCGGACGCGTCAAACTGGTAAAAAATCTCGGCGATAAAACCTTGGACGAATACTGTGCAAACGAACGAGATTTTTGTGCGTAAGGTCGAGAGTGAAATTATCATCACTGCGGTATTATTATTATCACTCCACACGCTTATATGGACCTATGTTAGACTTGTATCTGTTTCATCCATACTCCTCAGTAATGTATTATACTATTGGACGTCACGAACAAAACCTCCAAGGAATCAACTATATCGACATATTTTCAGTACTACTTCTTTACGTTTAGGAAATCATTACAACTATTCTCAATTCACTAAATGCGATACGTTTAAATCAGGTAAATGTAGTTATGTGTGCCAAAAATTATACACAGACCACTGTTATAACAATTGCATGCTTTCTGAATCTCCAAATGAGTACAATTTTTTCGAATATTATTGAAAAATATTTCAATATTTGATAGAGCCGTTTCAACGAAAACCCGAAATATCAGAATTCAATTTGCGAAACCAAAAATAATTAATCCTTCACGAGGTTCAATTTATTTTAAAATGCCGGCCGCGTTGACGCTTCCAGATAAGTATGGGTTGACAGGGGCCCAGCCCTGTCACGATCAACAATGAAAACGGTAGATATTTTACTGGCGCCTGCCCGCCTGCATCCCGGAGCGGACATTTCGATTGTCATCCTTGTCCGAACATTTATTAAAACTAATATATATTTGCCTGTCTTTTACTAACATAAAAACTAACTCAAATAATTGCATACGGACAAAATTTAGATCAGGGCGTCTAGAGCAGAACCATGTTTTTAATGTTACGTTAAATTGTTGGCAAGCAAAATTTTCTATTCGTTTTTTTTGTTTTTCAGGAACCGTGTTATTATGATAACGTATTTGAAAATCAACCGAACCGGATTTATAATAATTATTTAACCGGGTTAACACACTGTACAATAATAAACTTTCTGGGCAGTTAATTCGCCGTTTACAAATTTTTGGTGTCATTTGTAAATTATCCATCCATGTAACCTTCTCTAATGTAATGTAACTACACTGCTTTCTACGTATAGTGTACGCATAGTTCTATAGTTTGTATTGTTGCTTCGGTGGTGCATGATAGGATGAAGTGGTGACTGAAGAACGCAAAAATGATGGACATTATTATTACAATGGAAATCTTACGACGGTACCGTGGATGCAGCGGTGCCGGATACGCGTCGGTTCGATTCCCGTCAACACCGTACCATTGTTGAGGTTGTAATATATGCCAGATATTACTATGGTAATTGGACTGGATCTGGATTGCCGATTGAGTTCGTGAATGTGAAGCGAAGCAGCCGGCACTATTACTACCAATATTGTTACAGGCCTAGCCTCCTAGCACGAGGAGGTATAACGGTGAATTTAGTTTAGTTTAGTGGACGCAATAACATAATTAGGACTTGTTATTCGCACGGAGGAAAAAAACCCGTGAGGGAAGTAAAATCTAGTATCGCTAAGTGAAATCCCATACGGCCATACCGTGTTATGATTAAGAGAAGGGCATTATAAGAGGGCGGAGATACAAGTCGATAAATTGGGGCCGATATGAGGTGGCGGGTAGGTGTGTACAGTGGGTGTACAGTGTCGCCACCACTCGACCGAGTAATTAATTACATAAAGGGGGTGCGGGCCCTCCCGCTTTTTGCCCACCTGTCTTCTCACCCTATTTGCATTTTTCTAAGCCAAACCACCCCCCACCCCAGTCACAACGACCCACGCCACTTTTTGATATCAAAGAATAACGGGTTCTCGAAACCGGCGTTGTGAACAGGGCGGCATCATTAATTCCTAATTCACTTACGCGAGTGTGGACGGGGGAGGAACGACCCACCCCCGTTTCTATACGGGTACGCCGCGTGAAAAAGGAGAAAAAAGAAAGAAGGGACTGGCGAGAAAAAAAGCCGAGAGTATTAAACTCGACCACCTCCGAGTCCGATAAACGAATGGACATAGCTGAATTTATCTGCATTACGAGTAGCACTAGTTACACGTAATGAGGACGTATCAAAAAAACAAACATTTGTAATACCAAACAATAACAAGATATAAAATCGCATTAACAACCAATAGTAACAATGTACTAAGAGGATACATGCATACATATATTATTATAATCATTAATCACTATATGGAATGTTACTGATAGGGAGAAATGGAAATGAAAAAGCTGTGGAAAGCAACGCTATTTATTTTTGTATAAATTTGAATAGAACCTTATAAAGGTTTATGAGTTTATAGATTGTGCGATTGGTATTATTAACGATGTAATTCATGCCTGCGGAATAATTATAACATGTCAAATTAAGAAAACGTTGCTGCGCCCGAGGAGAAATATCACTCGGATTAACAGTTTGCTGACACCTGACAAGAACAAAACGGATGCTAACAGGTCGCATCAACAGGTTAGAAATCCTTACTGTTTGTCGAGCGTAGAGAATTATTTTAATTAAGGGAATGAACCGAATTTACGTTTGGTTGAAATTCGAGTTTACGAATTATATAACGGAACGGTCGCCATCGTTGGAATGGCATTTGTAATGCAACTCGGTTGAAAATTAGGCGGAAATAGAGTTGGGGGTATAGTCGACACTATACACCCTGTATTATATTCCCGCCCTTAACTTGGAAAGACAGAGCGCCTGAAACGGTGTCCCGTGGCACTCCGTCATGATGGTTTAGTATCCGCGCCGTTTTTTTTCTGGAATAATTCATGCTCTCCATTGTCCATTGTAGACTGAACTTTAAAAGATACGGCGCTCCTAATGCTAGCCCGCAGTACAATTGTGTCTTCAGGCTTTAGTATCTGCCCCTTTCTTTTCGTACTACTGGCGCCGTGTATGGAAGACCCGGTGGAACTAAAACGTCCTATATTTGTATATGGACTAAGAATTCATTGGTTAAACATTTTTATGCATTTTAAATTGATACATTTACATTTCTAAACAATTTCTAAACAATAATTTTATGTCATGAAGATTTACAGTATTAAATTATTATCTTAGTTTCCTTTACAGTGGATTATAAGTGAAGTTGCATATTTATATTATAAAAAATATAATCTGAATTTAATAATAAGTTGTAAACAAATTAGTCGATTGAAGGGTATTTAATGCAATGCTTTTACATTTTTGTAAGGTACAGAGGTGTTTCAAATCATTATTAAATAGCTCACTATAGATTGTAGGTCTAGACACAATTTACTGACCATTACAAAATATTTGACGTAAATCGGAGAGGATTTAATTGATTAAGCGCTGGGCTAGACATTAATTTGATATTATTAGGGGTGATTGCCGTGTAATGATCAAGATGGGTGTACCTACCGCCCCGCCTCCTCGCACACAATAGAGCCTGCATTATTGATTCTATCCTACGAATACCCTCGCCACAGGAGAAAATTATAGTTTATAGCCGACTTTATTGCACTTTCTTCGAAACACTTACGGCTTCACGCGAGCTGAAAACTTAAATTCGCGTTAATTTTTTTCGTGCTTGTAAAATTCGATTTTTCAGCGTTTCAAAACTGTAATATTAAAGCGTCATACTTCCAACGCATAATTGACCCCAATTCAATTATCGCCGTACCCACCAGTCGGTTTAGCTACAATAATCATACGACAAACCGTAATCCCGCATCTACAGCCGGTTTTATTTATATAATTCACTTGGAAGTACTGCCGTAGAAAGCAGCGAACTGCCGATAATGAAACCAATGTCGGTGTTCAGGTCCTAAATAAATATCTCCGAGTTGCGGCATAGAGGGGGGATTTGAGAATGTGAACTTCGGTATATGAAGGAAAACCGGGAAATCGAAAATTCAGGACGGAATCCTTGAAAACAACTCCTACGTAAATAGTTTAATATACCTGTTTTGTGGTCTGCGAGGGGTTGGAATACTGTAGGTTCGTGATGTTTCTGTCTCCTCTCGCTGGTTTGGTCTTTTGCTACAGTCCTACGTAAATGCTTTATACGCGCGAAATGTGTGGCATTTCAAGGAAAATTGAAATCGCGAAATTGGAGTAATTGGAAATTCGGGTCAGAATTGTTGAAAACGTTGGTTGACACGTGACTGCTAGTCGGGTCTCAATTAGGGCCCGAATAATAAAACGGACGTTTTCAGTTTTTGCTAAGCGACAAACAACCGATTATCGGTTTGGCCATATGCCATAAAATTTTCTATAACTTTAATAGCCATCGAAACGACGCTGTTATTCATCGCTATTTAATCTCGTTTCGCCGAAAGGCGAATACCGCGACGAGAATTTACATTGTTTCAGTTAAATTCGGACCGTGTTTTAAATATCAATAACAGGGATATGCATACATAGGGCTCTGTATGCGGAGAAGGGGGCCTGCCGCAGCGCTCCAAGACAATCAGCCTGAATGCAAACATGGAGTCCCCCCCCCCCGCCACAGCCCTCCTTACTTCATTCATATGCAGAATCCCAAATAGGAAACAATATTACCTTTAAACCGAGCCACATATCTTACTCGGTTTATATCCACCGGAAAGTGTGTGGGTATATATATATATATATATATATATATATATATATATATTTCACTCGGCTTTACTTGTGACCGGTTATTCGCCGCGTCGAAGTACGCGTAGGCGGATATTGGAGTTTTATCGGGCTGTCCCCCTTCGCCAAACACTCGTTGTCAGTTCAGGATTATTGTTTCTACATCCTGCCAATTGCACCGAGCATGATATTTTACAAACGGTCGCATCCGGCGGATAAATACGAGAGAGTGAGGGAGATAGAAAGAGAATTCTGCTGTATCTGACCGGGACTAATTGAATAATTAGCATAATGTATTCTCAGAATTAATTCCTTTATTTTATAAAATGTAAATTACGAGAATGCTGCAAATTACAATACATTTTCTAAATTAAGTATATAACGCATTTTTAAATATAATTAATACATAATACAATATAAAAACAATAACTAATTAGTATTAATTTAAAATACCTGTTTTGTGGTCTGCGAGGGGTTGGAGTATAAGGAAATATTTTCTATTCTTATATTCTGTGTGTAAACTAGTTTGTAGTTTATTCAAATATTATGCGCATAAAAGAAGGCCCTGGGAAGAATTTCTCTAATTTCCTATCTTGTTGATATCACTCGGTTTATCTAATCAATTAATTAGAATCCGCATTTCAATTCGAATCTCATCCCCCGGGGCTTATCGGCGATCCGAGTTAAACCCCTAGGGGATGGGGGTGGTGGTGGGGGAGAGTTAATAAAACTCAGTTTCCATAAAAGAGTTGTGACGATCCTCCCACACGGACGCCTACAGCCCGCCCTAACCAAGTCATAATACCTTTTATGAGTTCCCCAACTTGGTAGGTGGGCGCCGTCCGAAAACGGTACTTCATATACTACCACCCCGTTTCAGTATCAGCTAACCAAACAGGTGATGCTATAGTTCTGTATATCGGAAAGACACCGACGTAATTAAATAGACCTACTCGATGATATTACGCGAAATTATAATAAATACGATAGTGAATTCAACCTGACGTACAGCGATTCAAACGTTCGTACCGCCCCGATTTTACTTTGACTCGGGCGCAGGCGGCGGCGAAATAGAAAAGCCAAAGTTTTCCCATCGTAATAAGTTTTACAAGTTTTAATAAGGAGCCCACTCGATTTAAATATTTTAATTACAGGTTTGGAGGCCTATAGGTGTGGCGGGTGGGCGTGGGGAGGGGCGAATCGCGCTCGGGTTTTAATTATCATCGAAAACACGCACAGTCACAGAATTAACGGCGGACAGGGCGGAAAAGGAGGAAGTATTTAAATATAGGGGGCAATCCCCGGCCGGGCGGGCGGCGCCATTTATGTAAATCAGAAGACAGAGGAGGAGGTGGAGGATGAGGCGGAGGAGGGCCCGTTATTAGAGTCCTTTACATCTTCGTGCATCTTTTAACACCTCCGAGACCGCGCTTATTGCTCGGCTCTCGGCTCCATCGTATAATCCGCTGATTATGTGAACAGTAGCGGCGTCTACTAGGGCGGCCCCACCTTATTGCCGGCGCTCCCACGATTCTCCGGATGTTTCATTTAAGCGGGCCCTCTTATCCGTTTCGGGTAATGGCTAACGCCCACCTCGCCGGGGTTTCCTACACTGAGGCCGAACAAAATCGACCGCCTAAATTATTTATATTGATATTGACGGTATCATTTCGAATTTATAATATTTTGTCGTCCTTTTATTTCGATTAAAAACGTAACTCAATACGTTGATTCCTGTCAACAGGAATCCCTCGATCAGTGAGGTGAATCGATACAAGAAAGACCGCATTAATTCAACTTAATAATCAATTGAAATAATTATGACGGATCCTGAAAAATGTTTAAAAAAATACGTTACGTTTAATTCTAGAATTATTAAAGGATACAGGTATTTAAAGAAGTGTGATTCTAACTTTATTTTTTGTAAATAAAGTTTGATATTTCTAATTTTAATCGAACTGTAGAAACGGCCAGTGGCTGAAGTGGACAGCCATGAATGTACAATATTTCCAAAAGTTTACGCCGTAAAAAATAGGACCACTAATCAAAATCTATGATAACAACAAAGAGAAATATTATTCTATAAGTGTGGAATATCACTAATTTTCTTATTAGTGCTTGACACTATCTGGCATTTAGCGATATAACAATGAAATTTAATCAGACCTACCCGGTTCGAACTAGGGAAAGGGCTGATAAAAAATGACCTATCGCCGTTTATTGATTATAAATCCGAAGTATCAGCAATATCAGCGAACGGGTGCCATAGTGCTAAAATCTAGAGCGGTAAACAAATGCTATCGGAAGCCAGATGTTGGACCCGTAAAATTTGCTAGCAGCGACCCGTCATGTACCATATTCGTTTCTCCTCTTATATTGCCGTCCTCATTTTCTCAGCGTGCGGAACCAATTCCCATAAAAATCCGCCAACGGATGACCGATGCCATAAATGATTTCGAAGATTATTTTCCGTTTTACACGGATTACATGCCGCTAACGGTTCAAAGTGAAACATTTTCGCGGCGGCCTTGCTAACAACAGTTCATCATAAAATATTAATTCCCAGTCAAAATATATGGCGTATCATTTAAATGAAATACTCCATTATTCGAGAAAAAATTCACGCTATCACTAATTCACCTCGTACAGCACCTTAGCGGACACTTTCCTCTGACTCCACTTTTATTTATAAAGAATATCAATTTTTTTGGCCTATATCAAATTCTCACTATTCAATTTCTCACGTTAAATTCTCACTCCGTAGCAAATGTATTTGTAGAATTTGTGATTTGTGTTTATTGTTTGATAAACGTTGGAAACGTTATTATTCATGAGCCATCCTATGTATTACACCATTCTTATACCCGTTATTAAACAGATATAAATACCGTTACTTTTACAGTTACGCTAACTCGCTTATCTTAAGCTAGGGTGAAACTTCTTGAAATCTCCTGGGAAATTTCGTCAGTAATATAGTGAGGTACTTAGGCACGTCGGCAGCCGATGAAGTAGCTTGTCTCCACTGTTACCTTCTAGAGATAATAGGCGGGTGGATATGGCACAGTTTTACAACTTAAATCAATAAGTGAAATCGTCACTATTGCACGCAGGCATTGCAAATGCTTAAAATAATGTTTACGAATACATACGAAGCCGATGCAAACTAATAATAATTAAACTTTGTTTTGCTCCCTCAAGGTTAGATCTTTTGAATAATGATCTTAAAATGTTCTTGCTTAATCCCTTTATTAATTTTCAACAGGTCAAGTTTCAGTGCAGCACAAGAGAGTCTCAGGTAAAATGTCTGAAATTCAAAATCATTGCCAAGAAGTGTTTCCAGTTTCTCTTACAAACTAAAGCGTAATCCGACTAAAGTATGTAAGCGTTAAAACTAAAAGAATTAATATATATAGTAATTAAATATTATAAATTATATTGCAACAACTGTTCGGAGTTAAGATTCAGTTCAGCTAATATTTAATGCATTATTTTCAATTTATCCTTTCTCCATTCTACAAAAAAGTTACATTATTAAATCGTGCCTAAATGAACGAGGTATAGTCCTTCAAGTAAAAAATATTTGCATATAAAACTAGGATCAATAATATAAATGAATTAACAGAAATTACTTTCCTGGGTCGCGTTTATAACATTGATTCGGATAAAGGAAATGTTATAATGCGATACTATTTGAACTGTTGGAGTCTGTTGTGGGAACGTCGAGTTCAGTCGGTAGGGGCGAGCAATGAAGGCCTACAAATGATGATAAATACGCTGAAGCAGAGCTCAATTCCTCTCCCATAACACAACTACTTCCTCTCGCGCCTTCGCGAGAAAACCACTCACCCCGTTGTTCTTCTTCTGTGTTCCAATTGCAGATGTTTTGTGCCCCGTCCTTCTTGCGTGCTCAGACAAATAACGGGTAATTTAAAAGTTTGCTCGTAAATTGATTTCCACATTGAACCGAAATCGACGATACATAAGCTGAGAACAATATTAACAAGCAGAGAACAGAAAACATATTTAACGTTACCGACAATTTTCGCGATTCATTTTCATTTTCAACACGGTTGTGGCAAATGTATTGTGTGAAGAAACAAAAACTTGCTATGAAGAAATCGGAGATCTCAAAATTATTATTATTAAAAAGTTAAATTCTGTTAAATAATACTTATATTCCCCTTTATGCCCTTCATTTATTGCCCTACTATTTATGTTTTTTATTCCCTACACGCTACTTGCATATTTGAAAGGTACGGATTTCTAAAAAGAATATCTCAATTGTGCTGTCGCATTTTCATTTCTTAAATTCAAATCGCCCAGGTAGGTTTACAGTTCTTCTGTTCTGACTCAATTTATAATTATTTACTTAAAATAATAAGAAGGAGACAGAAGAAAACGAAATCTACTGTATGTATAATGTTTTTCTGAGAGAAATGTAGGCTTTTATGCTACAACCGTCAAGCAGTTGTACACCAAGACACACATATTAACCGTTGATTGTTGACTTGGAGAATAAGTAATTTTTGAAAATTTCTTTGAATGGGTAAGGCGGGGCGAAAATAATTTCTTATTGTCGTGGAGTTAATTAAAGGAGGAGCGCGTCGCGAGGCTTCCTTCATTGTCGACAGACGCCCCGATATTATTAATAATGTTTAATAATTATGGGATCCTGGGACCCTCCCAACGAGAAGTCGGACAATGGAGCCTCAGGAACAACGGAAGGAACGAAACGTCGGAAGACTGAGGCATATATTTAAGCGTGGAAGGTAAATGGAACAATATTTGGAATTCTGAGAATGAAAGGGAAAGAGATATCGCTTAAAATTCTTAGGAATACGAGTGGAGGAGGCATTGGAAGCTTTGGTGCCGATCCACCGTGCTGATTGGAATAACAATGCAGAAATTTCACCAGTTTTTCAGTTTTCATTTCCCATTTCCTTATTTTCTGTTTCGTTTTAAATATATTGTAACAGTATAGTCTGTAGCACTGTAGTGTTGTAACATCATCGGCGTTACAACGCTAAGGGATGATCACTGACGACTGAGAAAGGCTGATACTCGCCTTAACTTCAAATAGGCGAGTGTCTGGTTGAACCGCGCTCGTTACAATTTGAGACGAGTCCGTGCAGCGGAATTCAGCGTATGTATCCGTGGACAGAAGGTAGAGTAGAGGAGGGAGCCAAGAGGGGAATGCCAATTGTGGCGAAGGCCGAGACTGAGGAGACCAAATAGCGATTATTAGAAGGCAGGAGGGCGGGACAAAGAGAGAGAACCCTGTTAACCTAATCACAGGGCCTGATAATAACCCAGAAAGCCGAGCAAACTACATAACTAGATCTTCCCCGAGTACACAACCCAACCGCCGGGCCTTCCTCACGGTCCTAAGTCAATAACAAGACTGATTCGCTTAGGCCAGCCAGCATCATGTTTATATAGGTTCATTTTCAATATTTCAAAGTATTACATTGGAAATGTCTGGCATACCGATAAACACCCGTCAAAGCATCGTTGCTATAGTTCACCTTTTTCCCAGTTATTTATAAAAATGAAAAATACGAAGCGAATAATTCAAATTTATAATTGAACAAAAAATTAGTGGGTCCGATGCACTAATCGGAGAATCTAAGTATGAATCACTCGTTGGCGAATTGCTTATGAATTTGAACTTACCCTAACCGAAATATGAAATAAGGTGTCCCCGGATAAATTTAATTAAAGGGGAAAGCGTAAGATTAGAAAAAGGGCGAGCTCAGTTTGTCAATTATATAATCGGTGAGCGGCCACCGAGTTAATGCGGAGGGGGGCCCCTAAGTAGCAGGGGAAGCAGGGGGGGAGGAGGCCGACCAGTTGTAATGGGGGTTATAATGACTCGGTTGTCCAAGTGCCAAAAAATCAGATCGGTTCCTAACGACCTCGTTTTTCATATTTTCCCCAAACATTTGTAAGGTCCCCCCTTAATTCTAGGGGGTAATCGAGTCGCCCTCCCCCCACCCGCTCTAGTCCCATTGATTATATTCTCAGTTCGAGAACCTATTCCACTCTATCGGGCTATTCTGAAGTTGAACAAAGACCAGGTAAATTGGGGTTAAACCGGTGCTATTCGGCATTTCGCAAACGGTAATGAATCGACACCGTAAATAAGTGGGCCTGCGTTCAGTAGTTAGTTGTCACTTGAGCGGCGTCCGTGTCCTCTCTCCATGGTTCGGGTAATCCGTACTATAGATCAGGCATTAAAGTCAGTCATCTGAGTTAATGAGCGCTGGGAATTAAATCTTGCTAGACCACTGGATGGTGGATCCATAAACAGTTATAAATGTCTCTACCTTTGTTGAAGTAAATATAACTTCATTTTTATTCTAGCCAGTTATTGGTCATTAGTAATGTGAAAAGGTGCGAAAAACCGTCTTGGGGGGGAAATTAAAATTTCAAAAGTTTAACCGCTATACTAATATAGGCACTAATCGTAATTAGTGTTTAGAAAATAAACCCTTTAAGTGTTTAATAATCGCGGTTTAATACCGGTTTCTAATCGAGGCCGGAATCGTTGCGGGGGCGTAAGAAACAAGCGTGCAGTTAGCGGTATCGATTCGTTCATTTTCCGGTTAGCGCGGGTACATTTAAGGCGGCCTAGTCTTTAGGAAGATTAGAAGGAGAGGCCTGCCCCTTCCTCTGCAGCTTAACGGCGCGTAAACTGTTATTAAAACTAAATGAAACGGCACAAACTTCTATTGCCCGGGGGCTCCGCAATCTGTCCTACTGATTTCTGGGGCGGCACGAAGTAGAAAGCCGCTCCTAATAAGCAATTGATTGGGTTAAACCGAAAGGAGCGGCGGGAGCGGGAGCGGGGGGGGGCGTTTGGTAGCGCGAGAGCAGCGCCAGTCCCAGGTTTGTTCACGTTATATGAGATTTAAAAGATGGGGCGATATTGCCACTTACATTCCCTAAAGAAATTGGCAATAAAGTTTTCAATATTGTGCAATTCGTTGGACTGCCTTCTCCCCTTTCCATCTCGGCTCCTGGTCCGTCCTCTGTTTTGCTGAAATACCTCCAGCGGAGAAGTAATTTCGTGCACAGTTTTCAGTATAATTTATGAATAAGGCATAATCAACCTTATATTTTATGGAATTTTTATGTACATTATGCTATTCATATTTCTTTAAAATTCGGGTATAAGGTAAATCCGAGAAAGTGTAATGAAATAATTATTGTTAATCATTACTATCATACTATGTTTTGTCTGTACATTGATATAATTACGTATTGCGTACATTAAAGATGTGACTATAAGAATGAGTAATTGTAGGGAAACTCCTAAGGCACTCCGATTGGGGTCCTGTATATCTTAGTCGAAAGAACGACGCGAGAAATCCCGGTGGTGAATTCAATTTTCCTTCAACTGGAAAATTCGAAACATTAAGGAATATTGATATTTTACGTTCGCTGATATTTATTATTTCTTTTTTTTTCTTTGGTTTATCCATGAATTTCAATAGACTATCATGAATTGAAATTTATTTTTATTATCCCTATTTTGAGGAAAACCAATTTCTAAGCACAAGAACTTATAAATATTATGATATAATCATTTGTCTATAATACGCGTTTTTTGTCTGCAGCCGCTTTAGAAAGCGGAAAAATTATTAATTACTGATAACACATTTTCACGCATTAAAATTATCGAACCGTTTATTAACTTTGTTCGCTGGACGGTAATGTCCAAAATACTTGCAACTGCGAAATGCTATATTATTTAGACGAAAGGCTGAAAAGCAATTTTATCGTGATCAAGAGGAATAAATCAAAAAATTAAACTATTTCTATCTGTATGAAAATTGCCTATAGTATATTCATTCGATTTTCAATGGGAAATGAGAACTTAATTATAAGAACAAACTGTATTAGACCAATTTCTATGTCTACGATACAGCCATAAATTTTACACGGCCTTAAATTAATTAAGAGTTTTCTTATTTAGTGTTTGGCTTAAAATGGCCATCTCTACATTCGTATTCTACAAACGTCTGTCATTTGGTTAACAACAATGAACCCGCGCCGCGATTCCGCCAACGGAATAAACTCAACGAATAAACCGGGGAAGTTCCCGTAGATCCTGTCTATTAATTAGCTGGGTTCCCCAAGGACAATCGACATTGTTTTCACGGTCTCGTCCCGACGACGGGCGCAATCTGATTAGAACCGAGTGAGAGTTCTACATCGCGGAGCCGTTTTTGGCATAAACATTTCGGCTACGGCTCCAGTCAAAATAACCGGGCGCACCGCTGCACCGTCCACTTGCAGTTGGGGCACTCGCGCTGCATTATTACGCTCATCAGGTACAGTCTGCAAACATCCATAATGTACAGTAAATACAAACGCCGAGGAGGGACATTTGAATAACTGGATAAACTGGAAGGATTTTCAACAGAAATTCGAAAGCGTTTACAAATACTCTTCAAAACAAATGAAGAGTTATCAAAACAAATGAAGAGCTTTTTTTTGAGAAATGGAAAAAATTTCTTAATTTCATAATTTACTGTTCTCGTGAATTTCATTATTCGTGGTGAATTGACTGACTCATCGCGCAAATAAAGTGCACATTTTTTCACGAGTAAATTACCGGGTGTTATTAGAGCCTCGAGTGGCCGTAAATCCTGCGCGTTGGGCTAATTCTGGCGATAAGCGCTCTCCAAAACCAGAATTCAAAACTAGTGTACACCGAGTGTTAATGGGAACAACGGGAGGTCCGGCGCCGCGGGTATCCATTGTTTGCAAATTATATGATTAAAATTGTAATTTGAAGCAATGCCTAATTTATAGGCCTGCATTATTAGCCGGTTAATGTCCCCCTTCCCCCGATCCTGATCGAATATTTAATCGCTTCAGGAACGTTAACAATTCCAAAATAATGAAGCTATATTCAAACTAGAACAAAAATACAGAATGCACTTGTTCAACAGACGCGTTCGTTTGTTGAACAGAAAAAGGCATGAAAATATTAATTACAATGTTTTTATTTTGTTAATTATTATATTTCATTTGTTTCAAACAAATTACCCGTAATGTATTTAATTATGTAAGATTACAAGTATTTAGGCTCCATGATCTCAATTCCAATTTACTTCATAAATACTTGAAAATTGCTGAGGATCAGTAGAAATTATCCTCTAATAAATTAATTCTACACCGAAGTAATGGGGTTGAACCAATTTTTCGCTACATGCTCCTTATTATAAAGTGTATTAGCAATTAAGTGAGTATGTAAGTTAGGTAAAGTGTTGTAAGTTTTCGGTTAACCTTTTGAAACGGCGACTACCTTTAAGCCCAGGGCCATTAGCCTTGACAAGTCTAGTTGTTGTTAGGGCTCAGTAGCAGTCTGCTACCGACGAGAAGTTAGTAGTAGCGTTGTCTACAGTACATCCTAGATTGGACGATTTAAAGGGGGACAAGGGGCTGAGTCTCTCCCGTCACCGCTCGCAGCTGCTCCTAATGCTCCGCATCTACTCCAGTATCAGATAGGTCTGCACTGTTTAACTTCATAATCCCTGTTTTACGGACAGACATCATCTGACGAACAGTGTCATAAAACGCAGAAGGTTGTTAAAAATGTAGGACGTCTCCTTGGGTAACAACCGACTGCTGTCTGATTCCTGTGATTGATTTATTACCAATAACAAAGTTATGTACAAAAAGTTTCTACAATTGTTTTCCTCCATATGAATAACAAAGGTTTTCGAACGCTGGTACGATAGAGCATCTCGAGTCTTACGATTTAGAACATTGGGTGAAATTGTAACCAGGGGAATTTGACTTAACCTTCTGTTTCCTCTCGTTGGTTTGGTCTTTTGCTAGACTGGTTGCGGCTGCTCACCATCTTCGGCTCGCCAGTAGCGGTGTGTCATATTTGGTACTATGGATATTTTTTGCGCATCCTCACTGCACTGTCACTGTCACTTGTACTGTGCTGGTTATCTGTTTGTCGTGTGCATATACCACCCTCAGGGGGCGCTAGTTTGGTCGGGGCCGTCTAAGATAGATACTAGACCGTCAAGACAACTCTGTTATGCGGGTCTGCATTCGAGCGCTGTAATATCTTCTTCAATAAATTCGTTAGTTGGATACAAGAGGGCCTATCCTTTTTTTCTAGTCGGTGTTTGGGAATACTATTCTATATATATATATATATATATATATATATATATATATATATATATATATACGACAAACAGATAGCTACCATAGTACAAGTGACAGTGACAGTGTAGTGAGTATGCCTAAAAAACACCTAAACCACCAAAAGTGACTAACACCGCTACTGAAGATGGCGAGCAGCCGAAACCGGTCTAGCAAAAGACCAAACCAGGGAGTGGAGACAGGATCACACGAAATCTACAGTATTCCAGCCCCTCGCAGACCATAAAAGCGGTACGTTAAATTAAACTGATGGTATAAAAATTGAATAGGCGAATTTGGACCAGTATCGGGGTGTACAGCCAGGATCGGGTCCTGCAACTTCCTGTTACGTGGGGAGGAATCGGTTTGAGCGAGTTAATATTGAATAATTGCATGGCAAATATTAAAGCCACGGGTGGGGGAGTATTGGAGTGATTGAATGATGGCGGTGTGGGAGGAAGGATGGCGTGATTCACGCGATGTCACTCAGACGTCGGTCTCGTGGACGGCAGACCGGCTTGACGGCTTTTACACCCCCGGCCTAATCCCCGCCCTGAAACTGAAATCCGACCCCCAGTTTAAGACGTTTGACTGGAGGCAGAGAGAGGAGACCCAGAAATTGGGCGAGATTTCGGCTCGGTTAGGAACCCGTTCACGCGAACCGCCAATTAAGAAAGAGGTAACGTGCAATCCTGGAGCCGGCGTAACGACTCTCTTAGATAAATTACAAGGGCGGATTAATTTGAAATTTTGTTCACCACAAATCATAAAATATAATACAGCGAACAACACATATTATTGTTCTATTAATGTAGATAAAGAGCACTTCGAAATAAAAGGATACTAATTATGATTATTTTTTCTGACCCTCACTCTAGCATGTGGCGCTAAAGAAAAAAAGACCTACGAAGATCGTAAGAACAATAAAAAGACAATAAACTGATAAGAAATGATCCACTGAACAAATCTGCTACACTAACCGAGAAGTAACTCATTAAAGAAGTATGTTAGTATTGATTTAGATCTTGTAAAATAAGTGTTGCAGATATGTAGTATTTTACCAGTCTTTACCATATCCATGAAGCCAAAGTGTGTCGTCTCATTCGTCCATGAAACTAAATAACGTTTTGAAAAAAATGGATGAAATAAACAATTCTCTCGACATGTAAACTAGCCGTCCAATGAAGGTAGTCCGTCTGCACTGTACGTACGTGGGTAAAAATGGTTATGTATAAAAAGTTATACGTAAGAAACTAATTAAAAAACTGTTCTTAATCTTATTTTTAATTTACACGCGGTAACAATTCAGCGATTTTGTAGGTACTAAATGCGTTATGTCTATCACCTTCGGAGGCTCCATAAAGAGTGTTGAGATCGGGTTGAACGGTATTGAGGAGGCAAGGTCCGTCATCGAGTGGGCTGCGAGGGGGACTTTGACGGCCACAGGACTTCAAAACGGGTGGTCCCCTCCTGGCTGCCGAGAGAGAACGCAATTACTGTAAAACTATGCCGCTGGGGGTGGGCCCCGTGTTCTCGGTCGCCGGTCCTCTCAAGGGTGGAACACCCCCGACCCCCGCCCCCGCCCGGAATTATTTCGTTCTCCCTCTCACTCTTCCTCGCCCTCTCCCTCTCCCTATCCTTCCAGCCGAGTCCTTTTCTTGTGAACGGAACTTTTAATGGCGTTCCTGGAAATCCAGTACAAAAGAGATGTTTTCGACGCTAAGTGCTCATAATCTCCACCGCGCGGCGTTTTTCCCTCCCGTTTCCTCTCCTTCTTGTGTCGGTTACTAGTTTTGCCGAAAATCTCCTTTCGTTGGCCCGCCGCGGCGGACTTATCCGCATAAAAGTGTGGCGCCTCCCCTTTGCCGGTGGCACCGGTCCGCCGGACAAAGCGTCTCCCTCTTTGAGGGGAAAGTGGCCGCGAAATGCCTCATCGTTACGAAAGCCCTAAATGTCGTCTCACAAAAAGGGCATCAGAAATAACCATTAAACCCTTTTACTCCGGGCCCTAATGTTGATATTAAGCCTCTCTCGAGGACAAATTCTTTATTATTATCAGCCTTGCGATATACTTTGCCGTCCCCTCTACTTTTCGTCTGAGCACAGTATCGGTCTTTTATATATCGTTGGAGAGTATATTAGACAATATATATTGACGATATAGATACCATATCTATTGTTTCAGTGAACTCATGGTCGCTATAACGCTTCATCAAATCCTTGTGCCTCGTTCCTTGCCAATTCGTTATAACTCGTGTATTAGGAATGCAGTGAGGCTGTGAAAATAAAACACATTTCGTTCCGCTAGAGCGACATCGCATAGCGCTCACTATGAAAGCGGAAAAGCTCGCTAATAAAATGAAATATTCGATTCTCCTGCGTCTTCTCTCGAGTTGGAGACACAAATGTGTGAACTGGCTTCCCGGGCAATGGTATAACTACCGTTTAGTCGGCGGCAGAGAGCGTTTATGCAAATTCGGGTTCGGTACATGCGAATGGGCCATTTAGTATTTATCCGAGACGCCGACTGATAGGTTTCAATTCCGTGTGGGAGGGACTCGAACCAGCCCACGGCACCACAGTATATAACTAAAGCATGAATATGTATAGGGGCGGAGGCGAAGTCGACTTAAGTCAACCGGTTGCCTTGGGTGACAAGCGGTGATGAGGGAGCACAAAGTAGGCCCTCAATACACACCTTGGCGCTGCCGAACCCAAACCTCGATTTACCGGCCACTCTCATCTCGAGACACGCGTCCCCCTCACTACCCCTCTCACCATCCCTCTCTCTCTCTCTCTCTCTCTCTCTCTCTCTCACTCACTGCCGCTTCGCAAACATATTTGTTGACCTACTCTCCTCCGCTATCCGTGTATACTCCCGACGTTCGTTCTTAAAGGAAGGAAGCGGTTGTTTTACGGGAACAGAAAGACTCGATGAAATAAAAACAAATTTTCCTTAGCATTTATCCAGTAGTGCACAGACTTAAAATGTTGCTGAAAATCGCCCGTTATTATATATTATTAACTTAATGTATTTCAGAATTATTCTTAATGGAGTAGTGACATTCAAATCCTTCACAGAATCCCCCTACCTCAACAATATGTTAAATAAATTATATTTTTATAACATAGATTTCGTGTGTTTCTGTCTCCTCTCGCTGTTCTTTCGCTGGTCTTTTACTAGACCGGTTTCGGCTGCTCGCCATCTTCAGTAGCGGTGTCACTTTTGGCACTTGTTTATCGGTTTAGAGCGATTGGGCCGCATTGAAGAAGATACTGCGGCGCTTTAATGCTGACCCGCATAACAGGGTTGTCTTGACGGTCTAGTAGTTATTGCTTATACGGCGCCGACAGAACTAGCGCCCCCTGAGGGTGGTGCGGAAATGTACTTAACTAAAGTTCGTTGAGTGCACTTGCACCGATAAACTAGCGCCCCTGAGGGTGGTGCGGACTAGCGCCCCCTGAGGGTGGTGCGGAAATGTACGATAAACTAGCTCCCCCGGAGACAGTACATGTGGCAGTGACAGTGCAGTGAGGATGCCCAAAAAACATCCAATGCGCCAAAAGTGACTAACATCACTACTGAAGATGGCGAGTAGCCGAAACCGGTCTAGCAAAAGACCAAACCAGCGAGTAGAGACAGAAACACGCGAAATCTACGGTATTCCAACCCCTCGCAGAACCAAAAAAACAGGTATGTTAAACTATATTTTTATAATTATTACTTTACTGTATACGTGTATAAATAATGGAACTAAACGTGGGATGCGGCTAAAATTCATTAGCGCGTCCTACTTTAAATATATTATTCGTATAGACATGCAAGAGTGTTTAGAATATAGCTTTTGGGATTTTATACAATCGCGGCTATCCGATGCAGAATAGTGTTAATAACACGCCTTTGGCTTTACAGAAATAATACTAAACTGATATTTACAGACAATACTTAATTTACGCTGACACTATAGCACTGATAGATGGAGTGCTACTGATGACGGCGAGAAGCCGATACAGAGGGGAGTGCAGGCAAGAAACCAATCTAATTTAATAATGCCTTACAGGTTGGCTTCGGCGGGAAGGAAATTTGTGCCTGTGAATAATTCGAGGGACGGTGCCGGGATACTGTTGGCTCAGGCGGCCATAACAGTAGGCAATAATCGGGTGGCGTTGCCGTTGAGAAGAAGGAGGCCGACGCAGGTTGGCCGGCGCCCTTCCAAGGGGTGAAATAGGCGGCAATACCATCACCCCGCACTCCCGCTGGCCTAATTGTTTCGGCCCCATTTGCTCGCCCCAATCTTCCTGCCGCCTCTTTTTGAAATTTATTTCGAAAGAAAAATGTTTTCCTTCCCCTCTCCCTGACGTAAATATATAAGAAAATAAAGTTCTTTGATAAAAGGCAAACTGGATTCGGGCTGGCGGAAAATTACACTCTTCGAAATTCCCCAGATCGCTTCCCTGTTAACCTTGAGATAAAAGCTTTATCTCGGACGCGATAATGAATTCCGAACAAACCATTTCCATCCAGAAAAATTACGTTTGAGGTATTAACTTTTCTTAATCGGTTTATTAAATTAAAACAAATCCTAGCAATTATTGAGTTGCGGGTTTATTAGTCTTTTCTTAATCCATTTTAAAAGTCGTGATTCTATCTTATCATTGTTTTAAGCAAGAAACATAACTAAGCGTCTTATATTATAAAATTATAACTATTTCTATCTCGATTTTTAGCAGTTTAGGAAAATAAATAATCCCAAGAATTGACTTTCTTACAACTTAATATAGAATAATATATAATAATATTTATACTCCGTATTGAGTCACCTTCTCGCTGTTTCATGGCAATTGTGCCCATTAGTGCATACAGAAAAGAAGTGGCTAATTGAATTCATTTGAAAACAAAAGCCAGTTTTTAATTACCCTATATTTTTTGCGCCTGTTTTTCACACGTGTACAGTAAAGTGAGGTTTGAGTGCAGAAAATGTATTCGCGTCGTTTACTCGCGACATTGTTACTCAAGCGTATATTTTTTTAGGTCACCAATAAAATTTAGGTCAATTTGATTATTTATCCCTACGAGACATCCGGATGAATATATTTTCTGGGTCTACTGGATCGATGGACATGTGTGCATGGAGAGGGAAGCGACTGATAGGTTGGAGCCTTGACCGCGGCGGATAGCTCGGTGGTGGTCTAGTGACGGCTAATTGTTTTAAGTCCGTCATAACAAGCAAAGCCACTTTGAACAACGCCCCAGAGACTGACGTTAATTAATGCTTCACGCCCAGACAACCGGCCTAACAATGCCAGTCATGTCCTCCTTCACCGAGCTAAATTCACGATGGTACTATTGAGTTGAATTAATACTCGGACCGGCTATTTCCTTGATGGAGGTCCAGCGAAATGGATATCCTCCATTTGGCCCGCTATTGGAGACATTCGTATATATTAACATTATAGACAAAGTCGTACGATTCCACTTCGCTTTTGAGCGAGGTGTTAAATTCTTGACGTGGAACGGGTCAAACCTTATTATATCTTAATTATGATTACTTCGGAGTAACGAATAAATCAGATTAATTCAAAAATATTACCTCGATCTATGCAGATGATTTAAGTAAGGTCAAGTTCATAACTTATGTGCCAAAATAGAGGTATATTTATTTTTTTAATAATTCGGAAACTTATTTTTCACATTCATCTGTGGCTTTCATCAATTTTCGATAAAATAAAAATTCGATGTTCTATCCGGGCATTGTGTTATTATGAAAACTTTTCCTTTCTCGACTGGTCTCTCGCCTTCTTTTAATTGTCGATCCTTGAAGCTAGACAAATAAAATATTGGAAAGGTTTTAACGAATATTAGACGATGGGCTCACACTGTCGCTCGTCTAGTGAAATAAATTGGACGAAATGACTTGAGTTCCTCACACTTCCTCAGTGCTCTCGTGGAGCAATTAACGTCGTTTAATATTTATGAATGGAGGTTTGAAGAGGTGTCGGGGCCGAAACAAAACCATTAGGTGAGTACGATCGAGGGCACCGTTGAATGGCGGGGGGGGGAGGATTCCTAAGCAAATATTTTCAAGATAGGAACGGAGATTAGGAGGGCTGGAAGAAGAGGAGGGACAGGAGATCCTAATGAATACAAAGTTGCTTGTCGGCAAAGTCTTGTCCATTAGGTAAGCGGCTCAGACTTACAGCCCCGAGGGGGGACCGGGGCCGCCCCCAACAGTCGTTCACAATTGCCCCATGCTATGTACTCAAATTAGTCACGGATAATGCCATTATCCTACTACTCGGGTAACTGCACCTGTCGCATATTATTATTGTTCTAGCGACCGCAAAACGATTAAATACACTTTCGTGTACTATTGATCGCTCAAATACCATTTTTTTAAAATCATTATCTCGTCAGATATACAAACATTTTCCAATTTAAAGAAATGTATTAACTGCTTGTAACAACTATGTATGAATTCAATTGATGTGAATGGTCGTTAATATTATAAAATGAGATCGATCGCCGTTGTATACCAGTGAGTGTAACGCAGTTATTATCACATAGATAACTGAAAGCTATCGACGACTCCAGGAAGCAACGGTTACATCATTAAGAGGTGAGTGTTGGTGAAGATTTCGTATTTGTCAGGAACTATTAGCCTAACGGAGATCCCTGGGGAGAACCCGAGTAGAGCAATTTCATCAAAGATGGAAAATATAGTCAATAAATCTGGGCAATGAAATATTTTTCCCGTATTCACGCGTCGCGCTGGTAATGGAGGCAATTCGTTTAGAACTGCTAGTTCCGAGAGAGTAGGCTAATTTATGTATCGAACTCGGTCCGTGCCCTGCCTCTAGGCGAGCCACTGAAATTCAATGTTCGTTAGATGTAATACCCAGCTAGTAAGAAAAAAGGTTCGGCGCTTGCGCTCTTCCGAGGGGCGAAATAACGAAGTGAAAGCTAGGAGGAAAAGGGCGGATAGAAGGAGAGGGAGGGATTGTGGGAGAAGAAGGGACGGGTCTAAGGGAGAGGGCCTGCTAATAATACTCGGCGGCGAGCTGAAGCCTGTTTCTTTTTCCCTTTGCGCAATCATTCTGAATGAGAGAAGGTGGAGAGTAGAGGAGGCTCAAAGCCGGGCTGTCCCTCTACCCGCCGGGTAATTACCATTGTTAGGTATTCCGGTCGTGCCCACCTAAACTGTGCCACTTTTCAAAGACTTAATACAAGTATTATTTGCCGGCTCCCCGGGTCCGACCGGCCCGTCAAGTATTCAGACCGTGTAGGGACAATTTTATCCATTATCCTCCAAGTTTTGTGCAAATCCGCCGAGTTTCAAACGGGCCGACGCGCGGCTATTTCAAAATTTCCACCTATAACGTATTCCGGGCGTCTATCCGGCTTTCGGGTGTACGCCTTTCGGGGAATATTATTTTAAAGTTCCCGAGGATTTTCTTTATTCCATTATGAAAACTGATTGTAAGTAGCCTCGGCTATAAAGTAACTTCAAATAAACCGATTGAATCGAGCCTACATCTAATTTATTTTGATAAAGGAGATGTGCTGGTATCTTGTTTTACTTTAGTCGAGAATATGCGCCATCCGTTATCAACTCCTGTTTCGATTTTCTCTATTGACAATATCAGTATATCCGCAAATGGCGAGAGACTGTTATTTCGTAGTAAGAGCTAAACGTCGTTTTATATTTTATTTACAAAATGTTATAGTTTTTCGTACATTGTAAGACTGCAGTAATTGAAAAACTCCCTCTCGTTTTATTGACTATTAATAACACGATAACATTCGTACCCAAAACAGTGAAGTACAGTTCGCACTGGAGGAGCAGACATTTTTGGACGGCGTAGGCGGTTTCCGCCGGGGGAAATCCTCTATTCCGTATGAGTGTAATTTGATTAAGCGTTTAACGGCGCTGTAGGCTTAGTTTGGCTTATTGCTCAGTTGTAGCGTGGAACAAGGTGATAGCGGGCGGCGCAATAAAGGAGGGCCGGGCGGGCTAACATGCTAATAGCAAAGCCCCTCAGTGGGGCCTCCTCCAGGAGTTGGCGGCTCACCCCGGGACTCTCAACTCTGCGGCATCCAACTCCTGGCTCAATTCTAATCCCAGTTTTACAAGTTTACTTTGTGCTACCCTCACCCCTTGTGCCGCCCCTTCCCTACCCCGGTCGGCTTGTCTTTAGCCCCTGATTGAGTGGCCAACTTGCCAATGAGTTGGTCTATCCCCGCCATCCCCCGCACCATTCCCGTTAGTAACCACCCGCAAACTATAAATAGTGCTTGGGCCACGTTCGCCCCGCTAAATGCATTTTAAGGTACGCGACTGCAACACTATTCAGAACAGGATTGTTCCGTTATCGACTAAATTTTTCTCCATGGCGATAAAGAACTTTTTCGCTATTTCCCCATGAATATCCTAAATTATTCTGAAAGCGTAGTTCCAATTCTTTCACTAGTTGATTTATACGGCATGAACGGCAGCTCTTCAATGAAGACAATGTCGGCTCTTGTCTCGTGACGGGTCGGTTAATAAAAACTGTTGTACCTCCGCCGCTAAGAAACGGTCGGAGCCGAGAGTCCAATATGATGCTGTGTTTATACTTTTTTATAACACGATGAAGCGTACCGAGCGGATGCGGGATGAATAATTTACAGTAGAGCAATTTTCTTAGGGATGGCGGGGAAGGAGGGCCCCGAGTCAACCGGGCTTCCATTTCTGAGAGTGGCTCAATTTCACTTAGTTCAACAGAGCCTCCTACCGCGTTACCGAGCGCAGGAACACGTACTTCAGCCCCCACACACACCAAAACCACCCTCGTACTCTGGAACCTTTGCATATAGACCCGGCATCGCCGCGAATAAATAACTTCTGGAGATGGAAAAAATAAGAAATCCGCCACATTGAATAGGACCCAGCATTTTTAACTACTTAAATTAAGCTCAGTATATGCATATTGTCAATGTGCATTAAATTATTAAAACAAATGGAAACATTAATGTCTCTATGAGAATCATCACACGTGAACTATTTGCAGAAAAATTTAGGATTATTCGTAGAAAGTAATATGTGGAAATATATTAAGAAAAGCCTACAAAGGTTGATCTCTATTAGAAATTAATATAAAATATATCAATATATATAAATACATAACGTGTTTCGACATATTTGAATTTTATAAGAACATTCAGTAACGTCAGTTAATGAACTAAATGAGTGTTACTGATATCGACAATATCGTAGAGCTCCGAGGCCTGAGAGGGGACAATAAGCAGTTACGGCTCTACCACTCATAGCGGACTCTACGAAGAATACGTTGAATTAAATATAGGAGAAATGCCGGGCCCAATAGTGCCCCAGTCGACTTGACCGAACTCTAAGTCAGCAAATCGAATTTACCCCGAGTACGAACGGAGTTAGGTTGATTGCGTAATAATAAGGGTTAAGAGGAGGGGGGGGGCCACGCGAACTCCGTTCAGGAAACGCGTATCGGCCGGCTGGCTTGCCACGCAACTGAGGCTGGCACGAACACAACAAATCAGAATTTGAACGGCCGCCCACGCCAACCGACCCGCCGCAAAACGCAATACGTTTGAATTAATTGAAAGCCATCAATCGCCGAACGGGCCGCGAACATTGGAATGTTTATCGGGTAGAAAATATTCTCGACTTTAACAACTCCTTTTTAAAGTTGTTCAGACCCTATTGATTCCATTTACTGCAAGGCGACTACGTATAAGAAAGAGTTTGCGAAACTGACACATTTTGAGGACACAAGATGAAAGGCCGTTTTCAGGTTGAAAACGGTGTAACACTGCTCAATAAAATCAATGATTGTATAGGATGAAAATATTCGAATGACGGAGGACGTTACAGACAGAAAGGTACAAATTAATGTGAAAATCTTAATCTCTTATAATCCATAATTGAAGCAAGACCACACCCCGAAGATACTTCTCTACATTAAAGTTATATGTAATTGTGTATAGTGAGTAAACAGCGAATTCATGTCATTACTAAGTGTAAAGAGTAGTATTTAGTTTATAGAAGAGTGCTTGAGAAACGCTGGATTTATTCGGGCTACATTAAGCGTATGCGACCCAAGTTCTTGTGTTAAGAACAGAGTTGAATATGTAAATTTTTGTTTGTTTTCATCTTTACAAACGTATAAAGGGGTGTGCCAACACTCCTATAATAATATAGCTATAATAATATAGGGATAATATCTCTTATGCCGCTTTTGCATATTGCAATTGATATTCTGTAGAAATTTAAAGGAATAAAGTTGCTGTAAAATTCTGTCGGGCAGAAACTCGTTTGAAATACCTATTTTGGGAATATCCGAATACCGAGAAAACTACGGTGTTAATTTAACGTATTGATTTATGCTTTAAATTGAATGTTATCAGTATGAATCGACGTGTCTTCAAAATATAAAACGCCAGGGAGCTGGAAATTTCATCCCTATAATCCTTTACAGTGATTATTGGAGTGGCCATATTGGACAATACAATTTTGACTCGAAAATCTTTACGCTTTGGAAATAAATATTTGGACACGCAATTGTAATTAGCTTACATCTGTACAACATATATACAATGCAATGAAGTATTTATAATCAAATATATATTATTTATTCTAGGGTGGGTATATCGTGTTACTGTTTTTTCTAATAATGTTCCATTAATTTTTTCTTTTCAATTAATATTCCAAGTTTCGAATCTTTTCCTCGATTTATATAAGAGGAAAACGGGTATTGAACGACAGTGGGAAAAAAAATGTAATCAGAGCAGCTTAAAAAAAAAGAAGGTAAAATGAAAAACCCCTGTTGGGTTGTGCGTTCGTTCTTGTAGGACGCGTTTGAAACAGACAAGGGGAACTAGTAGACGACACGGGCACGTCAACTCGTTTTTTACCCAGGGCGGCTTTTACCTCAATCCCGCCGGCCGACACACACTCCCTTCATCGCTGACAATTTTATTACTTTAAATCCGTTCCCGGTTTTCCCCTGTTTTCAGAAGAGGGGAAATCTCACCTAGTACAAATAAATTCCGGATCAGTTGTCAATGCCTATTTCCGTCGTAGCCATAAGGTTCAAAGATGTTTTAAGGTCTGGCGGCTCAAATTAGTAAATCCCAATCTTACGTTTAACACATTTTAAAATTTTTCTGTGCATGCATAGAATGAACCGGCGATATATTATTAATCAACATGCAGAGAGGATATCAAGACGTTGGAACTTATTTCCCACAGTTTTCCCATTAAAAATATAGCTATATAATTAAAACATTTTTCCTCGATTTATAATTGCTTCTTAAGAATAGGAGGAACACAGTTTCGTTGGTGTTATTGCTTTCAGACGGTACATTTGGATCGGTGGTTGCGGAGCATACGGCAACAAAGTCGGGCAGGCGTTTCTGTCTCCAACTTCCCCCAGAAGACTAATTGAGGAGGAGTCGTCTTCTGGAGTTCGAACTAACTTTGCTGATGTCAGCCAAGTAAACGGCATAATCCCATTCGGGCATTATATAATAATAATACGACGACTCCAGATGCAGTGCGGAAATCCGTGGAAGTTTGAAGGATAACTATAATTCCAACATGTGTAGGGAAAGTGAAATAATACCTCGGGCATGTCAAATAGAGAGTTCTTTAATTGATTTTCAATTTAAGTGGATTTCGAGTTAAATTTTTTTGGAGGTAAATTCATGTAAAAATGTAAGTACACTACATGAACTAGTTCAGATCATACTTACACTGCACTGCAGAAATATTCGGTATGATCATACATACCCACTGTTTGCGATTACTTAGTCGTATTTAACCAAATAATATACACTGCCGGAGTTGAAATTCAACGTAATGTCTACGAAAATTACAGTAAAGCAAAATCGAACCGATTCGATGCTGCGTTGGGTGCTAAAAGGGACGGTAATGCGGTGTGGCTTAACCAAATCATAATTGTCCTGGTTTTGCGATGCGGGAATGAAAGCGAAGAGGGCCGAGGGAGGAGGTATGACTGGGGGATGATGTATTGGGGTCGTTTGGGGGCGGCGAGCACCTGTTGAGGAGCGGCCCCTCATAGGTGCCACATCGGCCCGATACTGGAAATTGGCGGGCCCCCACAATTATGTACCGCGGCCGACACGTATACCTTTCGGTTATTGACTACGGGCTCTCTTCAGGCGCGTTCCCTTTCGAATAGGGCGCCCCACCAATAGGCGTCTCTCTCGCATATTCGGCGATCCGTGAATTTTGTCACCAATCTTGTTGTTCCGAGGCACATTCCCGTGCTGATGGAGCTGCCAAAGTAGAAAATGAAAATTGCTTGATAACTATACTGGATTTATTAAGTACAAACAATTTTAAAACGTTTAAGGTTTTAATTTTCAAACTTTCGGAGTGACGCGATAATTATAATTGGTAAATTTAATATACATACCACAGATTTAGGTGTTTCTGCCCCCTCTCGCTGGTCAAGACCAAACCGGCGATTTATTTTTTGTGATAATAGGTTTAGCCGGACAGAGTGTTGTTGCAGTAAGCAAAAGTAGAAAAATATCTTGGGAAAGATGTTGCTACATTTTTGACGGTTTTTTATTGGCTTTCCTCTGTTGCTGAACTGTAACATGAGCTACACGAAGTTAGTAAGCCGATTAAGCCTCCAAAACTCTTTAAGCTCATAATCCAAAAGAGGGCTCTCCAGACTTAGTTAAGCCTGAAGGACCACAGTACTTTTTTGCATTCCAGGCCGAGTTGAATACTTATTCATTTATCCTGAAACACTTTTGTAAATATTCTCAAGGAATATTCCAAATATATTTGGCAAACATGACTGTTTTGTTCTATCCATGGAAAATTATAGGAGAACTGAAGGAATATGTGTTCCGGGGTGTTGCTCGTATGCACTAAGTGTAAAGATTATAGTCCGACAAACGAACGAAATGTATCAATCAGGGCCCGAAATGGGATCGAGCGTCATGTTTTCGGCGAACGGAGCGCGTCGCCTTATGCAGCGGCGGAGTCAAAGTAAAAAAGGGAGGTGGAGCAAGTTTAATTTTTTCCCAGGGGACTTTCCACCGAGCCCCTAGGTATAATATCCCGCAAGAAATTCGAGTAAAAAGTTTATTTTTGGAAAAATGAAAACCCCTCTGAAAATAAATAATTTTCGTGGGAAATAAAGTCAATTTGAATTCAACAGGAGTTGTTTGTATAATGCATACTTTGCTAACGAATCTTCCTTTCCTATAACTGGAAGCTACTTTGAGTGAGGCAGTTATTAAGTTATCTTACACAAGTACCTATATACAATGCATTTTCTTTACAAAACATGTATGTACGTGCTATGCAATAATAAGTTATATGATGTTTCTGAAATATTTGCCGGAAAATTTCACCTTTATTTGAATATTATTGAAACGTTACCAAGTATTAATAGATTATGTCTAGTCCACAGCTAAACTGAGGATATTGAAGGAAGGGCTGTACTCTGAAGAGCCGTCCTGTAGACGCTTATTTAAACGCATTTGCTCAGTCCCTGTCCCCTCCCCCCCAAAAAAAACGTATATAAAAATAAAAAGAATATATGAGGGGCAATATTTTCGCTCCGAATACGTCGGTGAAAATTGCCGGTTTGGAAGGTCCGTTCGAAAGGTAATGAATAGTGTGAACAATTCATTATTCACATGTAGATGTGTACCAACCGGTCCGGGGGTTGGTCCCCGCGGGACAGCGGACATAATCGCCGGCATTAGCATAACTGCACAATTGTCCGACGCCAATCGTTCGAAACCCAAGTTCGATTCGAAGCCACGGTCGAAAACTTGCCCCCGACGAATTCACTCGGGAGTGGATATGTATTTATTTATTAGTATATATTTCATATATATAATATTTCAGAGCTGCCGTCTGCTATTTTATGTTCGGAATTAATAATAGTATGTAAATGTGGCGTTTCAATTGGCCTCTCGGGATATTTTACTTGAACGAGCGTCCCTTGACATCGGGCCAATTGTATGGAACAATTTTGAAAGATCGAATCCAGAATGCCTAATCAACTGATTAGGTTCAGCAAACACCGACCAGAGATTATTTCATTTATTCGGGAGGTCTCCAGTATTTTTTCTTGAAATTTTTTTTCTTGTTTTATTTTTTATTAAACCCCGTATTACGGAGTTCGGCTTGATTAAATATAGAATGAGGATGTGTTCATTCTTTCCGATTGGAGAACGGGGAGGCGGGATATCGAGGGACTTATTAAAACGCTACCTGGGTATACGTTGTTCGGGGAACCTATTTTTCCCCTTCCTAAATATATATATAATACATATATAATACATAATATATATAATATATACAATATATAATACAATTCTGAAACAATGTTATCATACTAGTTAGAGATTTAATTTAGAACGCAATGTATGCGTTTAAGAAGAGCAAATTTTTAAATTTGCTCAGTATTTAAATAATATTTTACTTTTATTTCAAAAATCATTTCCGAACGTTACTGGAAAATTTAACTGTCAGTTATCGTTCGAAAACTAAAAAAATTACGGGCTATTTTCAGAACAAACGTGGTTCCATCACCGTCTCTGGCTGCGTTAAAAAACAGTTTCGATGAAAGAGATGCTATATCATCTCTTGGTAGGCCTCCAAAATTCGATATTATTGAATAACGCGGCAATGGGGGAGCTGGGGGTCCCGTGGGGTTCGGGTTTGGGTTTGGGTTTGGGGGACTGCTGTCTGATCTGGCAGAAATAGCCGGTGCCTAATGCGTCCAGCCCAAATGCCACTTCCGCTCGAACCGATTTCGCCGGATATCAGAGATATAATCTTTTATGCGATACAGGACTCGCGTTTACGTTCAATACTCAATTATATCCCTTGTCGCCATTTGGATTTGGTCCAGAGGCGGGACTGCAAATTCGGGCTTTACACTCCCGATTGAATTTTCTTCTGGTTGCCTTATAATTACATATTTGAAATTACATACATATAATGATAAGATTTACATGACCTCATGAAGAACATTATACAAGAACGCCGAAGATTTCATGTGTTTCATGGGCATCCTCACTGCACTGTCACTGTCACTTGTACTGTATCCGGGGGAGCTAGTTTATGGGTGCAAGTGCACCCAATGAACTTTAGTTAAGTACATTTCCGCACCACCCTCAGGGGGCACTAGTTCGGTCGGCGCCGTCTAAGCAATAGATTCTAGACCGTCAAGACAACTCTGTTATGCGGGTCTGCATTAGATCGCCGTAGTATCTTCTTCAATGCAGACCACTAACTCTCTCGCGTCGCACGACATTATGTTGGATTACATGTTGTTATATACTTGGATTTTATGTAGTTGATAAGTCTAAAATACTAATACCGTTTAATAAATAAACACCGAAAGTGCCGTTTACATTTTTAAATTTCAAATTCCATCTATATTCTCCTAATTTATTATTTCGTCCAGAATATAAATTAGGTACAACACCGAAATTGGTTTTGGGGCGTTTTCAAAGGGAGTTGAATTTATAAAGGAAAAAATCATGGCTGTGTCGGAAAACGGACGGGGGAGTCGTACTGCGTTTTAACGAAACGTCGGAGTGTGAAATAAAATCAAGAGTCTGTGTTGTGAAATGTAAGCCGAAAAGGCTTTCAGAGGTAGCGTCGGGGCTAAGAAAGGATAATTTTAACAATATTGTTGTTTAAAAATTAAGCGAAGAGCTATGAGCGCTCGTTTGTGCAATTAATTAAGCGACCAGACTGTCATATTTTTCCAGATGATGTTTGTACCGGAGAGGGCTCCCGGATAGGTTAAATTGATCGCGCGGTTAAATTATATATATCGCTCCTTCGTGTTTTTTCCCCCGCTAAATTTTTGGTAAAAGAAACGTTTCACTCCCATTCAACGAAACGACAAACCGCAATTATGGGAAAATATTCGTTTCCTTTTGTGGCGTATTTCCGTTCCTTCTTGTTTTTGTTCTCCTGTCTGGGAAAATACAGAAATTATCTTTTCGAGAGATTCTTCGCCGAACAAATTAAATGTCGTGCGTATGCTCTTATCTGCCCTCACAGATAACAGCACGTCCGCAATGGGTGAACCTAGTATTTCCTATAACGCCGAATATTCGACTTATTCCATGTCGTACAATTGACAGTCATTCCCCTATATTTAGAGTCGCATAAATATGAGGCTGCATAAAAATTAATTTTCTATGAATGTAATTATTTAAAAATATTTCAGTTAGAATTGAAAAATTAAATTTCTCGTCACATGACTGCCCAAGGAAAGGAGAAAACTGAGTGAAAGTTTCGCTCTATTGCACGAAAAATAGAGCAATCATTTTATGACAATTGCAAATTTATTTACGTTAAACGTGGATACGTATTTCCCGATTACTTATTTGAAGTAAAATTTTTAGAATTCCCTCAATATTTATCAGCGACTAGAGCAGTCCCATTGGGGGAATTTCACTCGATTGTAAATTGTGAACGATGATAAAACACCATTGAGTTGGCATTAATAATTCGGTCGGGTAGGTCGGTGTGGGTGTGGGCCGGCCGCCGGCCTATACGGGCACCTTCTCGGCAAACGGGTCGATCCGGGCCGGCCAAGAAGTCAATTAGTGGGCGGCCATTCAGGCTTCTTAAAAAGCAATCTTCGCGGGGCGGCTCGAGCGATGCGTGAACTCCGAAATTGTTAGCGGCGTGGAAACGAGCGGTAAACAAGCCCATTAAAAGGTCGGGCGCGGGGAGTGAATGTTTCATCGGGGCCCCCCCCGAGGATTAAAAACTGGGTCATCCCTGTTGTAAAAAAGTCGTTTGGAGTCCGGCGCACTAACTGGACCGACTAACGGCCCCCACCGCCGGACAAGAACGGCTCAGTTTTTATTGTTTCCACCTAAGTAAACATGAAAGCTCCCCCTATTCAAAAATTCCATTGTGGGCCTTCGCTTAAGTGCTCGCCCCCGGTGTGTGCACCTTTGCACGCGTCTTCCCTCGCCCTCGCCCAATTAAACTATCGGTTTTGTTCTCGGAGACGACACGCGGTCCTAATCTTCTACCGGCTTTACAGCCTTTGTCCTCGTGCAATTCAATTAATGCTATATATGTTTCCCTTTACAGTTATAAAATTCCTTTCTCCCTGCGAGTCCCAAATAATTTATCTACGCTCATTGATCAATCGTTTTGTGTATAAAATATACATCCGTCTGCCCTCCACGAAATAAATTATTTAGGAGAAAATGTATCCCAACTTCGTGATATTTATTCGTAATATATTTGATTGACTAACCTGAAGAGTATATGAAGCAATGTAGTTTAAAATTTTGGATTAATTACTCCTATTGGGTAAAAGAGGGACAATATTTTTCTCATATTCTCATTAGATAACCAATTGTTACAATAATGTATGCAAATGTTAGCGAAACGTCTAAGTAATGACGTCTGTGATACCATTTCCAAATCCTCAAGTTCAAACTGGATAATTCACAATATACTGAAACATATGTGTTTAAAGATAGAATTATCGTGATCTAACAGAAATCTGACCAATTTCTCTGAAGATTTCAGAACGTAATAAATACGCGTACAGTGTGAACCTTGGTCGGTGTTATTCAACACACCCGCAGTTAGAAAAATTCTTTTTTCATTTTTAGTCAAATTTATTATCTGAAATATTGAAACGGCGATATGTTGACTTGAGACATGCAACTGGTGGTTAGAATGGGAGGGTAAAATGATGATGCTGGCTCTCCATTTCTACTTAGTCTCCGTTGCCGTAAACACTATAGAAGAGAAATTTATGTCGAAACAAATTTGGAACTCAGTATATATAATAATAAAGTAAATTCAGAAATTAGAAAGCTCTTCTTTCTTGCAATAGATTTATGCACTGTTCTACACCATATAACCTGTATGCAATTGAATCGATGGAAAAAACTGTAAGCAGAGTTAACATGCCTTTAAATTCCTGCTTTGTAAAATTATTTATGATATAGGTCGTTTTTTGAGTAATAGTTATTATTTTATAGCAAAAACGGATAAAACCAAGTTAAGTAGAGGCAAATATTGTATTTATTTGCGATTTCATTAGATTAGTATATCCACTGACTCAACAAATGACATTCACTAAACGAAGTAGAGATTACGTTTATATTAATGTTAATCGTTTAGAACGTAGTACACACGAAATCTACGATTTAAATAATCTTCGTCACAGAAATGTTCTGATAAAATTAACTAAATTAAGCTTAACAAAGATAAACCCCTGTTGCATCCAACTACCGAATTTATCGAAGAAGATACTACGGCGCTCTAATGCAGACCCGCATAACAGAGTATGTCTTTCTTGACGGTCTAGTATCTATCGCTTAGACGGCGCCTACCAAACTAGAGCCCCCTGAGGGTGGTGCGGAAATGTACTTAACTAAAGTTCGTTGGGTACACTTGCACCGATAAACTAGCGCCCCCTGAGGGTGGTGCGGAAATGTACTTAACTAAAGTTCGTTGGGTACCCTTGCAACGATAAATAGCGCCCCCCCTGAGGGGGTGGTGCGGAAATGTACTTAACTAAAGTTCGTTGGGTACACTTGCACCGATAAACTAGCGCCCCCTGAGGGTGGTGCGGAAATGTACTTAACTAAAGTTCGTTGGGTACACTTGCACCGATAAACTAGCGCCCCCTGAGGGTGGTGCGGAAATGTACTTAACTAAAGTTCGTTGGGTACACTTGCACCGATAAACTAGCGCCCCCTGAGGGTGGTGCGGAAATGTACTTAACTAAAGTTCGTTGGGTACACTTGCACCGATAAACTAGCGCCCCTGAGGGTGGTGCGGAAATGTACTTAACTAAAGTTCGTTGGGTACACTTGCACCGATAAACTAGCGCCCCCTGAGGGTGGTGCGGAAATGTACTTAACTAAAGTTCGTTGGGTACACTTGCACCGATATACTAGCGCCGCCTGAGGGTGGTGCGGAAATGTACTTAACTAAAGTTCGTTCGGTGCACTTGCACCGATAAACTAGCTCCCCCGGAGACAGTACAAGTGACGGTGCAGTGTGGATGCCCGAAAAACATCCAAAGCGCCAAAAGTGACTAACACCGCTACTGAAGATGGCGAGCAGCCGAAACCGGTCTAGCAAAAGACCAAACCAGCGAGAGGAGACGGTAACACACGAAATCTAGGGTAATGCTAATCGCTTACAAGTCAGATGATGTTAACGTTTTGTCAAATGTAACACTGTAACACTGTTTCGGGGTAGATAAACAACAGCATCGGGGGTTGACATCACAACATTGGAATGTTTTTGGAGGGACTTATGTTTGTTTGTTACATTCCGACTGACACGCACTGAAATGGATTACTGTTTCTGTAAATAAATGATAATTTGAATTAGAACGTTTCACTTTGTTGGGCCTACATTTATTCTATAATTGGATACTCAGTACTTTTCATAATATCCTGCATGTTGTATTATAATATCTCAAATATTACCATAATATTACAAATAATTGAAATAGTAACTACGCTTATTTTATAAATTATAATTGATAATTAATTTACCACCCTTTTTCAAAGATAAAATAATATAGTTACAGTTTAAAGTGTCGGTAGCCATCGTTATTAAAATTTCAAAGACAAACACTTTGGTTTAGGAATATAAAACTGAGATACTACTAGAGAAAGAAATAATTCTTGTTTTGTAAAGTTTCTGTACGATACAGATGGGTTTTATGCGAGTGTTAGAAACGGGGACGGATTGACAGAGGAGGGGTGGTCTCCAGGTTACGGGGCAATCGGAGGTTATACCGGTCTGGTCCCGCCTCTCGCCAACTTATCCCTCCGGCTAAGTCGTGCTCTCCAACTCCCGGGGTAATGCAGTAGTCCGCCCGGAGGTCAATGGGAGAAGTATTCGGCTTTCCGAATTCACTGAATGGAATTCTCCTCCCTGCTGCCAATAGTTGGGGGGGGGGCGGAGAGTCGGGAAATGAACAGCGCTCGGGCTCCCTTCGGCCCCCCTTTGTTGGCCCCCGAAGAAACACCTGATGTGAATCGAAAATCCTCTAATTCGCCCCCTACCCCATCCGAGCTTCAAGTAGGATAAATTAACCGGGCTAGTGTCGCGGACTTAACAGCCCAGTTATACCGGGATAATGACTAGGGTATATCTGTGGAGTTCAAAACGTGCGCACTGTTTAATATTGAGCGCTATAATATTGAATATTATAATTTAACTTTGTTAGAATTTTTGTTTTGTCCGAATTGAAACAATTTGTTTCAGTGGTGCTCTAAATCTAAGATCGGTAGAAAATCTACTTTTCTTTTTATGATTTACGCTATGTAAAGGTATTGTATTAAATTCTGAAAAGGGTGCATTGGGTAGAAAAGAAAGTGATATTGCCTGTTTTCATCACCTGTAATGAGTTGGCTAAACTCGTCGCAATAACCAGACAATGTAATAACAGGGCGGAATGTCGGATGGGCACTTAAAGAGACGTTAACTTTCGAATTTGGCGCCGTTAAAATAGCACAGTTAAAATAGCGTTAATTTTAGAGCGTTTGACTATAAACTCGGGAGAGAATACACGCGGGCGGAACGACGTAGGCTTTATTACAGCCGTGGGGGCCCTCGGCCCGCCTGCCCTAGGCTTATTGTTCGTTAAGTAAATGGGCTATAAATCGCGGCGTAAATGTTCCTTGGTTTTTTGGTATTATCCGAAGTTGTACGGAAGAGCCCTTGGAATAGAACTATAGTCATTCTAAACGAAGAGCGCAATACGCCAGTCGTTAAAGAAGTCATTAACTTTTAGTTCCCTTTCAGAATTTTGTCGGTATAGTTTTATATCGTTAGTGATCAGTTGCAACGAATTCGGTATATTGCCCACAGTAATACGGGATTCTATCAGATTGTTTGCCCTTCTTGTTTCTTCTGACTTTATTAATATAATTTCGGTTTAATAATAAATAACTTTGTATATATGTTTATTAATTTACTTGAGCTATTATTCTTAGTTGAAGGACGGTCAAATAAGTAGTTAATACATAATTTAAGAGTTTAGGTTGAAAAAATTGGTCCCACTAGTCTGGTTGAATTTTCCATCGATGGACTAAGTAAATGGTCTAGGACGGTAGCCGTGTAATCTGAGGTGAAAATGATTTCCACTAGGTAAGGTAAATGTGGGGTCGCTGTCGTTCTGCACTGCAAACGTGCGTCTAATGAGGGGCCAGAATCGCATTACAAATCGAACTCCCTCTCCCATGAAAACGATAGCTACAGGACTAAGCACACTGGATAATACCCTAGTTCTAGTTTCAACGCCATTTGCGGTTACTCATCTTCCGCTCCATTCATAATCGATTTGTACGAATCGTTCCCAGAGAAACGAGCACGTAGTTCCTTTCATTCATGCCGAGAACCCCTTATTATATTAAGACGAAATGTGATGATACAAATTGAGCGCATCACGAAACGATCACCAAAAATTTTATTTTTAAAACAAGTAATATTTCGGTAAGTATTCAACAGACATAGTAAATATATTCCGGCGAACTAAGACAAAATAATGGAAATCTATTATTTAAAATTTTGAAATGATTCTTTTGTTGGCCTCTTACTACCACCTGCTCGTTCTTTACTGGCCCGGCACATTGCCGAGCTGTTAAATGAACGAGAAGTGAAAAGCCTCCCGTTTCCCGAATTTTCGGGGACATCCGGCGGGCCTATTTCTCAGAACATTACTCGATTAGGAAAGGTTCATTTTGCCGGTCCCGCTGACTCATCAACTCGGGGAGTTACCCTTCTCGAGCCCTCTCCCGCAACTATCCCGCTCTCTCTCCCTCTCCCACTCCCACTCTCCCTCTGTCTGAATGCGGCTCCAATGCCGGCAGCCTCTGATAGCTTCGGGATATGGGCCATCAGCGCGAATGATTATCCCAAGCGGGAGGACCCCTCGCCCCCACAGGAAATCCGATATCCCCCTCGGGCTCTGAATTCCCCGTATAATAATTCCCGTCCCCCTCACCGGTACTGATTTTCACCGCCGAAACCGACTCCTCCCTGCCCACCCTTCGGCTAATTCAATTAGCGCCGACCGGCTCCCGCCGGCCTTTCTATAATTTAATGTCTTGCGGCCGCCATCGCCATTCCGAGCTAGCCGCGCATAGTAAATATTTCTCGGCCGAAATCGATATTGGTCCGGCGTTATGAAACGGCGTAAACTGAAATATTCCTGATTGTCGTTCAACGAACTACGACTCCTAAAACACCGATTTTTCATTACATCTCCCCCATTTAAATCATGAACTACAGGCACTTTTTATAAGTAAATTCGATCGGTACCATAAAATATTAACTTATATGTATTACTTATATATTACTGGTAGTCCTACGCGATACATTATACCGTTATACTTTTTTAAGTAAGTCCGAAAAGTGGAGTGGAACATTTTTAATACTGGTTAATATCGACGATCGAATTTCCATATTCGGACGTGTCAAAAAGAAAAACCACACAACCATCTCGGAAGTATGTCGAGAAGAAGTAGCGAGGATTTGTGTTTTCTATTGGAGTTGCGTAAAAGTTGGGCGACACAACGTTGCGAGTGTTTACAGTCGGGGCGGGGCAGGGGAATAGTAGGGTGCCAGCCTTCAGATATATGTTGGCCGAGGAGGCAATACGTCAAAATCGGCGGCACTGAAGGGGGACTCGGGGCTGAGTTCAAAAGAGCGGCGGTAAATCAATGTCCCTTTATAGGAGGGCCGGCCAGACGGATCTGGGCTCCGAAGCCGCTCGTATATATCAATATATTTAGAAGGAGAGGGAGCGGGCGGGGGTGGCGGGGGGTGGCGAGTGTGTGTGCCGAGGGGCCACAAGTGAAGGGCCCTGCAAACAGGGGCCGCCACCCCCACCTCTCTCCCCTTCTCTTTCTCCAGTTTTCTGTTTGAGCTACCGCCCCCCCTCCCACTCTACACCTACAATATTTCTCCGACTAATGACTGCCTGACCGCTCTCCTCCTGTTCCCGATACCGCACAAATATTGTCGTCACCGCCATATCTTACCGGGCGGCCCTCTCTTGTCCAAGTGCGGGGAAAAAAGAGCGAAGAAGGGGGCCGAGTTATTGACAATCGTTAGCCGAGCGTCCACCGGACCCCCTTATAACTTATGTGGCAACCCCGGCCCCATAATGATCGGGCCCCCTACTAGCTCCGCTCCGACGTCGATTATTTGATATAGTCCCGGCGATGATAGTCCTTTGCCGGTCTTCTAATATAAACTTTCAAATAAGCGCATTTAGCTTTTTCACTGCCCCGATGTAATTTCGTCGATATAGTTCTTAGAACAGAACTTATGTGGACGTGTACTGGCAAAATCGTTGGCAAATTTATGATTGGTGTTGTTTGTACATATTATTAGTTATATTATTGACAAGATTATACACTAGGTAATAGTGATATAAAATGCTGACACGCTGTTTGTTACATTAACGAATCCTCTCTCTCTAACCCCAATAACGCATCGACGCTATTTAAATTTCTATAAATAAATTAATCTATCTCCGTACGTAGCTTTAAATAGAAAAACGGTATTTCGCTGCATTTGTCAAACGTTCGTTGACGTTTCTTGAAGATTCTAGCATTCAGTGGCATGTGTTGTCATTCCTATAATGGATGCCATCCACGCGTTAAACTGAAGTTAAATGGGCGCCTTGACATCTAGCTGCTGATATATTGCTTATTGTTCCGCCTCCTAAATCAAGGCCGCGCATCTGAATCATTTACCCACCTACCAACAGCTCTGATACAGGTTTGATGCTGGGAAATTATGTCTAAATATATTAAGCTAATATTGAAATTGTTCTTTATACACGTGCAGGTATTTAGGGAATAAATTTTCAGTGTCACGTTCCTTTTTTATGATATGTTTGAGCATAATACGTGTATGAGCACAATTCCAATGACACAATAATGACACATCTGTCGACTCCTGCCAGAGTCGAGTACTCAACAGAAATATAGCAGCTAGAACATAGCCCGAAATTATCAATGCACAATATTAATTCCGTTAAATTCATTAATTAAAAAAAAATCTCACGTATGTATTTTTCACACGTGTGTTTCTGCCTCCTGTCGCTGGTTCGGTCTTTTGCTAGACCGGTTTCGGTGTTGACAAACAGACAACAACCGCAGTACAAGTGACAGTGACAGTGCAGTGAGGATGCCCAAAAAACATCCAATGTGCCAGAAGTGACTAACATCGCTACTGAAGATGGCGAGCAGCAGAAACCGGTCTAGCAAAAGACCAAAACAACGAGAGGAGACAGAAACACACGGTTGGAATACCGTATCCAACCCCGAAAACCACAAAACAGATATTCTAAACTATGTATTTTATCTTTCCATGGTTAAGCGTTGTCATTATCTCATGATCAGCCCTGAGGTTATGCCATTGTTCATCGAGAATACGAATTTAAAACGCGCCCGAGATCGCCAATATTTTCAACGATATAAAATTTATTTTAACCGTAGATATACAAACAGAATATGGAAATACGTAGGCGAGCGAGTTTAGGGGTGGGAATCCCAGTGGGGAGTGAATGGAGTGAAGTGCGGAAGCGGGGGGCGATTTCTAGGAGGGGCAGGCTTAAAGCGTCCGCCTGCAGTCAAGTAAGAGGGGCCCGGCCGTTAATTGTCCGACGGTCGGGTAATAAAGCACCGCGAGCGGGACCCAGCCCCAGCCTCGCCAGTAAGTTATGCATGGTTGGTGGGGGGGGGCCTGTATGAGAACGGTGGCCGTGTGCCGCGGGTGAATTGTTTACCATCGTTGTGCGGGGGTGAAGGGAGGGAGGTCCCCCTGGGAGGAAGGCGGCCCTGTTTTATTCAGCCGAGACGCACTACCACTATTGCAACTAGCAGAGTGGGGCGCGCGTGGGAACCGCTCGGACTGAACTATTAATGAGGCCGGGAAGGAAGAGGAGTCCGGCCCACGGCCCGCCCTACTGTTGCACGATTTACTACGCGGACCGCTTTAACTATTCATAAAGGAGACGGACCGAAGAATTTTCCCCACTCCGACTGATATAGTTTGGGCCCGGGGAGCGCTCTTATTCCTATGACGAACTTCCTTCCGGACTTATTGCCGTCGGCGCAATATACTATACTGCACTAGGGTCGCCCGACGGGACCCCAGAGTGAATCTCTCTGATGGAATATCGAGTCATAATATTTGGAACATTCCTACCCTTCTGGGATCTTTTATTGGCGGGTTTACTAGCCTCGCGGACAAGTACCTTATAACAAATGTCCTAAATTTAGTACTACGAAAGTACTCGGGAGCTAGAACTATATAACACTACACTTCGTTCGGAAAGGAACCGTATAAAAAACGAAGGTGAGCCGTTCGGGGATTTACTGCGCCGTAGATTACTATTGGTATTAACGGCGGACATCTGGAAAATATTTATAGACCGATATATATTTATCAAAAAGTGGATTGGAGCAAAATTGATTTCTAGAACAATAATTTCCGTCGTTAAGTTACTATGATTGAAACCTTGTAGAATGTAAGAGATACGAACAGGACTGAAAATAAATGCCAAAACTTCCTTTTCGCCCGTCTTTCGCAAATTTAACCCCCGGATTCTCAGTAAATTGTTGGCATATTGCAGTGCGTTGCTTTACAGTTGGATAACAGTGTTGAAATGAATTCATACCACCGCTAATAAAGGAATACTGTGAGTGATGGGGAGAAGCCATATGCCGTATGACATATTTATTTAATATATTCCCAATGTATTTCTAAAACCGTTCACTAGTAATGTGTAGTCATTCTTCTTCCTGCCCTTAACCGAAAAAACTTTCCCCCGGCAAATTCCGTCTCTAAATTGATTTACCTAGCTTGGACTGGAGTAGGAATCGACGCCGTTTACTGAATGGGAGGACTTTAAACAATTCATGCTGTGTCAATATAAAGGGGGGTGGTTCTCCCCGTCCACACTCCCGCTAGTCTAAGCGTGCGTATCAAGCTCCTTTCCTACAGCATAAATTCCCGACACGCGAAGCCCGGAAGCTTCGTTACGCGACACATGTATTTCGGTCACGACCGAACGTCTCTTTCTCAGTTCACCAGCCTCGCATGAACTGCCTCTACGTATTATCTCGGAAATTAATGCAACGATTAACCGTTTACATGACTGTAGAACCATGATTTCAAAAGGGGGTTACTGGATGCATCGTTACACTGAAGGAATTAATTCATAACGGGAAGATATCGAAACGGCCGGTAGCACTTGTGTGCTCTGGTGATAAAAAACGAAGAAATATTTTCCTAATCACTTTTGTACGCGGAAATTGGCTGAACTTAGTACACTGTCTATCATTGAAGTTATTAAACTCAGCGGAGTTTCCTGGCTATATGCGTGATGTTAGTTAATGCTATATAATTGATATATTAATAAACTTGTGTTATATGGCGAATTGCGTATTTCGCCAAATTTCCATTCATTGTATCGAGCAAGTAATATTGGTACGTTTAATTGAAGTGTAGGATTAAACGGGAGCATTGAAGATATTATTGGTTAAGTTGTTATTGAACTGAAGTTACGAGATAACGTTCATCATAGTTACAACTACAGAGCTCGAAGCCGACCCTGAGTATTCGACAATAGTCATTGTAGATTACGGAGTTTATGAGAAACGTTCTTTGAATCCTCTTTTTTTATAATTAGCGATACAAAATTATAAATAAAATGTCTTGAAAAGCAGTTTTCTTTAATTTATTTATCAATTTCACATTTGAAAATATTCCACATCTTATTTGGTCCTTAGCTAGACCGGTTTAGGCTTCTCTCCTGTAACATACACAGTTAGTATCGTCCAACTGAACCAGTTACTAGCATATTGTTAATATCGGGATACTCTACGGGCGCTCGTCATTTGTATTTGCCATAATTCACATTGAACTGAAGCTGAGGACGGCGAAATTGTCCATCTATTGCGAAATATGAAACCGATATTCACTAATTAGTTTTAACAGGATTTTAATTCCTCTAATATTGTCACTGGACCTGGCCAACTCACCTTCAGGTCGGATCGTCGACACTCCGGCCAATTTTATTTTGGCCCCCGACCCCATGATAAGTTTATACGGTCCAAGTTAAAGCAGTAATCGTTTCCTCGAATCCCCCGGTAAACCGTGATTAAACTGGGGGGTGTTTGTTCGGCCTGCTGGGAGGTGGCGGGGGTGGGCGCGGGCAGTGGGGCGGCCCCTCTATTTTATTGGCCAAGTTGAAATTAACGATGCCACCTCCGGGGAAAGAAAGAAAGAAGGCTGAGAGAGAAAGAGAGAGCGTGAGGGAGAGAACTGGGGCACGGCCATACCGGGCCCTTCGTAAAAAAAGAAAAAACTCAACGATCGTCAAAAAACATTCTGCAAAATTACCGGCGAGAACTAATTCACTTGTTGGACTCTTTATTAGACTCCTAGTGGCTATGGGCTAGATATGGCAATTTATCTGAGTATGGGTTCAAGTTCGCTTTACCTTTAAGTAGGGACACGACTGTTTTCCTGTAATAAAAATTTAATCAAGTAATTAGCAGATTCTAGCACGGTGCTATACCAACTTACATTCACAACGCTCTAGCCATATTTTTGTTATTATACTTCGGCTTTGAGCTACTTTGAGAGAGGAGACACGAAGTAAGAGCTTTATACTGAGGAGAAATATCTCATAGAGAACAACCAAAATTAGGTTCCTTTGGCATTTATTTAGTGCTAGACGATTCAGCGAAAATGTTTTCTCCGCACAATTAAGACTATCGGAAATTATTAACAATAAAATAATTTCTGTAAATTTATCAATAGCTGAAAAAAAATCTATTTTCCTCCTCGTGAAATTATTACGGCGGCCGTCCTTTACGTTTTACAACTTGGGAATAAATCAGCGTTGAATTACTGACGTAAAAATCCGGACCGGGACAGGCATAGAACCACCCTCGGCCCCCCACTCAGGAAGTAAAAGTGCTGGCTGAAATCCGCGGCGCGTATACCTCCTTTAGTGCCATGTTATGTATTCCTGGGAGTTTGTTGTGGCTTTGCATCATCTCTCGCGTCCCCGGCCCTTTTCTCTTCCTACCGCCGTTAGCCTCAGCCCCAGATCGCCCTGCTCTTCCCCACCCCCACTTTTCCAGTCCCATTCACTTTCTGCGAACGGAGTCTAATTTCACGCCGCGTTTAATTAACGGCGGAATATGGAAGTAAAAATTATTATAGGCGTGTCATTATTATAGGCATCCCCCTCCCTCTTTATATTGGCCCCTTGAATCGTACCGGCTCTTTACGATCTATTAACCCTGTTAATGATCCCGGCGGCGTTTACACATGATATTCCTAGGCCACAAAGGTCAAGTTTATTTGTCTGAGAAAATATTTTTTCCTAGTAATAATTAATATAATAATATTAATATAAATGTTTATTACTTATTTAATAATCTGTTTGTGGCGCCTTGAATGTTCAGCGATAAATAAAATTACAAAACAGTGATGCAAACTAAGATGTTGATGTTAAATTACTGCGAACTATATTAATAGAAATAGATATTTTAGATTTCGTGTGTTTCCGTCTCCTCTGGTTTGGTCTTTTGCTAGACCGGTTTTGGCTGCTTGCCATGTTCAGTAGCGTTGTTAATCACTTTTGTCATTTTGGATGTTTTTTGGGCGTCCTCACCGCAATGTCACTTGTACTATATCCGGAGGAGCTAGTTTATCGGTATAAGAGCACCCAACGAACGTTAGTTACGTACATTTCCGCACCATCCTCACGGGGCGCTAGTTCGGTCGACGCCGTCTAAGCAATAGATACTAGACCGTCAAGACAACTCTGTTATGCGGGTCTGCATTAGAGCGCCATAGTATCTTCTTCAATAACAGGGGTCTATCTTTGTTTTCTAGTCGGTGTTTGGGAATCCTATTCTTCTTTTTAGATCATTAGGGTTACGTGGTTTATCTCTTTTTTGGATTATTGGGTGGTTGCAGGTGGTAACAAGCTTAATTTAGTTAATTTTTCGTTTATTATGCTTAGACGCGCCGACTTAACTAGCACCTCGTGAGGGTACTAATAACTACTAGAAATTTTTTTAGTGATGTTACATACAAACATCCAGTTCTTCTTGAATATGAAATAATAATATACGTTTATAAATGTAACAGGTGATGCGGGTTATTTTATTAAGCATTTCTTAATCTACTTATAAGTCTGTATGTGCGAATTAGGGAGAAAGTGAAGAAAAAAACAGTGGCCGTTCAGCAATTGTCTGCAGAAAATTGTAGGTAAGATTGTTTAATGTTAATCTTAAAATTTGTATCTTTTAAGCTGATTTATTTAGGAATGTCAGATTTGAATCTACCCTGTCTTAAGTCTTAATAACAGGAAGAATAGAGTCGTTCTTTTATTGTACACGACATAAGAATATTTCAAGTTGACATATCGCCTGTATTTTCGATGAGTTGTGCGACAACCTCTTTGCCCATGGCCGCGGTGTCCCCTGTCATGTCTACACATTGTAATTAACTTTCCATTTATTAACCGAGCGACACTCGGCCCGACGTGATACACTTAAAATGTTAAAAATTCAATTTAAATGCAAATCCTCCTAATTGCCCATCTTTACACAACTTTCGAACCAATTTTGGCCTCATTTTTTGTCGTGTTTTTTTACCTTCAATGTGTAAAATTGAATTCAGTAGTCAAGTCGTTGAGATTGATAAATAACTGTTGCCGTCTACTAAAAAGAAAATTCCTACAAATCGGTAAATGATCAGCATAGATGTCATTTGAAGCAACAATACACAGGGTATATATAAACGGATGGAAACTCATTCCCTACTTAGTGCCTTCAGTGTACTCAGCTTAGAACCTGAGTTACGAAAAATTCAATGTATTTTATATAATGTTGAGTTTAGCATCCATTTTTAGAACTGAATGCACCTAGTAACTCCATAAATGGGTGGCGTAAAGTTCCCAACTGGTCCTTTCGTTTAGGCACTGACGATGGTATTATACCGTAATAGGTCTACTAATTGACCAATCAAAACTTGACACCGGTCGTATCATAACGAACCTCGGTTGTAGACAGAATTCATACAATGCATACATCATTTCATTCAAACCATAGCAATTCTGGTCACAACTAGAAAACACCACTCAGTAGCATGTAATTATCCTATTATAATTACTGAATAATTATCAGACGGTCAATATCTTGTATCTGTTTATAGCGTTCATTTCTGTATACCCTTCTGCACCAGGAAACTTAAGGGTTAATATCCTAAGTATTGTTAACTGGAGCGACACCGGTGGACAAATTGGTGGTCTTAGACAGTACAAGTTTTTCCGAGGACATGGGACACATCTCGGGCCCTAGCCGTTAATAAGAAGCGGGCCGGTCTCCTCCCACCGTGTTCTTGTAATTGGGGGGTCGAGTTCGAGCCACCGCCAATAACGAATTGGTCTCCCCTTGCTCAGACATCGGCTACAGCTGACGGTAGATTGCCCCGCCGGACCCGAGGTGCATGGCGGCTAATACGCCCCTTTAATTGCCGCGAAAACCCGACCCCTGTTCCTCTTTGTTAGTGTTCTCCGCCGCTACAAAGTATTATACTAATCCCCAGTTCCCTCCAATCCGCTTCCGCCGTTAAGTGCTGACCTGGGATACTATCCCCTTCGTCCAGGAATTAGGAACATTCTTCTTATCCCACTCTGCTAATTTCCTATACCAAGTATAAGTTTATAAAGATAGCGAGAACGTGACTTGATTAAACACTGACTGAAGTGTACCGGAATTTCAAATATTAACAATGTAATTTATTTTCTGCCTTTCTGGTTGGCCTTTTCCGACGCCCGAATAAGAAAGAGCCTGGGATACATGGGGGGTGAACTGGGTGGAACACTGAGGAAATAAGGGGGACAGATTAAAATCAATAAGGCATTTGGAAGGTTGTGGATGTGCTCCACAGGTCGTGTTGAAATATGGGCCACTAAAGGAGACACTGGGCGCCGACGCTGATTTATGTGTTGGCCCCGGGACCCATCGTCGCCCCCGACGTTTATGTCCGGCTTAGAGCCCACCCCATCTCTCTCTCTCTCTCTTTGACCCCTTTTATGTTTTTTCCATTCTTGGCATCGCAGAGAGGCCGGCCTCCTAGCAGATTTTCCCCAACGCCACTCTAGTGTCGCCCCCGAACCGTCCGGTCTTAATGATTTCCATCAATTTTCCAGTTTACTGCTCCTAAATCTACCTTCCCGTGTTACATCCGCGCGGAAACCGCGTCCGTTACCGAAGTTATATAAAATTATAAATATTTTATAATAAAAATTGTTCGTAAATTGAAATTTGTAATTCAATGTACAGCTGTACATGCAGAAATTTTTGAATTTAATTCACATATCTACTCTTGATTGGGTGAACGAGCATAACTATGTTTTCGGTTTGCATATTTGTTGTACGTTTTTTGTAGTTAATGGAAAATGCTTCCCCAAAGATACAACAAGATGATTACCATTGATAAAAAATTTCGGATCCGAGGTTGGTTAGAACCGATTCAGCGCGGCAACCGCATTGAGTTCCCTACCGCATCGCCTTGCTTTGCCTTAAAGCATTTTTCGTGAAATGCTCACTGTATGGCGGCATCGATCGTCAACCCTCACTGTAAAAGATTTCACTTCTATGCCCCCAACCCTCCCGCCATCCCCTACACGGGCCAACCGATCATTGGCCGCGCCAGTTAAACTCGGTTTCGTTGTCGGAAAACCGCGGCGCGTTAGCGGCAAGCCGATAACCTGATATTTTTTGATGGCCGGGAGAAAAATAAAAATTCAAGGAGAGAGCGATATTAAATTCAACGCGCGATCGGAGCCGCATAAAGCTTTTTAATACCCGCGCAAGTGAAAATAGGAACGGGAAAAGGGCTAAAGGAAAATGTTCGAGGGACGCAGCCTCAGCGCCAAGTACAAATCGGAAATACAGGACACAGTTAAAGGAACGGCGAGATACTACAGGGTTGTATCTCAATAGGACCGAACGATTCTAGCACATTTACCGGAGATTATTTTGATGGCCGCAAACAATAACTAAGTACAAATATACTTTGTAAATGTGGGAGGATTTACGCCACCATGTTTGACCAAAGCCGAGTGATTGGGTTTCATTTAAAATTTGAAATGCGCATGAAATTCAAACCTGGTTCTGCCCTTTAAAGCAGGCTTCTTTATTTATTGACTCAATAGCTGCACTATACGTCGTCATACCGATGGTATTGTGCACCCAAACCACCTCCTGCGTTCGAATCCCCCATCGACAAGACCTTATCCCCGTCTAATTTCTTGATACTAAACCCTCAAAACTTACTTCGATTGCAGGTTAGTATTAAGCGCCTTATAAGTTGAGCCCATTATTCTATTGCTGGTTAATACTTTTTTGTTCTTATAGTAAACGTTAATATTCTTGTTCTTATCCTGTCGTGTAAATACATTAAAATATAGAAAAGTTTTATTCAAATGCCTTCCTAGCATGAAATACGTATGCATTTTAGTACATTTTAAAGTAATATGTACATGTAATTCTTAACAATGTTCACGTATTTGTAATGATAACTTCTACAATATTTCAGCTGTCTTTTAAATCAAGATGAGATAAAAAATAATTATATTTTTTAATAACATTTTTAATCTGTCCTGAAGCACAAAGTTTTAAAACATCAAAGGGGTAAACATTATTGTTTACATAATAGTTATTTCAACAAATAAAGCCTTATTCTAAACTTTGATTTCGTGGAATCAGGTTTTAATCCGATAATGAACTCCAAATACCTCAGTAAACTGCAAAAAGTGAATTTATTCAACTTGGCAGGCCTCAATTATTTCTTTCGATTTCTTTCGAATGATAAGTCTGAACTTTCTATTTGAATAATCGAACTCGCTATCAGATTTAATTTTCACCTGACATCGGCCATGAATAAGTTAATGGCTTAATAGCAAACTCCAGGAGGCCGGGGAAGGGAAGAAAGGGGCAAGGAAGAGATGGGGTTGACCTTCCGCTACACTCCACCGTTTTAGTGCCAAAGGGATCGACCAAGCTTCGTTATAAAAGTGATTTTACACTGCCAGAAAAACCTGTAACAATTAACTTCTTTATTGGGCTATATTAAAATCTAAATATAAATTCCAACTTTTTTTCCAATGTCAATCTCACGTTATTTTAACGAAAGCTACACTTTCATGGTAGGGGGTTACTGAAATATATAGTCTGGCTTACAGTTATAAATTAGGATCATCGTATAAATTCAATATCACATGAAATTACAGCAGAATCAAAGTTGGAATGTTTTAATTATTAAAGGAATGTAAATAATAATAGAAATGAAAATCTTTTAATCGAACCTCAACGATGTAATTACACATTCATGTATCAAGCTTTAATTATAAATGAAGTATTACGGTTATGTTCGTGCACGTGCGGTTAGTTTAATGTTCAAAGGGTTTGTAATACCAAATATAATCTTTCCTTTTAAACCGGAGACTTAATCTGTTCAGTATTGAAATCCGGGCTGAATTTTTAGGTCGCATATTTTATATTTACGCCGAGATTATGAAGTGGGAAAATGAGGCCGTTATGCGCCGCGAGTGACCCAATATTGGCAATGACCGAGGTTGAGATGGGTGATGGTTATTGCAATACCCGTATTCCTTAAGCTCCGTTCCCTCTTTTCTCAACCCCGGTTATGCCTTCATTTAGTCGTCCGAATTTCAGAGTTCTTGGGCTACATTTCATGTTGTTGGCGACCGCTTTTTATCGCCCGAATTTCCCGATTAGTCCGTGATGGCGGGCAACGCAATAATATTCCGTCTAGACTACATTCTTGATCACAACGTATTTAACGATACCTCAATAAACGCCTGCGCATTCAATTCTTGAAGCGTCGAACAGACATTTTATCGAATACGATATTCGCCTTAGAAGATTTGTCCGTTTTTTCTCGTTTCCATAAACGTTGATCAACTGTCTTCCATGAAAACAGAATATTGCAAACGTGATAAAAATACCTTTTGTATTAATGAAGGAATTTTACTTTTTCCGGGCGATTGATGTTGGCGAAATAAAGAATTCAAATCCATCATATTCGAACCTTGGCAAATAATGTCCGGAGATGGGAGGTTCCTATATCTCCGAGCTAAGACCGGATCGTGTGAAGTGGCCAAAGTGAAGGGGATTTCGTTGGACAGTCTACGGCCCTTATAAAAAGAGGTCTGGGTCTGGCCCAGTTCATTTGGTAAAAACCCGGTTTACTGGTAAATTACCAGTGCACAAGGCAGTGCACTCCTGCCCCGCCCCTCCACCCCCTGTAAAACGCTGCATTTGATAATGCCGTCACGATTCCGACCAGGAGGAAAACTCTCTACCGCTCGCATTTTCCTGTACAATGTGAATATTCCACTTCTTAGAGGATTACTAAACGCCATCGTGTTTCCCCTCCCTCTGCTTTTCTCTTATTTCTCTTATTTTTTAACTCAGTCGCAATACGGTTTTCTGTGTTCCGGCGGGGAACTAATTTGATATTAAGATATTATTCCCTCGAACATTATGGAGGAGATTTAACGATTTCAAGTAGTTAAATCGGTTAATGTTAATATCCATGGGTAGACAGAATATAATCATTACATTTTCAAAGTAATCATAATTGAGTTCTGCTGAAGAACTTATTAATGTTACTGAAAAGTCGTTTCTCAGTTATATTAAATTTAAAATATTTTGCCATATTATTTTTCTGCACATAATTAGCTTCAATTAATTGATTTTCCAAGTATGTAAATAAAAGAAGCTACATTTATCTATGTACTACTCATCGAACTGTGAGTACGAAATAATATATTATTTAAGCGACACTAATTGTCCACTCCTTGTGAGTTTAGTATTTAAGCCCTCTAGTAACTTATTTATCGCAATATATAACTGATTTCAACGAATTTGACAACGAGTTTTATAGCCGTATGTGCCATACGACAGCACGCTCGTGATGTAATTCATCCCGCCATTTCATATTTGAGTCATGCCCGCTAAGCAGCCTGTTGGCTAACAGCATTTGCGCCCGGACGACTATTCTTTTTCATTTTTTCCTTTTATTTTCCTCCCTTAACTGCCCGAAGGGTGGGATCTTGTTTAGTATTTACTGCGGATGAAAAACGTGCACGAGTCGAATAATAATTCGGCCAACTTCCTCCGCGGACACTCCGTATATAGTTTTTAGATCGGTGACCCATTTTCCGTACCGCGATCTTGTCATATTTCAAATATTTTTGTTTATTTTTTGGTAAAAAATGTTTACAGGTTTCTGTATCTATTTTTTTCATACATAATTACTGTCGTGCACTTCCCTCGATGAAATATTTTTAATTTTAGCATTAAACAGGTCGACATTGCTCTGTCGATTAGTGAGGTAGCTAGCTAGACCTGTCGGTTACCGATGTGGCACTGTAAATATTCTTGTAAATACTTATAATTCGATATATCTTTCGGATAAATCGGACGGAATAATTTTACTCGTGTAAGTTTTGCTTTTCTTTTCCATTCGCCTCGAGTGACGCGCTTGAAACGGAGCCAAGTACGAAAACTACGAAAAGTACTCCGGCCCGAAAGGTTTCCGAAATTTGTTTTTACATTTTCCTTCACGATTGAATAGCTACATTCACCACCGGCTTCAAGTTCCTATTACTGTAGGAAAGTCCCATTTCGACTGTGTAACCTGACGGGAGTTGGGCCCGACATGCCGCTTCGTCCCCCCCCCAACCCTCATCCTCCGATGGTTCCCTTCGACGGAGATAACACTGTAAACTTTGTTCGCAGAAGACGCTCAAGCTCGGCGAAAGGGCGCCTTGGCCGTGTGGCAACTATTGCCCCCTCCGGATCGTATCCTCCCAATAAAAGCACACCTGTCGGAGTTTGGTGCCGCCGCCGGAGAAGATATTCCGGGGGCAGGCTGGTGGCGGCCCATTACCAACCTGCAGCCCTCTAAATGTCTTTTTGCCAATCTTATTTCAAACAGATGATTTACAAAAACAAAATTCTTCTACGGCCTGGAGATATATCGGGAGGCATTAGTTTCCCATCATAATACAGCCACATCACCGATCATATTTTATCATCAATGTCAAAAACTGTGTAATCAAAATTGAAGTACAAGGAAATGTTTTCCATTCTTATATTCTGTGTGTAGACCTACATCTAGAGTCCCGTTTATACAGCATTGCAGTTTGTGTCTTCGGATACCAGAAGAAAAAGTGGCTTTATACAATCATTACAACTAAGCTGAAACACGTTTAGAGTATATATTTTTTGGAAATAGTAACACTAGAACAAAGCGAAAATGAAACTTCAATAAAAATAAATTTTCAGTGAATTCTTCTTGAATGCTAAGAGTGTCCTATCATGTATCACCTCCTTCGGTCTTACGCTACGTCGGTTACATATTAACCAATGTCACTATGTACTTAAGAGAAACGGTAGAGATTACGTAAAATTATTGCATGCATGTTGTAGACTTCGTGTGCTTCTGTGTCCACTCGCTGGTTTGGTTTTTTCTAAACCGGATTCGGATGCTCGCCATCTTCAGTAGCGACGTTAGTCACTTTTGGCACTTTTGGATGTTTTTTGGGCATCCTCACTGCCCTGTCATTTGTACTGTGGAGGGTGGCTGTTTTTCGTATATGTATATACCTGTCTTGTTATTGTGTTTTTGGGTGATGTTGTTTGTCTTATTTGGATTGGGAGGGGGTGGGATTTTGTTAATCGGCTTATGTATATGTCGGATTGTCGATCAAAAAGGGGAGAGAGGTCGGTTGGGCGGGTGGGGTTCTATAGTAGGATTAACGGGGCGAATATAGCTTCACTTTGGGAATTTATCTTTTTGTTTATAAAGTTGTTTTCGGATAAAGTCTTTGTCGGATTATCGGTCAAATATATTTCTGATTACACAACAATTAGGTTCTGACTTCCAAGTATATGACAGGAAACCTATCTGGTATTGTGTATTTACGTTCATAAATGTTTTCTTGTTGATCCAAAATTTATTGAAATAGTTTATTTTTAGTAATCTAGTTAATCAGTGCAAGTGCACCCAACGAACTTTAGTTAAGTACATTTCCGTACCACCCTCAAGGGGCGCTAATTTATCGCTGCAAGTGCACCCACCGAACTTTAGTTAAGTACATTTCCGCACCACCCTCAGGGGACGGTAGTTTATCGGTGCAAGTACACCCAACGAACTTTAGTTAAGTACATTTCCGCACCACCCTCAAGGGGCGCTATTTTATCGGCGTAAGTGTACCCAACGAACTTTAGTTAAGTACATTTCCGCACCACCCTCAGGGGGCGCTAGTTCAGTCTGCGCCGTCTAAGCAATAGATACTAGACCGTCAAGACAACTCTGTAATGCGGGTCTGCATTAGAGCGCCGTAGTTCAATAAATTCGGTAGTTGGATGCAACAGGGGTTTATCTTTGTTTTCTAGTCGGTGACGGTTTTCTAGTGGTTATAATTACGGGGAATATAAAAAAAATGTTTTGAGGTTGAATATAGATTCCTTTAATACGGGAGAAACTGTCCGAATATCGTCAACAAGCTCTATTGAACGATAATATCGAACTGATAAAATGTAAATTCGGTGCGCTAAATGCTAATTACTCTGCCCTCTGTGGGAGCAGGAATGCATAATCTGGGCTGAAAATCATTTCCAGTACGCCTGCAGAATAAATTTCTGTCTCAATATTTTTATTACATGTATTACGAATTTAACATAAATTTAATTAACGAAAATTTAAATATTTGTTTGAGGCCCAACTCCGGTATATTGATTTAAGCTAGAGTAACGAAATAACGTAATTAAATTGAATTGTTATGAAAAATGTATATAATTTATGTAACGTGAAATGTTAAAGAAATGTTACACGGCATTTCTACCTCCGCTCGTTCTATGGAGTTAAGTAAGTCCTGCATATTTCATTTGCTTATGAAAAATAGTTACAGTTTCAATATAATAAAAATGACAATATAAATGTTTCATCGGCTGCAGAAATTACTACTTCCCCATTTTACCGACAGAATGCTCCTTGAGTAATTCAAACAGGTCTAAATTAAATCCAAATTTAATTTGGCGAGAGTGGTGATAAATATTGTTTAATTATTTGATAAATAAAGTACAATGTTATACAATGAGCCCGTCATATTTAAAATAAAATATCGTATATAATGTGATACTGTTCTAATGTAGCCAAGGGGTAAAAATGCTCGGTCCTTCTGAAAATCACAAATTCTATGTCCGCGCAAATGCAGTCACCTGAAACACCGCCGCAATATATATTCGAAACTATAGAGGGAATTATTAATTTAACTGATAGATAAGATATTTAGATACAGTAATTTTGGGCGTAATATAATTAATTAACTCCAGTGCATTACGCATTCCAATTAATATGTTATATTCCTATTCTAATTTATAAGGCGTGTAATTTACCACACCGGTTCGTAGTGCTTTATATTTGGAGTAATAAATAATTTATAAGGAATGACGACGATTCGGAGTTCTCGTGAAACGCATCCCCGAAGAGTTGGGTGGGACCCACCTGAGAAGGTTGGTTAGCGATTCCGGTTTCGACAAAAAAATCGCGAAACTTAATTGGCGTAATGAAATTAAAAATTTAATTGGGCTTCCTACTCCTCACCTTTGTTGTTGGCCGAATTCCTTGAAATTAATGCGGGGGATGTTTTCTTTTTATTAAAACAAACCCGTATAATATAAATGGTTTAGCACAATGGATGTTAATTCGAAACAAATTAATTCTTAAATTAATTTAATTCACGGGCAGAACAAAAGGGAAAATATGGTAATCTGTTGGCGTACTTGCGGGCCGTTTCGCGCTGGAGCTCGCCCACTTGGCCAAACGCAGAACGCCGGTCTCCTTCTCGAGGGTTACCTTTTTTTTGTATGTTTGATTAGGTTCTGAAGTTGGACGTTTGAAACGTACAAGTACAATGTTTTATTTAAAGAAGCCAGAGCGTAATTACACAATTACTTAAATTATTGAATATTACGCGTAATGTATTTCCTTATACCTTTGATATCGGTCCCGTATGTATTGTTTATATGATTTATATTCTATGGTTAAACAAAATTGAGCCATGTGTGTCCCCCACAACAACTCTTGTTAATCTCATTAAATAATGCAAAAACAGAGCAAAAAATGTTATAAACTTTATTTATTATTTCTGCATTAGTCAATAACTGGAAGAGTGTTAAATTTGATGTAGTTAAACATATAGTTATTTAAAAGGAATTAGTCACTCGTAATTTTCTCTTTCCACTCGCCGGTTTTGGTGTTAAGCTAGACCGTTTATGTAGCGCATCAATTTCACATATCATCAGTGCAACTAAGCTATCATTTTATTTAGTGTCATCATATTGAAATGCTTGTCTATCTTATCTCTCATATATTCTTTTGGTTTTCTAACACCGGTTTTTGGTTTCTCACAAACATCCACAGCAATAGTACCTCACTACAGGTCAGAAAATTGGATACGGAATAACCATCGTATTAGTATTTAAATAAGATGTTTCTAAGAGCATTTATTCTAAAGCTACACACTATTATCGTAAAATTAAGATAAATTCATCGACTACTCAAGCAGCATAAATTTCTACAAATTGGTACGTATTGTACGGTTAAAATCTCTGCGGTATTTTGAATAAATCTTCAGCTAATTTCAGATTACAATGGTTTACGATTGCGTGATTCTCATGTATACAATATGGAAATAGCCTATTATCGCCCACACAACTTTGTATTACACGAAATGTTCATTAGTTACGAAAGGTTGTGAATTTTATATTAAAATTGAGTGGGCCGATGGTAATGTTCCAGAGTACTCATTACTTGATATACTGGAATTATACTGTATTCTGGCAAATAAAATTACTATACGGATGAATGTTCCATTTTACCAAGACATTTTTCATTTAATTGATACCTTTATTGACCTTTTGTCCCAATATTTTTATTCCATTATTTTATACATGTTCATGAAAACATCGGCTATTTTTAAAAAATGCCCTAATAGTTGGTATTTAAATGCTAATATTAAAGAATAATACAGTACTACGTGACCTCGAAATACAGAATATTTACTTAACCACCATTGAGATTTCACTAAACCCTAATCATTTGGACAAATTCGACTACGATTGTATGAATGTAGGGATTAAGAGTTGAATTACACTTTTTCTATATAAAAAGACTATATAGAGAGTGTATCGCTTTAAAAATTCTATGATTTTACAACTCAAACTAACTATGCCTAAATGTATACTTAATAATACGTTACTATAATATTATGCTGGAAACATTATTATTTTTAACGCTGTTAGTGCAGTAACAGCACTACAGTGATGGAATGCTGCATCGTCAACCGTTTAGTTTAATAGCCGAAAGGAGAATCATTCGTCATTTTATATTTATTTATATTTTCGCCGCGTACAATAGGGTAAATGGGAAACAGGAGGACGCCCCCCCAATTGAAGGGAGAGAATAGTCGTCTCAGCGTGATTTACACGCATTTCAGGAACTCCAAGAGAACTCTTCCCCTCCCAGGGTGTCTCTTGACTTTGTTATGAGGGGAGGGTGAGGCATAGGGGCCGGTCGGGAGGCGGGGAGTGAGAGAGCGAGAAGGGAAGATAGGGAGTTAGCCCGAGCTGGAGGGATGATGGGATGAGGGGAGTGATATGGAACGGGGGTCCCCCGGAGGGCTTTAGTCAAATCCTGGGCTGCGGGCTTGCCCAAGTTTAGCCATTCGTTCATTTGGGGCCCCCTGCCCGGGGTGGTGCACCATCTGGTAAACCATGACTAACGGCCCCCGACTCCCCATCATCTTACGTACAAACCCCTTTCCTTGCCCTATTAACACCGCCCAACAGGCATACATCACAGCCAAACCCGAACCCCTCAATACCCCCCCATCCTATCACTCCCGCCACCGCTCCACAACACCCGACCCGCTTACCCCGTCTCTCGAACCACAAAGACCGCCCGCGAAAAATACGAAACGCTGCCGGCATTTTGTCACTTTCAATTTTCATTAGGCAGTGACGCTACATTCACTCGCCCATTCCTAGGTTTATGCTAAACTATTAGGCTTCACGCCGTCGTCAATAATAAAGGTAATTGTGCATATCGGATGATATGCACCGTTACTGCCAATCTTTGCACGTGCACAATTATGAAATCTGTTTTAAATAAATGTGACAATTTGTAATACGTAAGATTAAAAAATTCGTAGTTTTACCAATTTAATAACTTACAAGGTTTAAATTAATATATTCGTATATTAATATAAACGTGTTGTGCGTACAATGTGAAAGATTAGCTTATGAAATTTAGAAAAGCAGTTTGCATTATCTTTAGTAATTAGGACAGCTCATAAGATCAGTGTTGTAGCAGAGATCAGTAATAGCATCGTAATGACTACTTAACAAGAGCTTTGATGGGGGGTGGGAGGAGGGGGCAGGGAGTTAGGTGAAGCGGAGGTTACCGTAAAACAATATGGGTAAATGTTAAGCCGCGGAATTTTAATTGAACAACAACATTATTAAATATTCCTTGGCCCGGGGCCGTCGTTTGCTTTGATTCGGAGCGCTCGCTTCGAACCGCTTCCACGGCGTGCCCCGGCCTCTGCTCCACCAACCAACCGACCGACCACGTATTTTACATGAATACAGAATTTTCTTTCCTTATTTACATTATCTGAATATAAATTGTATTTTATCCTTAATGGAATCGTATTAGAGGTAGAATTGGCTCTTTCCGCCAATCGCGGCTACCTGGCTCTCTCCTGGTGAGCGTATCTCTCGGGGACCGTGCCGCACAATTTTCCCCCCTTCAGCCCCTCCCACTCCCCCCTCCTCAACCTTCAATTCTCCCCGAGGACCGTCAAAATCGTTTTTATTGAAACCGAATTGATTTTAGAAAAGGTAATTGACCAGAGAGGTAAACTTGAAATTCCAATGTCCATTACTTGTACTTACTACATAAGGGAGTGATTTTCGAATAGTATTAATGGACACGCAGATATTGTTAATGTCCTTTTAAATATCGATTTATCGAGATGCTCCTTCGATAAATTCTCGGAGGCATTTACAGCCTCAAATAAGAAAAATATTGGTAAAGATTCTACTTTAAATTTAACGGTTGTTTTAATAACTAAAATGACTTTTGCTGTAGTATGAATGGTGTTGTTTTGGTTCTTTCTCCAGTCAGCATTTCATGCGAGCATTCATGCTCGCAGAAGAGCCGGACTTGATGAGATTTAAGAAGAGAAATCGGGCGGAAATCTACAGCCCTCCCCCAACTGGGCGTTAATGATCCGGCGGGGCTCACTCGTATGGGGGCCGCCTCCTTATTCAAGTAAGGTTTAAGCGCACGGCCCGGAACGATCTGGTCCGTCCTAGTGGGAGCCCTGGCTTCGTGAGTTCTCAGCGAGTACGGCCTCATGCGTGACCCTGTAAATTATTCATGCTTTAGTATAGCGGCCCGTTGTTCCCGGTCAAATGACCATCAAATTCCCATTGCTTGCTCTCCCACCCTCTAATCCGCAAACAGTCCGTGACACGGCCCGTTTGAAACGTGAAGGGAAAACATTAATACCAGCTAGGACATCAAGGAACACATCGTTCTTTAAACATGTTGGGTATCTTTAATGACTTCACAATCCCTACGAGATAATTATTTCCCTTCCTATAATTGTTTCGGTTTCTGGCATTTAACGGACGACATAGGCACTAATACAACAGAAATAGCAGTATATGCAACAGCAGGTCCTTTATTTTTAGTTGCAATTCGTATCTTCGTATGATTAACATCTAGTGTAAGTAAATATGAGAATTAAAGAAAATTGTGTCGCCGGGGTAAATGTAGGTTGTAATTTGAATAAAATGCCGATTTATGTAAAGAACATTTTATTATTATTCAAAAAATAAACTGCCCCAACTTTTAAATTTAACATAGGCCTAGAAACGATATCTGCGATCTTACGTCTGATCGTCGGGATCGAGATTAAATTAAATTTATTAAGGATAATTACTGTTTCATGCCGGTAAACGCGCGTACGGTATTGCATAATGGGGTTCACGAATTGCTCGGAACAGGCTGTAATTTTCCCCTCTTTCTTATAGATCGGTTATAGGCTCGGAAAAGGTGCCTCTGATTTGCATTCAAAAGGCCCAAGTTTTTTTCATTTTTTCCATTTAAAATAAAGTCTCTTCGGGAAGGGAAAGGTCGAGGGCCATTGGGGCATTAGGCTGGTCGATTGATCTTACGCCCGAATAAGTGGATTACAATAAATGCACTTTTGTCAGCGGAATCCTGAGAACCGCAAAAAATCTTATTAGGTTAGGTCAAGGGGGGGGGGGAATCGGCGGAACAATTGAAGGATAACGGTATTCATCGTGGTAATAGAGTGGAAACTTAAGACAAAATAAGGTATCTCCAAACTAACTTGGACCAGACCACACCGAAGAAATACTTTAAACTATACGATAATACATGCAATATTCTGTACCAATTAGTCAGATATGGAATTTTGTGTTTATCTAGCTTAGTAACCTGATTTCAGTAGCGGTGATTATATGGCTAATACAAAACTAAAAATGCGCTAAACTAGAATAATGGTCTCAGCTTAAACGACCGTGTAGTTTTAAACTAGTTTTGAAAGCGGACAATGTTTAAGCGGACATTGTGAGTGACCCTGCCGGTATAGCGGTGGGGCACTGTGAACGCGAAGCAGTTAGAGATTCTCGCCCGACTCTGCGATATACATTTATTCTTTTGTCCGGACCGAGAAAAGAGAGAGAGATTTCCATCGCTTTCCCACCAACCGCCCTTCGATTAGGTTCCAATGCTCGGTGCTCCTCTCTCTCTCTCTCTCTCTCTCTCTCTCTCTCTTCGAATGGGTGGGGGGGGAAAAAAGTCGGCGAGATTCTCAGAATTGCAAATTCGTCGAATTCGTATTTCCCAACCTTTATCGTCCGACCCTCCTCCTGTCTAACCCCCCCCCCTCTCTGGAAGATCGATCGCCGGGGAATCGGTTACAGAGAGAACGCTGGGATGAAAATTGCGAATAATGAAAATTCCCCAGTATCGGGCGATCTCTTTCAGTGCATGGCGGCGGGGACGGTAGCTGGTGGGGTAGGGGTTGGCGGGTGAAAAATGCAATTCGGACGGAGGGAAGCTGCGGGTGGTGCCGAGTAAAACAATACAGGGCCCAGTCGGCAATCCGGATTAATATTGGACTAAACGTGTTGACAAAGCCGCCCGGCTATTGGCCGCTGTTTGCCCGCGGATGACGACAATCGTTACACGCTGACTTGCAACTCATGAATTACATTATCGACGATCCACCGTCTTTAGCTTCGAATTATCTTCTGTTTTCTTTTTCCTTTCTATATCCTACGATACTGTCAACTGATTTCACGTCCACTTAACTAATAGTTAAATATTCTTACTACAGGACAGTATCCACCACGACAGAGAGGAAAAATAGAGAATTAGCAAATACACAATTTAACCGGCGAATAAATATTGTACCGATTGTAATAGTAGCTCCTGAAGTAAAGTGCTTCAAAGTGGAGCTCAGTTTAAACTGCGTCAAATTTTAATAGCTTAAAATTTCTGTTTGGTGGTCTCCGAGGGGTTGGAATACCGTAGATTTCGTGTGTTCCTATCTCCTCTCGATGGTTTGGTCATTTGCTAGCCCGGTTTCGGCTGCTCGCCATCTTCAGTAGCAGTGTTAGTCGCTTTTGGCACTTTGGATGTTTTTTGGGCATCATCACTGCACTTTCACTGTCACTTGTACTGTCTCCGAGGAGCTAGTTTATCTGTGCAAGTGCGCCCAACGAACTTTTGTTTAGTACCTTTCAGCACCACCCTCAGGGGGCGCTAGTTCGGTCGGCGCCGTCTAAGCAATAGATACTAGACCGTTAAGACAACTCTGTTATGCGGGTCTGCATTAGAGCGCCGTAGTATCTTCAATAAATTCGGTAGTTGGATGCAACAGGGGTCTATCTTTGTTTTCGCATAACAGAGTTGTCTGTAAGGAGAGGAGACAGAAACATCAAATTTTAATGTTGGACAAACGCCAAAGAGGCGCAATAGAGGAAAGCCAAACAACTTAAGCAGGCCAACGTGTTGAGATAACAAATTATTGCGGACAAGACAAATATCTTAATTAATAAATAAATAGAACCTCGTGGAAAATTGTCGAATCAACCTTTATATTCTGAGAAAAAATTAAAGTTCGATAATAACAGATCCTATAAATAAGTAAGAGTGCATATTCTGGTAATAAATGCAAAAAACATTGCGGTGAGAGAAAAATGTTTTTCCATACGCCGTACAACGTTTTGTCGTCTTGTGCGAGGGGGTGTGGCGGTTCCAGCGATCTATTATAAATTAAATGTCTCCGGAGTTTGGAAAGTTGTAAAGACAAGCCTGGGGATAACTTGGGGGATATTTCATTGGCTCAGCAGGTAACGGTGTGCGGGCACTATTATGTTGGGCGGGGCGCGTCAGTGGTGGCCGGGGGGCGGTCGGCGTCTGTGTGGTGAGGGGTGGGCGGCGGGGGAAGTTGTTGGATTTATGGCCGCCCCTAAGCAGAGTACATGTTTACTACTACTAGACTGGATTTATAGAGCCTTTGAGCCTTTGCCGCCCGCCACCGCTGGCCCCACCTCGCGCGCCCCAATAGATCACTATTTATTACTTTTCAGCGGGCCCCGACACACAGGAAAAAGATTCCACCCCCTTCCCGCCACCAGTTGGTCTCTTCCGACTACATCCGACAGAACTCCACTTACGTATGGTGCACCCCGCGTAATTGATAATTTTAACGCTTCTAGATTAGACGCGTGGCAGGCCGCGCGCGAGTAAACCTAATTACTTAGTAGGGCGGGTGTTAAATTATAGGGGAGAAATAAACCGCCGGTATTAAAGTTATATGGTAGCTCGGCAAACATATAAAAGAGCGGATGGGGAACGCGGTGCGCACATAAGCCGTGATGTTGCTCGTTACGACTTCCCGCGGCTCTAGTTGAGTAGCCTGTCCGTCCAGGCAGGATTCCCCCTTAATTAATTCTAAACAATTTGTCATCTTCTGTCACAACTTGCATATCTGGGCCAGTACCATCTGTAAGTAAATTATGGAGTAAATTTACACCTTTCATACGTTCACTTTAACGAAACCGTAACCGTTATTAACTCCTGTAATAAGAAAATAACTTTACAAGCAATAAACATCAAGCCCTGAAAGTGCCATATATGAAGTTACGAAATGAACCCCTGAAGCATATTTATAGCCAGATTCATAGTGAGTGCTAAAATTACTATTAACATGTAAATTACTGACGATTGTACAATTAGAATTGTATTATATAGGGGGCTGTAATATATTATTATATCATATAGCTATTGATTATTCGTTAGCTATAAGTATTTTCGTTGCACCGGAGTTTAAATAATCAATTTTATCATTTTAATGGCATGTACATACATTCTTAGTATAATTTAGTTACATAAATTAAATACTTGATTTGTAATTTAAGGGGATTGAATTTCATGATAGATATCTCTATTCTTTGGAGCATTAGAGCCGGCCTTCTGATCCCGTCCGTAGATTCCGACTCTGAAATTTTCCATTAAGTCTGGTTAGTGTTTTTCAGTTATTCGGCTGACAGCAGCTGTGTGATTGTTATCTCACTTCACCCGTATTAGGATTTAGACTAGTAGACTCTCCGTTTTATATATATACGGCATCATATTCCCCGAGGACCTGAAAAATAATAGAACTACACACACGCGTCCATACTAGCACGTGTCGGCGCTCAGCATTAGTCTCGGCCGGATATTAACCAACAAGAATCCATCAATATGAGTCCCGTTAATACCGTATTTCATTTCTTATATATTAAATTCGTTCTCAAAATAAAAGTTATTGCGAACTAAAATTTATTTTTGAACTGCGACAACACTCCATGTTGATATGGACATTATATTTTGACACTTAAATCAAGTGGAAAGATATGTTCATTGTAAATTATCTTTAATAGATCACATTGATATTATATAAAATGTTTTTATATAATAATACCTATGCTTATATAAATGAATTGTTAACGATGACGAACCTTTTCCTGTTTATTGTTAATGGATTATGGTGAAGCTTGTGTAAAATATTTCATTGTTATATAGTTCGCTTGTTTCCACACTCTCCATGAAGAAGGAGATCCTCCTCTTTTGCAGGATCTAACTGAGCCAGGAGTATCTCTGACTGGTCCTAATCTCTTCCGTAGATCTTCCTCCATTTCAACAGTAATGTAATGCTCAACGTTCCCTTTGATACCGACGTCCTTGTTGGACCTATTTCGAAGAAAAATTCAATTCCCAGTCCGATATTTGGTTGTTTCAAGTCGATAAAATTGGCTACTGCGCATATTTCGTTCGGATAAAATAATGCGTTCATTTGTGCGGCACTAGCTAATATGTTGCATGTTTGATTTTAGATTATAATTTTTAAACGATTCTGTAGTTCGATACTTTCCATTGTAATATCAGTTTCTAGATCTGAGAATACCGTCATTGTTGCAATGAATATTGGGCCCTTGCGAGGGCTAGTGGAATAATCAAGTCTCTGTCATTTTCTGTCTACAACCAATTTAATCTAAATTTAATTATCTTAAACTCGTAAAGCCGATGAAAATAATTATTCTATGGCAAATTAAAAGATTACTTATATGATCCGTACCGCTATGGTATGGAACTGAAAAGGTTTTGAAACTGAATAGCGGCCTTTACCCTTTAACAGCCCGAAGAAAGGGCGCAGTGAGGGACGTTAAATTTCTTTTTCGCTGTTTTTCACCGCAAATTTCATTAAAGCGCCATTAACTCGAGTGTTTCGCAGATAAATACCCGCCGGAATTTAGCGAAGGGGAAAACGGGGGACGGGTTTCTTAACGTCCGAAGGCCGTTGAAACTAATGGAGGGACTCATGACCTTTCGGTAAATCAGACGGTCTAGAAAATTTGAAACATTTAACCGACAATTTCCACAACGATTGTAAAAGTATTGTCAATTATGAATGTTGACGGAATGGGTATATTAATTTAATTTTAATTTTAATTATGACTTTGACAGCGCTATATTTGTTTTCTATATAGTTTAATGTAATATATTATAAACACGATTATTAATGGTTAATAAATGGGTTTTGGCCAAAAGTTAGATATCGGTAGAGGTGGCCGCTTCCGTCAGTGTGTCGGCGGCCTCAATTACTACTAATCACAGTAGTGGTTCAACTGATAATAATATATAATACAGTGGCGAGCTGCCCCCCCCCCCAAACTACAGGGCACGTACAGACACGCATACACACAGACACACACACACACACCTCCCCAATCGATACCCTCCACGGTGATTGGTTCTCCAGCCCCTTCTATATTCAGGACCATACAGGAGCTCTTGGTTCCTCATGTTAATTATCAATTATGAACAGGCCGGCCCCGCCCCCATCTACCGCTCTGCTCCTCTCATCAGACGCACTCTGCCTCTGTCTCCCGCCCGAGTTCCGCATCCGCCGCTCAACACCTTTTTCTTTCTAGTCGTACCGAGTAAAATCATTGGCGGGGCAAATAAATAATATTCATACGCGCTGGTAATAGAAGATTTATTTTCGTTAGATAAGTTAGAAAGGTACAAAGCTATGAACCATCTTGTACGAACTCCCTCTAAAAATTACCTACCGAGCTTATAAATTCGCATTAATGTTTTATACTAATAAAACTGTCTACGGACGCCACCATTTGAAATATTTTTTTAATATGACGTTTTCCTTATAATAAATAACTTCATAATAAACGTCATTTTCATAAAAGCTTTTACAGTTCCGTAATTTGTTAAGCACAATCTATTAGTTTTAAGTACAAAAAATCTATGTTGTCACTTTTTATATTATTAATTTTAAAAGGTTATTTGCTCAGTGAGAGAATGCAGAGAATTAAACTATTGCTAATATTTACATAATTCAATTTAACGCCCAGTTTAATACGACGACTGGTTGTCCTGTGTGTTTGAGATAACTGCACACAATCGTCCAGAATGTAGGGGATACACGGGATAAACACGAAAACGCTCGTATTTACAGGGGTGCCGCGACCTGTTACACGACGTACGAACGGCTTGTAAGCGTTAACATGGTTCAAGTTGTGAAGCCCACGGCTCGACATGTACCCCACCTAGCCGATATCCCCGGCGAAGATATTCCGAGCCGGCGATTTAATTGACATTCCCGAACCCGCTGCCGCTCCCGCTCCCGCCAATCCTAGCCGCAACTTTCTATCAGCTCAATCTATGGGCCCGGGCAATTACAACGTTTGGAGGAAATTTACACCGGCGACAATGTGCGCAGTTGAATTTAAATTCATCGGCAATGTCGCTGAGACACCGGCCTGAATAAGCGATGGCACACCCATGTGTTGGCGAGGGCGTGGTGTTATTTACGCGGTTGTCCTCCGAGTCCGGCAAAGTAACTAACCATCTCTGGGTCTTTTCTTCAAACGCTCAGGTGCCTGATTGAATTATCAAAGAAATGATGATTTCTGTCGCCACTCGCCTTATCGTTAACTTGGTAGACCGATTACGGACAATAGCCATTGTCAAGGACCTTCATTCTGGCACTAGTAGTTTAGAAATAAAATTAAAATATATGCTTAACTGTTTTGGGTTATGCTGCGACTTGGCGCCATTCGTTTACAAAAAAAGATAAAGCAAGCACTACTAATAAAGGCATACTTGTAAATTTTTATTTTTTAAGTGCTTTTATTACAAAACAGTGATGCGAACTAAGATGCTGATGTTAAATTACTGGGAACTATATTGATAGAATTAGATATTTTAGATTTCATGTGTTTCTGTCTCCTCTCGCTGGTTCGGTTTTTTGCTAGAATGGTTTCTGCTGCTTGCCATCTTCAGTAGCGGTGTTAGTCATTTTTGGCACTTTGGATGTTTTTTGGCATCCTCACTGCACTGTCACTGTCACATGTAATGTTGTGCTTGTCTCGTTATCCTGTATATATATTCCTGTCCTGGTATTGTGTTTTTGGGGGATGTTGTTTGTCTTATTTGGGTTGGGAGGGATTTTGTTAATCGGCTTAAGTCTTGTCGGATTATCGGTCAAATAAAAATTTCATCACAAAACTGGTCAGAACTATTAGTTCTGACTCCCAAATACATGACAGGAAATTTGGTATTGGGTATTTCCGATCATAAAATTTTCCTGTTGATCCAAAATTTATTGAATAGGTATATTTTTAGTAATCTAGCCCCCCTAACTTTAGTTAAGTACATTTCCGCACCACCCTCAAGGGGCGCCAGTTTATCGCCTCAAGTGCACCCACCGAACTTTAGTTAAGTACATTTCCGCACCACCCTCAAGGGGCGCTAGTTTATCGGTGTAAGTACACCCAACGAACTTTAGTTAAGTACATTTCCGCACCACCCTCAAGGGGCGCTAGTTTATCGCCTCAAGTGCACCCACCGTACTTTAGTTAAGTACATTTCCGCACCACCCTCAAGGGGCGCTAGTTTATCGGTGTAAGTACACCCAACGAACTTTAGTTAAGTACATTTCCGCACCACCCTCAAGGGGCGCTAGTTTATCGGTGCAAGTACACCCAACGAACTTTAGTTAAGTACATTTCCGCACCACCCTCAAGGGGCGCTAGTTTATCGGTGTAAGTACACCCAACGAACTTTAGTTAAGTACATTTCCGCACCACCCTCAAGGGGCGCTAATTTATCGCCTCAAGTGCACCCAACGAACTTTAGTTAAGTACATTTCCGCACCACCCTCAAGGGGCGCTAGTTTATCGGTGTAAGTACACCCAACGAACTTTAGTTAAGTACATTTCCGCACCACCCTCAAGGGGCGCTAGTTTATCGGTGCAAGTACACCCAACGAACTTTAGTTAAGTACATTTCCGCACCACCCTCAAGGGGCGCTAGTTTATCGGTGTAAGTACACCCAACGAACTTTAGTTAAGTACATTTCCGCACCACCCTCAAGGGGTGTTAGTTCGGTCGGCGCCGTCTAAGCAATAGATACTAGACCGTCAAGACAACTGTGTTATGTGGGTCTGCATTAGAGCGCCGTAGTATCTTCTTAATTCGGTAGTTGGATACAACAGGGTCTATCTTTGTTTTCTAGTCGGTGTTTGGGAATAATATTCTACTTTTTAGGTCATTAGAGTCATGCGCAGCCGAAACCGGTCTAGCAATAGACGAAACCAGCGAGAGGAGACAGAAACATAAGAAATCTACGGTATTCCAACCCCTCGTAGACCGCATAACAGGTATTTTATTTTATCGTTGTACAACCATATCTTCGTTCATTCTCTTGTACTAACTATTCTGTTATTCTACTAACTATCGGTTTTATATATGAATTCGACATATATGAGATATTTAGTTGCTTTTGGGTGTGTCCAAATTATTTCGAGGTAATGTTGGGGGTAGGTAACGTTCCAGCAAGGAATATCAACTTCAAGTTGCTCTTATTATTTCATGGGTGGCAAATTACAAGCTAATGGGGGATATATAAAATCGTACGAGCGGGATTTATTTAAAAAACCAATACACTCCTCTATAAATGATTTTGTCTTAGCATACTTTCTTTCATTTTTACTGTCATTTTTAAAATCGAACGGATATTCCGTGTATTATTTTTGTTGCACTTCTGTTATATGGTGCGTCCTACATACGCCTATTCATTGGCGGATGGTTACCCGTGTATGCGATTAGTTAGTAATGTGAGGCCTGCCGACTGGAGTACTACAAGGAGAGCATTTACCGCTAATTGTCGAACATGTGGGACCGCCTGGGGCCTGCATATGTGGGTGGAACAGTCGTCCGCGCCGAGAGCAACGCATCCCCGCGTCTCGGTCGATTCCAGGGGTACCGTCGCCGAGAGCGGAGAAAATTGAGTTAGGATTGCATTCCGATTTGTGAAATATGGCCCCCAGTTCCCCTTCCCCCCGCCATAGGTATACGCGATAGGTTGCCCAGTTCCCGTTGCCCCGTTCCTATGGGGCGGAAATTATATTTCTTTCCGAAACTGCGCAGGGTGCTTCCGTATAGACAGGAGTTTTCCTTCCGAGTAAAAAGAAACCTAGGAGGAAATCTAAAACATGTATTGGGGATAAAAAAACTTACTGATTATGGAATGCATTAAAAACAGCTTTTTCCACCCCAAAGCCTATTTCGACTCATAAAAATTACAACAAACAAAAAAAGGTACACGCATTTTAAATACGTCATCGGTTTTTATAGCGACCTATTTCAAATGAATATTATGGTTCGGTTCGTTATGTGTTGTTAAAGATTTGAGAAGGGCGAAACTAAACTATCATCATGAACCCCTCTCCATGTTACATTATACGCAACATTAATGTAAATGCGTATATTATCCATAAATTCATTGTAAATGCAATCGAGTCACTTACAGTGCACACCACGGGGGAGGAGAAACATGGTGACGTGGGCCCGAAAATTCTGCAGGTAATCTTTTTTTTTTAACTGTTTTATTTTTGGGTAATCTAACTAGCGGTATGTTGTGTAGTACCCTTCAAACGCAAGAACCTTGTTTCACAGATGGCTATTAAATAAGAACTGTGGGTGGAGGTGGTTTGGAAATAAATCTTGGAAGACGCACATTTTTTAACCGTTCACTCGCCTCTCTCATGTCGATATTCCACTTAAGAATTCAGGAAACTGCCTCTCTCATCTTGTAAACAATGAGAGTAGAGTATGCCGGAAAAATTACCTGAGGAACGCATATTAATATTTAGTTGATATCGGTTTCACTGAATTTAATTATATATGGGGTAACGTATTTCATCCGGAATACATTTCAAACATTTAGCTTCTTTCGTTGAGCTTGAATACTGCCTTAGTGTTTCTCCATTTATTACCGGTAATGGCTCCCTGACAACAGATCTCCGGACAATCTTCATTTAAATTGGAATTATCATTATTTACGATTCTGGGTTGAACCGCACATTTGTGTTAGGAGAATACGGAGACTATTAGTATCAGTAGACCGCGGTTATTCGTTTATTCTCAGGCTGTAAAGTGGGAGCGACAGAGAGACCGGCGAACGTCCCCCCAACCGATCGACCGCCCCTTTCCGGTATCGGCGGTAGAAGAGGGTGGCTGGAGACGACACCGCCGGGCCGAAGAAAGTGTGCCCGGACCGCAGATAAAAGTTTTAGGAGACCGATAAAAATATCGTTGGGAGGGGTGGCGGACCGAGAGGTGGGTGAAAGAGTGGGTATTGAAAGCCCCAAACTTTCCGGTTACGAAGTGGGAGAAGCCCCCGGCCGGGCCGGTGGTCGGCCAAAGTCCCTGATCCAATTATTGAATCGGGCAGGCATTTTCAATAATGCGCCTATATAAAGTAAAATATACCTTCCGACCGATTTGAGCCCAACCCCGCTCTGCCTTCCGAAGAAAATTTCCGGATGAGACGGAGGGGAAATGGAAATGGGCATAAATTAATTTCAATGAAATCCTTCGGGTGGTTGGAAAAATCCCAATTATTGAAATGGCCAACCGAAGAATATTTTATATTTTCCGAACCCTTTTTTGGTACTAGTAATTCATCGGAGACTTAGCCATCCGAAATTAAAAATGGAATGTTGCTCAAACTATGGATAACGTAATATATATAACCACAATGTTATTTAATTTAAAATAACTCATTGGTACGCTTGCAGTTTTTGTATGATTATAACAACATTCTCCTAGAAAATCCAAAACAATTACACAATGAATAAAATTAAATATGTCAAAGACGCGGAAAAAGTAAACGATCAGGTGCAAAATTAATGACCACATAGTTCTGTGTCTGGAAAAAAATACTGTTTTTACTGGTGTTTTAAGACCTTCGACAGGGCTCTAAGTATGTTCAAAATATTAAATTCAAGGGAAACGAAGTTTAGAACACACAAAAGAATTCACAAAGAACCCAGGATTAGTTATGTGACTTTGTCCAATTCTTCTTTAAGTTTCGCTTACTGAGTGTTTGGACATTTTTGGAAATTTCCAAAATATCATGAACTCAATGAATAATGAATTAATCAAATTAATATCTGGCGAATGCACTGGAGTTATTCATTAAACAATTCATTATTAAAAAAATTATATGCAGTAAGACCGCAATAAATAATCTTTAAATTAAATATTTCCAGTCAATTTATGAATTAATCTTTGTCGAAAGTCTGAAATTAATATCGTTAAATAAATGATAGGGTCCAATGTAATGTAAGTGCATTAAACTTACTGATGTAAGCTGCTTTTACCAGCTTTTACCAATTACCATTTTCATTAACTGTATTGAAATAAAGAGCAACTCGTCTGAAAGTTTGTGGCCTCCAGAATACCTTTCACGATTTTAATTAAAAACTGCATAAATTTCTCTTGCACAATGAAGAGGGAAAGTAAACTTTTTCTTCGCTGATTCTCTAAGGGGATGAACAAATATAGAGAGGAAATTGATTTGTATTTGACGCTTTAAACTATCTACAAATTTTGTAACAAAGCTGATATTTTTCATTATTGATCGGTGGAATTAAAACATCATTTAACTTAAATTTAAGTCTAATGAAGTAAGAGTAATGAAGTGAATGTAACACTATTGGTGCAGCTTTCAATTCAGAAATATATTTTTTGAAATACACGTAAATAAGTCTGAATGGACGTAAAATAAGGATTTATGTAAAATAATTCTACGAATATTTAAGAATTAAAAGGTCTAAGCGATTGTTTGTACTCACTTCTTCCAGATTCATATTCAGTTTCGAAATCGGAACATATCCCGTAAAAATAAAATAAATTGAAAACAACTTATTTCAATATTTATTTTCATAGTTCATTTGTTTTTCGTCTATTCTTTGATCAAGAATTGTCGAACTGCTGAGATCGCAATCTGGAAAGGAATATCTGAAAAGGAGATCCGTGTCAGGAAATGTGGCAAGGAGTTAAACGGTCTACTACTTTGTATTAGCTAGCCAGGAAGACGACGAAAATATGGAACCTGTCTTGGCTCTTGCTCCAGGACCGAGAAGAGACTCTCTGCCTAGGGAGAGACTGTTAGAATTGTCAATTCTTTATATCGAACCGATTGGTACTGCGAATGGGGGAATTGGCAAACTCCGAAATCGCTCTCGGAAGTGCAAGGACCGACTAACGACTAAAAAAAAGCGACTGTCGGAACGGAGAACACAAGAGTTTAATAAAGGTAGGGCACGTAGACGAACGGGGGCGGGTTGAGAGGCCCCAATTTTACATTCAGACCGGGAGAACGAAATCCAGATAACAGTGGGGGGTGATATGACAAGATTGACAGAGAACGTGAAGGGAAACACAATCAAAGCTCAATGTATTACATACAAAAACATATATGTACCCGAGAAAATATTTCGACCGTGAGAATGTTTCATAAAGGTCCATTACTAATCAGGTTAATTATATAAGCGGCAAAAAGTATAAGGAATTACTTCACTTTAATTTCTACTATAACAGTAATTGAAAAATTAGACTGGCCTATAGAAGACGCAAAATTCGTTGAGGACTACTCGATACTATAATTCAATTTTAAAAACGAATGGCATTTGTTTAAATTAAAACAGTAAACAATTCAAATTTTGAAGAAATTGGTCGTATATCGATGGGTTGAATGAATGCCCTAAACGTGAAACAACTGAAACGAGGTCAGCGTAAGCCCAAGTTAAGAATAATAAACGTGGTAACTCTGCAGTTCCATAATTTTATAAAATACGTCATACGCTTCTCTTGCCCCAGAAGAGAGGAACAAGCGTTTCCTTTCCCCAATTTCAATATCATGTCTAAAAATAACCGAATCATAATTTTATAATAATAAGCAAGGCCGGAAGTCAGGACTAATTCACGGTGAAACCGTCAATCTTAAACTTCTGTGACAAAACTAAGTAAATTTCATAATTAGACATAAGACAGTATACAAATAGAATTTGTCATGGAATGATCCGGCACGAATATGGCAGGAGTTACATTCAAGGCTAATTTAGAGCGCCTGACGACCTGTTCTATATAGCCGGAGCGACGGAAATGAGGGTCAGCTCACATGAACGTAGCTCAGTTGTATTACTTTATTGTTAGTTCTTACCAGCGGTCCTTTTCAACCTCAAACCAACTGCGGTTATTTATTGTTCGCCGCCAAATCCCGCTATCTGTGCAATTCTACTGTCCTTTCGGCAAATTCAAGGTTCGTATATATATATATATATATATATATATATATATATATATATATATATATATATATATACATCGTGTCTGTAATATATCACTGGTAATTCTTTTGTACTTAGATTCTTTCCACTTCCCGCACTTTCATGATCAAAACAGGATTTAAGATTTAATGGCCCTACGTGCTCCGAATAGCACCCTTCCTTACCCGACACTTAAAATAAAAGGATATTTTAATAAGGCCGGAGAAGTTTGAGCCGCGACAAATCGATTTCGATTAAATTAAGTTTTTAAATTAGAATCGTACAAGGGGCGGCGCCGTAGTCAGAGGTATCGGATTCGGAACCCATTGACGATGATATGACGCTCCCGGGCCTTCGGATAGGCATATGTTCAGTGACTAACAAACGTTTCAGAAACCGCTCAATCTAGAACCAAACACCATATACAGGTGGGTGGTGATGTCCGTTCAGAAACCTGACGTGCCCCTACAACTAGAAATAATAAGTACTATTCAAAGTTCGAAAAATGTTATTAAAATAATAGGACAACCGAAACCCCAGGAGGAATCACTGGGAAATTAAATTTTCTTCTCTCGAGCGCAATCCTCGTAGTATACCGCACCTTGTAAAAACTTGAACGAAAGAAATAATCGATATGAAATATGAGTTAACTACTAATCCTATCGTGATATTAATTTGAAAATTGTTTCTCTTTCTCCTGGAAAATACTAGAAAAGAGAAACAGTGGAAGTCGGGTAGAATGTTTGACGGACAAAGCAATTGAAAATGTATCGGAATAATAATTGGCGTTCCTAAAGAGGAATAGGGTTTCTATTTCTAGTTGATGGGAGTCGGTGGCTCGGGGATTGGAGCCGATCGATTATTGGCGGGGCGCGGAAATAGCCGGACGATCGGAAAAGAAATACACCGCCTCTAGGCCAATACGGGAAATCATCCGGGTCGCGATCGGTTTTTAAACAACCGATTCGGGCGCCCAACCGACCGAAACCGATTGGCGTCAAACTATTCCTATCGGATAGCCTTCCCATTATTCATCCCTGAAACCTTTTAACTTCCTACCTTCTACTCCTTCGGTATTAACGGAAGAACCGAATAAGAAAGAGAAAATAACTATCAGAGTGGGAACAACTCCGTCTACAAAAACAAACCATCAGAAATATTAATTAATTATTTAACGGTGGGCTATAATATATAAAGAATGTTTATACAACCCAGAAATGCCTTTAAATAAAATAATTCAATCTAAAAGACCGGTGTTGAATTTCACTGAAAACATATTTGATGCTACAATATAATAAATAAATTATATTGTTCTTTTTACGAAAAGAATAATATTACTATAATTTGTATTGCATGAAAGGAATTGAGGGTGTAACTTCCCTACAGCGAATTGCCTGTACTGTTAAATCCAGTTTTATCTACTTAAAATGTATTATTCAATAATAAACAGATGGTATATCAACGTTATCATGCACTGTGCATTGGTACAACCTTTTTCTTAATATTCCGTAATAATCGATCTTAGGTTGTTGGGTAAAGTGTATTTGCGCAAATCTGAGAGGCGAGTGGGCATTGTTGTGGAATGATGATAGCGCTCGTGGCGAGGCAATGGCAGGAGGAGACCCGGGTCGCCCGACGTTTCCCCAATGGAGCCAGCCCCCTGGCCGATGCAGATGTCCCACTACACATCGACATCCTGCCAATTGCAATAACGCCGCCCTGCCCACCGCCCAATTGAAGGTAGCGCTAAGTACAGTCGCAGTCCCATTGTGAAGACCGGTAGGCGGGTCGATCTAACGACCCGACGAGTTATCCACTATTCGCAACGCCCCTGCACTCTAATTTCGATAAGCGTCACTGCCACACGTTCGATTCTCCCGCGGTGCGATCAGGAAATATTCGTTTGGACTCAATTATGCCTAGCCAGAGTGCAAAGCCAGAAGTGCTGCCCAACGATGACGGGGAAGCATGTTCGTTTAAATCTCAATTTTATTCGTCTTAAACCAGTCCCCAGGAAATTTGAGATCGAAATTTTCACTGATTCCGACCAAACGAGAGCAAGAGCTCTGTACATATTCATTTAAACATTTCTAATTCACGTGTTCTTTTTGGGATCGTAATCTGCCGAGAAACAATTGAGAACTAAAAATGATTATCGAGTGTTAAGGCCGTCTCAACTTCCATCTCAAATGGTCGTCTCATGAATATTCCAGGGTCGCAGATTTTTAATTGACTACATCGGGTATCTGTTGCTTTGTCCCTTATTCAAGTCAGGTTTAATAACAAAAGAATTACCGTGTAAATAACCGAAATTCGAGCATAATGAATACAACACTCCAGCTTGTTAATACCAAAAAGAAATTACACTGAAAATAACACTCATTTTTAATTCCAATTTCGTTTAGATAATACTGAATTTTCACTGTAGTATACAATAATTTACTTGATTTTTTCAAGTCACATCGAAGTTGTAAATCATCGGTAAAATTGTTTATTTTTTGCCAGTGTACCCCACAGGCGACCGATACCATTTGTGCTTATACTGGGCGCCGGTATGGGAGGATAGTGGCCGTTAGAGTGGAGTCCGAATAGGAAGCCCGTGTTGACAAACAGCCGGGGGGAGTGTCAGCCTGTCGGCCTATTGAAAGGGAAAGGGAATCGCCTACCCGCCCATTATTGGGGGTCCCGTCAATCCGGTATTAACGAGACTTTTAAAGGGAGGGGGTTGGGGGGAGTCACCTTCCTTTAGGGGCGGTGCCACTAAGTGAGTGGTGCGGACTTCATTAACATCGGGAGAGCCTGTCATCGGCCCGACAAATAATTACGGCCTCCCGCCGGGCCACTCACTCCGCGTATGCGTTAACGCTGCACGTCTCCTTCCACACGGTATCCTTTGTCAATGCCACCCTTGTTGGCTCAATATCGAATATAGCCTTTTCTAATGGGCCTCCTTGCGTTCTCACTCATTTACTTTCCAGTAGCAGTTATTTGTTTATGCTTGTGCATTGCTTAAACAAATTTCTTTCGCCTGCAGAAATTAGAACAAATATTACCCTTCCGTGTCCTGAGTAACATAAAACGTTGTAATAGTATTTACTGGCGTTAATTATTTCGCAACCAGTATATCATAGCCATTATTGTCTTTCTGAAATAATGCTTAATGGATTGTAGTTCAATATGAAAAAGAATTATCAGACCGCTATTCAACAGATCCGGTTTTGGTGGAAGATAGGTATGGATGGATACTAAGCTCTCCGGGTGGGCAATTAGTTGAAACGATGGGGCCGGGGGCAGCGACTGGTCGGTGAAGGGAGCGGGTGCGGGTGCGGGGGCGGGCAGTCCCCTAGGAGCCGACCTGAGTTATGCCCTTTTGTAATGAACACCTCCTTGTGCCGCCACCCACATGATTAATGCGGCCCCCGTGCTGCATGAATTCCAATCCCCGCTCGCCGACCTACTCTATACAGGCTAAACCCAACACCACCACACACGGGCACACTACACCTCCAAAGCCCCCGCCCTGGGACCTCACGCACACTCGCACACACACCTGGACAAACCTAGTAAAAGCCCCGCTATCTCTGTCCTCCCTTTATCACTCTCTCTCTCTCCCTCTCCCCTTTCTCTCTCTCTCTTTCTCTTCCGCCTCTCTCTTCTCTCTCATTAGACCCCGTTTTAACTTAATCAACCTGCATTACTGGATCCCCCCGGTCTTTTCGTAAACCCAACGGCGAAAGCTTTTATAAAAGTTAGGGAATTAATTGTAAGATATGAGTGAGCCACCCCCCGCTATGTTGGCGTCATCCCTTTAACACTTTATTTTAAACCGTTTTGTTTTCCTCGCGGTGTTAATTTTTAAAACGATCTGCCTTAATCAACTTTTAGCTGTAGTTTTTATAAAGCGCATTTGTAAATAGTGGAGTGCGGTATTTCGTTATACAAGTCTGCGATATTGAGAAACACGAAGGTGAATTTACTTCTTATTCTTTTATTTCGGTATCATATGAACCAGGATAGACGCCTCTGAATTTGGCATCCAATAATTAACATAATATTATGTACAACCCCATTAATTCATAACTCGCTTCTATTGGTTACGCCTTCAACATTGGTGTAGCGTCATCGATAAAGCACAGGCCTGTTGACGATGAAGCATCCTTTGAGCATTATCACTGGACTGGTACTAACAAAAATAAAATCATCTGGGCCACTTAGTAAATGCCCAATCGTATATAGTATATATGCAACGAACCTTCTCCAAGGTGCGTGTTACGTGATTATTAAATCGAATAATCTTCATTTCAAATAGGCAAACATTTTATATTGAGACATGTGTCAATTGATCAACCAACAAACTATTAATATGGCCGAGACAATTTCGAGAATAATCGGAAAGCCCGGTGTCCTTTTTCCACACAGTGTCTCACCGCAGTGATCCGACACACTCAGGACGAAAACTGCTTATAAGGATTGTCGGAGAAACCGCACAGACAGGTACCCGCACTTAAAATTTAACTGGGGCGTTAGAGGTTTTATCGCCCCGGGTTTACCGAAGGAGGGTCTCTGCGGGAGTGATGCCGCTCATTAACCGGAACGAGGTCTGGAAGCGATTGTTTTCGGGCGGGCTCTGATAGGGCCGCCGGGACCAATCCACCTGTGAGGTTTTGGCACACCTCACAACCAACTTACCTACCGGCGACACTATCCGACACTAGATGGGCTCCTCTGTTAAATTATTACTCTACATTTAGGTCCTTTTATTTATTCGTCGCGGAATATTTTTTTCCTTAATTTTATTTCACCGAAATATAAAATGGTCGTAACGATCTCGGAACCAAATATCCCCGGTTTGCCTTCTATTTAATTCCTTCAGATGTGCACTTGCCTCAAGTTATACAAAACCGTACTTTATTAGGATTATGAAATAAAAGAAACTTGGTTGTATCGAATTATTTATTTTATTAAATTCATTCGAGAAACACGAATAAATTATTTGTTTATAGACGAATTTCAGTCTAAAAACTATCTGGCCTTTGTTTCTACTGAATCTGAATCTATAGCAAATGGCATTCCAAACATGGCATTCCCGTCGTGACCCACAGTCATGTCACTGCGGTCATTTCGAAGGTCAACATTTTTAAACACGAATATAACTTAATTAAACTTAAATAGGCGATTTAGTGTCGGACACTGATGCGATGTCGTCAAGTACAGAGAACATTTTGAGACCGGGATTTGGTTTGGACGGGACGGGCGGAGGAGACATATTTCTGAGATCACTATATTTTCCGTTGTCGCCGACTATCGATTTACTTCTTCCGATTCTGGAGGAGCGCCGAGATGTTGTTCACTTTCTTATTATATATATATATATATATATATATATATATATATATATATATATATATGCCTAGAGGGTGGGCATTATAGCGTTATATATATACCCTTCATGAACAGAGTCGGGACGGAGGATGCTGCTTGGGTCATTAGGGTAGGTGGGAGGGTAGCGGGCGATTGGCGGGCTTTCACTGTGCCGGTTGCCGATGGCCCCCCTCCCTCACCATCACCGCCCACAACAACAATCCCGGCCACAAATTGAAAACGTTTCAGCGTCGACAAAGAGGGCCCGCCATCTTGACTAATGGCGTCATCATCGAAAATTATTAGCGGTCCCACGCCGGGGACAACACACCGGAACAAGACGGATTTATAACGGCGGCTGAAGAGAGTGAGGGAGAGAGAGAGAGAGAGAGAGAGAGAGGGTGAGAGAGACCCTCCGACCGGTGACATCACTCGCTTCTTCCAGCTCCCCTCCCTCCCATCCCCTTTCACTATTGACAAATGATGACGTTCTCCGGTGGGGTGACAAATGCGGGAGGTGGCGCATGTGTCACTCCTGCGTTATATCCTTAAATAACAATGGACCACTTTATTCGGGGCCCACTCCCTCTCCGGGGTCCCATTTGTACCTGTCCCGGGCTCCAGGTGTTCTCCGATACTCGCTCGCCCCGCTCCGGTCTGCAGGCTACAGTTAACTAATACTCTATTAGCCCCAGAATTTCCTACGGCTTGTCCGCAGCTAGCCCAGTTCTGTTTCAATTCTTTATTGTTACGAGCCACAAATTGGTAACGAAAGTAGATGTTCTTACTTCGGCCGTACCTATTATACAATTGATAGCTCGGTTTCATTGTAAATTGTGTTGCAGAATTAATGTAAGATTAATGCTTCAAGAGAAAATTTCCGTACCACCCTCAAGGGGAGCTAGTTTATTGGTGTAACTGCACCCAACGAACCTTAGTTAAGTACATTTCCGCACCACCCTCAGAGGGCGCTAGTTCAGTCGGCGTCGTCTAAGCGATAGATACTAGACCGCCAAGACAACTCTGTTATGCGGGTCTGCATTAGAGCACCGTAGTATCTTCTTCAATAAATCCGGTAGTTGGATGCAACAGGGGTCTATCTTTGTTTTCTTTGTTTTTCTTCTTGTCTTTCTTTGGTTGGTTTTTGGGAACACCATTCTTCTTTTCAGATCATTAGGGTCAAGCGCTTTATCTCTTTTTTTAATTATCGGGTGGTTGCGGGTAGCACCAAGATTAATTTACTTAATTTTCTAGTTATAATGCTATTGTTTTTGTTCTTGTTGCATGTCTCCTACATCCTCAACCATGGCTGTTTCTTAACATTCTTTTTCGTTGTGAAATGGACGTATTCAGTATTCAATCGACATAGGGCCGTATTTCTCGCAAATCGGGGCTCCTCGTAATAGCTCGACCGGTCTAGCAAAAGACCAAACCAGCGAGAGGAGACAGAAACATCACGAACCTACAGTATTCCAACCCCTCGCAGACCACAAAACAGATATATCAAACGTTTAGTATGTTTCTTCACTGCTCTAGCGTAGGATAATAAAACAGTACATGTACAGTTTAATGTTTAGTTGTGCGGGTAATTAAGTGATGAACGTAGTGGCATAGTTTTGCAAATTAATCGTTCCTGTGACAACTGAACCTGAAGTAACGTTAATTATAGTCTGTTTATTGAGGAAAAGAGAATCCTGTGTGATGTAAGGATCTGCTCGTCTCAAGCCAGCTGTGTGGGCAGAACGATAGAAGCAATTTAATTTGTTTCTCTGAGACGAATGTTTCCCCGACGGGTGTACATTCAATAATTGTCTGAAGGGGCGCATTTCAGAGAAACGCGTGTATTAAAATCATTGTTCCTTCTCCGGGATGAGGCGAGATGAGGTCTGGTAATTTCAGACGCCAGACGTGGGCCGTGAATACATTGTTTCCCGGAAAGGAGAACTGAAACTAACAAGACAATCGACACTGGTCACCTAATGAAGCCTAATCAATACGCCTCAGGGCTTGAAGCCGGACCCGATGTGCACTGGAATACAGAAGCCGTGTAAGGGCCAACCGTCTGTCCCCGCAATATAAGATAACAAACACACAATAGTCTAATTACCCCCGGCTTTCGCCGCCAAGTTAATAATTCAACCCTACATTATATGACGTGTTAGGCTGCCATTAAATTTCACCCAATGGCAGCCCAAATAGTACAACATTTTCTATAGATTGCAGTTTTGCCCTGTACCCAAACGCAAGTATACCTCGGTATACCCCGATCGTGCTAAAGTTCGGAGATAGTGAAAACCGTAGGAGTGATGAGTGAGAACAGAATCGCCAATTTATTTCAAAAGTATTCTTTTGAAAGGCTGCTTACATAACCAAGATGCTTATCACCGTAACATATTACTGACGGAAAGCTACAGACGTTAGTGAGTGGTCTAACGCGGTACAGGTTATGAGGAAATAAGCGAGTGGATGTAGGAAGTTTGGTATGCATTCGTTTTTACAATGAGGTGATACGTGCGTTATAGTATAAATTTTTAATTATGGCAGTAGTACGACGTATTATTTCAAAAATTTTGATGCGTTGCAAAGGATTAGCTTTTTAAAGAGTAGTGATACGTCACGTTATGGAAAGAAAATTAATACTAATTTTATGCAGTCATTTTTTAATTTTTAATATAATTCAGATAGATTCTTTTATTTTCGTGAATGCGGTATTTTCGCTGCCGGAATAAAAACAGTTGGTTAAGAATGAACCTATTTTAATATTAGCCGTTTTGTGTCGACAACCTAATTAGCTCTCCTCGCACACAGTTTATCTATCAATATTGATGAAGTCGTTATCGGGAATGTTAACGCAAGGCGATTAATGAGACAACTTTCTGACGGTTATAATTCAGAGCTGCCTATCCCCCATAGGCGTTTCTCAGTGTACAATTCAGGGTCTCATATAGGCGCCTTGAGGCTCGCAATATATTCGACACCATTCGTCCCCCCCCCTCTATTGTTTGATACTTTGTTGTAGAATGGAAGTATTCCATATAAGGGGTAAAACGAATTTCCGAGCGTAAATAATAGAAGGGTGTCGGGTCGGCGAGGGCGGTAGCTGGGATTTTCATACGGAGTCGGCGGCGTTGCGGTTTTTATGAACACGCCGAATTTTATTGCGGAATGAAAGTTTCAACTGGGCAGAATTAAATTTGGCCGCGTCTCGAGCGCCGGTTGTTTGATCTGGGACGGAGAGTGTGTTGCCAAGGGCAACGTCTCCGGGGCAATAAAGTTTTTCTCGTCGCCACCGACGCGCCGTCCTGTAAAAATGCCTTTGTTCTTAAATTGTTTGTTGAACGGTGCAATATTAGCCGGATTTGAATAATGCTCATTTCGCCCTCCCAGAACCCATAAGGGTGATGGGGGGAGGGGTTGACTCGCTGCGCGTTCTTTATGAATTCTCTTCTGGGGGTGCGCCACCACTCGACCTCTTAGTGGCAATATATCACGCCGCTTTATACCTGCGAGTCCTTCATTACACAGACCGGGCACGCCTATGAAATATGTATCACCCGTAAATTGTACTGTCACCATTATGCGACATTAAACTGAATTACTGCAATAAATCCGATATTAAAGCGGCGTTTCATTTTACGACTGCCAGCCGCCGGTGTCGATCGCTCTGTATAAATATGTATATATTCTGTTAATTACTGTGCACATCTACCCATTAACATTAACAGGTTTGCTAACCAGGTTCGAAATTTGTATTGCGAAATCTGATATCGTTTTTAAGACAATCAAAAGTGAAATATCCGTTCACTATACTGGTATTATCCGGGTGGTTCCTGTGAGAGGATGTCGACTAGAATGTAAACAAATTAAACATTCCATTTAGCTTGGGCACTATAGTTGCGACAGGTATTAAACTTCTTGTCAAATGCAAATACTCCTTCCTCTCAAAAAGAAACGGAGATTCAAAGTGCCAATAAACAGAAAGTGACAAAAGACGAGGATGCTAGGAAGGCCAGAAATTATCCCTTTCATTTTTGTTGACTTAAGATATGTTTCAATTTTCGAAATCACACTTAATCGGTCACTTTCGGACTGGAATACCGGTGAAAGGTAATTTTCTCTGTAAAGGAGAAGTGGACGGAGGCGGTTCGAGGAAAGCCCGAAACGCAGTGGCGACAGGCGGAATGAATTGACGTCGGTTCCGAGAGGACGTCCCCGCCGAACCTTTATGCGGTGGAGCCTCGTCAAAGGGGCCGCCCCTTATAGGGACAACGGCCACGCGGCTTGCTCCATCACCGGTGGACCAAAGCGAGCAGAGCAGATCGCAGAAAAGCTGTTACCCTGATCAGTTCCAACCTTCATAGTAAGTGGCAACGCTCATGAATCAAACCCTCTGAATCAAGTTATTAAGGTCTAGATGCTACCAGGAGGAAATAAATAAACTAGATAGCCTACATCTTACTATCTGGACTGAGATTCCAAGATTTGGGACAAGAAGGGAACAATTTAATGAGTTAGGTCACAGTTAACATAAATAAATTACAGTAAATGGTCGCATGTTTGGTAGGAGATTTCAGGGAATGCAATACTTGTGTGTACTTAGAGAGAGATTCAGTCAATTCACACAGAAGGGAAATGAAGAGAAATTAAAATTACGAAAATTCCTGATCAGAAATTGCGTTCAACAATTCAACATTCAACTGTATCGGAAGAACCAATTTCGGTTCAATAGCAAAAGGGCACCGAGGAGTGAAATGGGGAGAATCAAGTGCACTGCTGAGGATGAGCACTTTTTTTACACTGGTATTGGCGAGTGGACTCGAAAGCTCGTGGCCTGGGGCACTGTGAGTGTCCGGAGGGCCGGGTAATGGGAACCCCCCGAGGCAACGACAGCCCCCAACGGACACGAATTTATTCCGAATTAAATTCCTTTTTGTAACCATCCCGACGACCCGGGAGCGTTCTGGTTAATCGTTGGGAAAGAGAAATGGTGTTCGGGGGCCGGGCCCAGGGGGAGGCACGCTATGGATTATATCACTTGCCCTTTCCACCTTATAATTCATAACGGCCTCTCTCCTGTAGTAACACCTTCTTCGAATCCTTTTCACTGTTTCTGAGTGTCTACGCTAAATTCGAATCCTATCATCAAATTAGACCCTACGGAAACATTATTTATAAATGTTGATTGGTATAATTTATTTATTAACAGATTGAAAATTTACGAGACTCTCTAGACGTCAGAAAACAGTATTTCGAATATTATCACCGTAACATGAATTATTATCATGTTTTAATCAGTTTGAAATCTTGCAAACATCTTTTACAATTAACTGTTTAATTGATTTTATTACAACTTATTCATTGAGTGTTAATTGGAATTCTGAATTCCAGAGGATCTCTGATCGAGTCTATTCCCACAATTGGTAACATTACTTTATGATATAATATTTATAATATTATAAGAATAAAAGCCATTTGAAAATCGTGTTATTTAGTTTGATAATTTAACTTACGCTTCAATATCTTCGTAAATTGAAGTTAAATTTTGATTTTATCGACGTCAATAGAGTTGTCAGGAATTACATCCCGACGGGAAATTTCACTGTGTGAATCGTTGTAACCAATACCGCGAAAGACCGTTTAATAAAACAACCCAATATTCATTCGTCCAAATTGAAAGCCCTCACCAACAATGGGACGCGCTTCAACTAGAGGCCGGACCCAAGTCGATTTAATTAATAGGAGTTTCCCTATCCCCATCGTTTCCAACAGCCCCTCACCCCCCACCCCCCAATACATCCGACTCTCTCGTGCGTGCAATCAATCTCCGTTTAACCTATTAGAGGTAGCAATAAAATACCTAATTTCTGTTCTCCCATGGGCGTCAATTCTTTGATTAGAAAATATTAGTGGGTAAATTACGGATCTGGAAATAACGATGCTTATTAGACTATTTTTTCGTTCAATTTTTTATCATTTTATTTTTTCATAGTAATATACGCGGAAGAATGCACGCATTGAGTTCGAACGCGGGTTACTACGACGCTGATGCTAAACTGCACGATAGATCTGTTATGCAGTGTAGTACTAGCACAACGCTTAATTTTCTTTCCTAATAACAGATTTTTAGCTGACAAACGATTCGTGAAGACAAATTTTATTTTCACTTCTCTATAGAAACTAGAAATTTGTACAAGTGTGTCTATTCAAATAATTCGAATTAAAACGAAAGTACTGTATAAAATAATGGTTTGGCTTGCGGATTTAATATGTATATTTGGTATATTGCAATCGTGACTCGAATTTTAAAAAATGATTAACGTAAGTTACGATCTTTCAGTTTAATCTTTCTCTCTGATGATTTAAATTTTATCCTATTATATAAATCGTCTGCAATATCGTTAGCTGCATATTTTGTTTTATCAGCTCACGTAACTGTCAATTTGACCGCTTTTAAATGGTCGGAAAGACGACAACTGTCCAATCACGTCGGCCGGTCTTAAATCAGTAATTCACCGCATATACAGCAGTGGGGTCCCCGTGCGGGGGTAGTCGGGAAGCGATAGGCGGGCGCCGTTCAAACGGCAACCAGCGCCCTTTTCATTAAAAGCGATGAAAATTTCATCGCTCGGCGCCATCGGATATATCCGGGGGCGGCAGAACAGCCCAGACCGACCGGAAAAAAAACCGCCCCTACCAAACCCGTGTAATTGGGAAGGGGCGGCGCGTGCGAACCTTACCCCCGCCCCCACCCCATCCAGCGTACCTCATAGCTCCATGTGTTATTCAATGGGACCCCCCCTATCTACCCCTCTCGCTTTGCCCGTGGAGTCTCACTCTCACTACCCGTCGCCGATTTCAGCCCCTTCTACGATTGTTTATTTACGCCCTAAAGCCCGTTAGCTAATAACCTCCCCTACTCATACCGGAAATAATGCTGACCTACTTATAAAGAGTGATGTATGTTTAATACTGTTATACTAGTTCCGGATATATGTTCAGCATATGTGGGGAATTGATAATACTGAACCTAGGGCTAATCTAGCTGTAGAAAGCAATGAAGCTATTATTGAGGTTATCATATTTTCGCGTGATGAACAATTTACGTATTAATACTAACTTATAAAGTCTGAGTACAATGCAGACACGGCATTCCACCAGCATCCTGTAGTTATACCAATAAAAATCCACCTAGGAGTTTATATAAGAAAATTGATCCCAATAGTACATACAAATTTGGCGACTATTTTTCAGCCTGTCGTAGAGTTGTGTTGATAATTTCAGGCTATTTTGTTCGAGATTTTAATCTCATATATAAGAAGAAAATTCTTGAATACCACACGCGTCACCTGTCGTTATTATAATATATGTAACATGCCGGTAATACAAATTGGAACAGGATGAAATGAAACTTATTACGGAAGGAATTCTAAGGGTAGTTCCGTTCTGTACGGACTTCACCGGGAAACACAAATTGTTGTCGTAATTAATGTTCGAGACTTAATATATGGACTTTTTTGTGCAACGTCAATTTTATAGTTAATGCTAAAGAGGGGGTTGGGGGCCTTAACTAGACTTGAAAACTTTGCCTCGTTGCAGTGGCTCGGTTGGGGAGGGTAACCTTCATTCGGTAATAAATTACAAGGGTGGCTCCCCCGAGCGGAGAACTTGTACAGAATCAAGAAAATTATAATGAGGTTAGGTGAAATTTAATTATGGGCTAAATCGCAAATTTAACATAAACATTATTATTCGCATTATAATATATAGTTTTTAAATAAATTTTTCATCCTGAATTAAAATTCACAGCAATTGTAATAAACGAATTAAGTATTCCTGTTTGGTGGATTTATTCTTATTCTGAAACCATTTAGCATAAAATGAAAGCAACGATTGTAAACGGAAGATCGCGATAATGGTCGTGCGGGATATGCATATGGATGATAGGATTGGCTGTTCATGAAGAGCACAACTTAATACAATTCTGGCATTTAGATTTCTTTTAGAGATGTGAGCTATCCTGTCCTCATAATTATAGGAGAAATTGGACATACATTATAAAAAGTTATGCAAGTATTACCATTATCATGCTAATAATATAGATTTATGGATGATTATTATTTATATATTTGATAATGATTTTGAATTTCCAATAGAAATAATTTTTTTGTTGCATACCGAGCCATACATTTAAATAAAGGCTTTCAATCAACTATTGTGTATTGAAATTCATTAAAATGAGTGCATAGACCGTACGACCGTATTAAATGACAGCATTATATACAACCTGTTATTGCTACAAGCTAAATTAATTAGGAATTTAATACCGAGCTCACTTCAAATCTCACCGAATTCATGTTCGCAAATGCACGGGATATTATAAACTTGCACATTAACGTGCATATAACACCAGACATTAGTATCGTAGAACACTGCTGCGAATACATGATAAAACAAATGTCAACGTGTTTACCACTGTATCAATTAATTATCAATAAAGCACTCTGTTTAGAAGTAATAACTTCATTCCGGGACACACACACACACGCACACACACACACACACACACACACACACACACACACACACACACACATATATATATCCTTTCTTTATTCGGATATCGTAAAATCATTGATAATGTCTTTATATCGTGGGTGTTTAAGTCATCTTAGGGTATGTGTCGTTAGTCGATGATCCTTATGCAGCATGTATCATCGATAGATCGATACAATCCTTACTTTGTCAGATATATACAAAGTAAACTCTATCCTGCCGAAAACAAATTGTGACGATGTCCAGTAGAACCACGGATAGTGTTCTCCCTGTTTATTTATCCATTCGTGCTCCGGTTCTAGGGGACCGCAGGCTGAGATGGACCAAGGAATTAGTCGCTACTGCGACTGGCGTTTTAATTCTGGTTTAATTCTTTCCGCCAGGGGATTCGGGTTTTTCCAGATAGCCGAAAACAAGTCCCGACTTTGCGGTCTCGCTTACAGCTCGATTAATGGGGTCCGCAGCGTTGATTGAATTAATGCAGTTCTCGGGATATATATATATATATATATATATATATATATATATATATATATATACATATATGGATCCCTTTTGTTGTCCGATTTGAATTCAGGCCAACACCAGACCATCGGGGTCCGTATATTTGATTCTATTTTATTTAGTTCCGCTCTTAAATTAAGTCTGCAGTTGTATACTTTCCTATATTAATCAAGTGAAACTAACTAGACTTATTGTACCTTTGAATAATAAAAGTTAGTAAAAGCTTTGAATTAGTCTACGCTAACGATCAAATTACACGTTAGATTCTATGATATGTGGATATATGATTAAACTTTCACTTGCTTTCGCAACAATTAAAGATCTAAAACTAAGCATTTCAATTGCTAAACAATATTGTAATTGTTATTGACCTATGTAACACCTCGGTCTACGAACTTCATTTGCATGAAGCTAGCCCATGAAAACAAATATACCTTTCATGAAATGACAACCATTTGATAGTGAAATATTAAACGTAATACAAGTTAAGTGGAGAGTTAAGTACAAAGTTTGAATCCGATGAGCGCATGAAAACCGCATGAATAACTCGGTCGTATGTCAGGAACAAATAGAAAGACACCCATTACGCATTTACCGCCGGCACTCCGGTGCTCCTGATTATCTATGCTGAGGTCACACAGTTGCCAGTTGTTACTGTCTGTATAATCAGAGGCCGACATACGAAAGTGCTCCAATGCATGATGGAGTGACATCTTCACTCCCGTCACAAGTATGTCACTCCATAAATGCCTTATACTTATATAATTTCATTGTCTTTTCATCATTTTTTTCGTTGAATTTGTATGAGAGCCCCAAACATACACATTAGAGGAAACATGGCGCGGAAATAAGAATCTCTTAGAGAACTTAGCATATGTTTTGGAATTACGTTTTATATTTATTTTTATTACAATGTAAACTTCTCTTTTCAACTTTTATGTGCTTCATGAATGGTCCTCTACACACAACTGGGTTAATAACCCTTGTCAATGATCTCTAATGTACGTCCATTAGGTTGCGCAAAAAAAGGCCCACGTTAATGTTGTCGGAGCATGAGGGGGGGGGGATGAATGAGTGGTTGTCACTGTTGTGTAAACTCGCATAGAAATATTATCGTTTTAATTAATGTCAGTCCCACGGTCAATATCACTTCTTAGTGATGATAGCGCCAGCCTAATGCCCCCATTGATAACATTTTTACAATCGCCGTCAGTCACACAACTCTGAAATATGGGTTCTGGCCGATCGTTCATTGTCATGAAACCAATGGCCACTATTATGTCTCGTTATTGACCAAAGTAGACCCATTAGAGTAGTGAGAGATAATAATGGTGGGGAATGTTAATTTAAATTGAATTAATCCCTAATAAAATTAAAAAGTTGGCAGCACTGTTTCCCTGCCTGCGGAGTCAAGTGGTGGCCATTATCGGTTCCAATAAGAACTAAGGTTCTCCCTCTTCCCAAGTCTCAATTATTAAATGGAGTCGAAGCAAACCGAAAATTGGCCAAAAGTATTTCCTATTCCGCTAACTTTAGCTGCGGGTAAATTAATTAATAATTTTATGATTTGATGTGCGACTTTCGGCATATTTGAAGGAACTCGTAGGAACATGAAAGAACACGAAGAACACGAAGGCACCAGAAGGAACCAGAAAGGACCCGGAGGAACCCGAAGGAACACGTAGGAACCCGAAGGAACACGAATGAACCAGAAGAAACCGGAAACAATCGGAAGGAACTAGAAAGAATCTGACATAACCAGATAGAAAAAGCCATAAGAGTAGATCCGGGGATCTGTGGGCATGAGACATGAGCCAGAAACGGAGGATGAGTGTGAAAGAGCAGGGGTAGGGGTATCCGAGATTCCGGCGGGAGATGAGAGGCAGTGGAAGGAAAACACGAGCGCGGATACAGGGGTTGAGGGCGTAGGGGAGGTTCCGGGTGGCAAGGCGGGTAGGAGGCCGGGGGGAGGATGTGAGTTGTCGAAGTTCAAGCGGGGTCCGTAGGGGAGGTCAGGCAGCGGCGAGTAGGAGGCCGGGTGGAGGATGTGAGTTGTCGACGGGCAAGGGGGTCCGTGGGGAGGGTCCAGGTTGAACGGCGGGTAGGAGGACAGGTGGAGGATGAGAGTTGTCGACAGGGCAAGCTGTGGCAGTGGGGCGTGGGGAGGTTTGTCGGCGCGGTGGTCGGCGTCATGTTGCACTAAGGGCGGTGGTCCGGAGGGGTCGAGGATGTCTGGACGGGCAAGCGGTAACTGGAATGTGACGGAGGATGTTGCACGGACAAGCGGTGGTCCGGGGCGGGGGAAGGTGTGAGTTGTCGAGGGCAGCGACAGGGCAAGGTGGTCCGGGAAGGTTCGCTGGGCGGCAGGGGCGAGGAGAGGATGAGTTGTCGATGCGGCGCCGGTGGTCAGAAGGTTCAATTCAGTGGCGGCAGGGCGGTAAAGGAGACGGCGGGTAGGCGTAGCGTCGACGGGCAAGCGGTGGTGTCTGGGCACGGCGCGTAGGAGGCAGGAGGCGGGAGCTGGTCGACGGGCAAGCGGTTCGGGCAGGCCAGGAGGCGCAGGAGGGATGAGTTGTCGGGGCAAGCGGTGGAAGCGGAGGGGTGGTAGTGGTATTGTCGACGGGCAAGCGGTGGTCAGGGAAGGTTCGGGAGCGGCACGGCACGTAGAGGCCGGAGGGATGTGAAGTTGTCGACGGGCAAGCGGTAGTCAGGGGAAGGTTCAGAAGGCACGGCGGGTAGCACGGGCGGAGGAGGATGGAGTGTCGACGGGCAAGCGGTGGTCGGGGAAAGGGTTCGGGGCGGCACGGCGGGTAGGAGGCAGGAGGGAGGATGTGAGTTGTCGACGGGCAAGCGGTGGTCCGGGGGAAGGTTCGGGGCGGCACGGCGGGTAGGAGGCAGGAGGGAGGATGTGAGTTGTCGACGGGCAAGCGGTGGTCCGGGGGAAGGTTCGGGGCGGCACGGCGGGTAGGAGGCAGGAGGGAGGATGTGAGTTGTCGACGGGCAAGCGGTGGTCCGGGGGAAGGTTCGGGGCGGCACGGCGGGTAGGAGGCAGGAGGGAGGATGTGAGTTGTCGACGGGCAATCCGGTAGTCGAGAGGAAGGTTCGGGGCAGCGGCGGGTAAGAGGCAGGAGGAGGATGTGAAGTTATCGACGAACAACAAGCGGTCCGAAGGTTCAGGAGCAGCACAAGTACGTCCGAGAGGCAAAGAGATGTAAAGTTGTCGACGGGGTGGCAGCACAGCAAATTATGAAGAAGTTCAAGGCAAGGAGGCGGGGTTGTCGACGGGCAAGCGGTGGTCAGGGAAGGTTCAGGGGCGGCACGGCGGGTAGGAGGCAGGAGGGAGGGATGTGACTTGTCGGCGGTGGTGGTCAGGGAAAGGTTCAGGGCGGCAAAGCAATGAAACCGCAAAGGTCCGGGAGGCTTCGGGGCGGCGGCGGGTTTAACAAATGAAGAAACAGGAAAGGAATGTGAAAACTTATCGACAGAGGCAAACGGTGGTCAGGAAGGTTCAGAACAGCACGGCAAATGGAGCAGGATGTAAGTTATCGACAAACAAGCAGTAGTCAGAGGGAAAGTTCAGAGCAACAACAGATGGGAAAGGTTCAGGGCGGCGGCGGGTAGGAAGATGGAGGATGTGACTGTCGACAGGCAAGCGGTAGTCCGGGGAAGGTTCAGGGCAACACAGCAGGTAGAAACAGGAGGAAGGATGTGACTTATCGACAGGCAAACGGTGGTCAGGAAAGGTTCAGGCAGCACAGCGGCAGGAGAACAGGGAGAGGATGTGGTTATCGGCGGGTAGCAGGGTCAGGGAAAGGTTCAGGGCGGCACGGCAGGTGGAGAACAGGAGGATTTGAGACTGTCGACAGGAAAGCGGTAGTCAGGGGAAAGTTCAGGAGCGGCACGGCGGATGGGAAACAGGAGGAGAATGTACTTGTCGACAGGCACGGTGGTCAGGGAAGGTTCAGGGCAGGCACGGCAGGTGGAGAACAGGAAGGGAGGTGGACTTGTCGACAGAAAGCAGTGGTCAGGGAAGGTTCAGAACGCTTGCACGGAAGTAGACAGGAGGAGGATGGCTTGTCGACAGGCAAGCAAGCGGTCAGAGAAAGTTCAGGGGCACGGCAGGTAGAAACAGGAGGGAGGATGTAAAGTTGTCGACGGGCAAGCGGTGGTCAGGAAGGTTCAGGCAGCAGCAGGTAGAGAGGCAGGAGGAGGATGTGAATGTCGACGGGCAAACGGTAGTCAGAGGAAAGGTTCAGAACAGCACGTGGAGGAGAACAGGAGGGAGGTGTGGTTAATCGACAGGGTGCTGGCGGTAGAGGGAAGGTTCAGGGCAACACAGCAGGTCAGGAGGCAGGAGGGAGGGTGGAGTTGACGAGAAACGGAGTGGTCAGAAGGTTCAGGGCAACACAGGTAGAGCCGTGAGGAGGATGTGAGTTGTCGACAGGCAGCAGCGGTCGAGAGAAGGTTCAGGGCAGCTGGCGGGTAGGAGGCAGGAGGGAGGATGTGAGTTGTCGACGGGCAAGCGGTGGTCAGGGGAAGGTTCAGGGCGGCACGGCGGAGTAGGAGGCAGGAGGGATGTGACTTGTCGACAGGCAAGCGGTGGTCAGGGGAAAGGTTCAAGGCGGCACGGCGGGTAGGAGGCAGGAGGGAGGATGAGGGTTGTCGACGGGCAAGCGGTGGTCAGGGAAAGGTTCAGGGCGGCGGCAGGTGGAGAGGCAGGAGGGGATGTGAGTTGTCGACAGGGCAAGCGGTCAGGAAAGGTTCAGGGCAGCACGGCAGGTGGGAGGGCGGAGGATGGAGTTGTCGACAGAAGCAGTGAGTCAGGGAAGGTTCAGAAGCGACGGCAGTTAGGAGAACAGGAAGGGAGGATGGAAGTTGTCGACAGGAGCAGGTGGTCAGGGAAGGTTCAAGGCGGCAGCAGGTAGGAGAACAGGAGGAGGATGTGAGTTGTCGACGGGCAAGCGGTGGTCAGAGGAAGGTTCAGGGCAACACGGCAGGTGGGAGAACCTGGGAGGATGTGGGTTGTCGACGGGCGAAGCAGTCAGGGGAAGGTTCAGGGCAGCACGGCAGTGGGGAAGGCAGGAGGAGGATGTGAGTTGTCGACGGGCAAAGCGGTGGTCAGGGAAGTTCAGGGCAGCAGCGGCAGTTAGGAGGCAGGAAGGGAGGATGTGAGTTGTCGACAGGCAAGCGGTGAGTCAGGGAAAGTTCAGGGCAGCAGCAGGTCAGAGAACAGGAAGGGAGGTGAATGAAGTTGTCGACAAGGGTAGCAGTCAGAGGAAGTTCAGGGCAGCAGCAGGTGGAGAGCAGGAGGAGAATTGAAGTTGTCGACGGACAAGCGTGGTCAAGGGAAAGGTTCAGGAGCAACGGCAGATGAAACCATTAATGGAGGATGTAAGTTGTCGACAGGCAAGCAGTGGTCGAGAGGTTCAGGGCAGCAGCAGGTAAAACAGGAGGAGGATGTAGGTTGTCGACAGGCAAAGCGGTAGTCGAGGAGGTTCAGAACAGCAGCAGGTAGGAGAACAGGAAGGAGGATGTGACTTGTCGACGGGCAAGAAGCGGTGGTCGAGGAAGGTTCAGGCAACAGGTGGAGGACAAGGAGGGAGGATGGTAAGGTTGTATCGACAAGGGTAGCGAAGCAGTCAGAGAAAGGTTCAGGGCAGCACAGCAGGTAGGAGACAGGAAGGGAGGATGTAAGGTTATCACGAGGGAAGCAGTGGTCAAGGAAGAGTTCAGAACAACAGCCAGGTAGGAGAACCGAGTGGAAGGATGTGAAGTTGTCGACGGGCAAGCGGTGGTCAGAGAAGGTTCAGGGCAACACGGCAGGTGAGAAACCGGAGGGAGGATGTGAAGTTGTCGACAGGCAAGCGGTGGTCAGAGGAAGGTTCAGGGCAGCAGCAGGTAGGAAACAGGAGGATGGAGGATGTAATCGACGGGCAAACGGTGAGTCAAGGGAAAGTTCAGGGCAACTGGCAAATTGGAAGACAGGAAGGAAGGATATGAAGTTGTCGACAGGCAAGCAGTGAATCAAAGGATTCAGAACCTTAACAAACCGAAGAGCTCGAGAAGAATGCAGCGATCGGCAAACTCGCTCGAAATGAATCAAAGAAAGTCAAACAACGGTGGTCAGAAGAAACAAGGAAAGGAAGAATATAAATTATCGACAGGCCAGAACGAATCAAAGAAGTTCAGGGCGTGGCAAATTAAAGAAAACAAGACAAATTATCGATGGGCTCATAGTAAAGTCAAAGTCAAAACAACAACAAATGCAGAAAACAAGAAAAGAATGTGAGTTGCGAAGTGTCAGCAAACAACGGTCATCGAAAGTCAAAGTTAAAACAAAATTGCAGGTCAGAAAAGTTCAGGAAGAAGATAAAGTATCGACAGGCTCGCAATGGAATCAAAGGTTCAGGGCGGCGGCAGGTGAAACCGTGGAGGATGTGAAGTTGTCGACGGGCAAGCGGTGGTCAGGGAAGGTTCAGGGCAGCAGGCAGGTAGGAGAACGGTGGGAGGATGTGAAGTTGTCGACAGGGCAGCGGTGGTCAGGGAAAGGTTCAGGGCAGCACGGCAGGTAGAAGGAGGAGGAGGAGGATGTGAAGTTGTCGACAGGGCAGCGGTGGTCAGGGAAAGGTTCAGGGCAGCACGGCAGGTAGAAGGAGGAGGAGGAGGATGTGACTTGTCGACAGGCAAACGGTGGTCAGGGGAAGGTTCAGGGCAGCACGGAGTAGGGAGAGCAGGAGGAGGATGTGAGTTGTCGACAGGAAGCGGTGGTCGAGGAAGGTTCAGGGCGGCAGCAGGTAGGAGGAGCCGAGGGAGGATGTAAGTTGTCGACGAAGCGGTGGTCAGGGGAAGGTTCAGGGCAGCACGGCAGGTAGGAAACAGGAGGAGGATGTGAAGTTGTCGACAGGCAAGCAGTGAGTCAGAGGAAGTTCAGGGCAACAGCAGGTGGAAACAGGAAGGAAGGATGTGAAGTTGTCGACGGGCAAGCGGTGGTCAGAGGGAAGGTTCAGGGCAGCAGCAGGTAGGAGAAACGCAGGAGGGAGGATGTAGGTTGTCGACAGGCAACGGCAGTCAGGGGAAGGTTCAGGAACGGCAACGATGGGAAACAGGGGAAGGAGGTGTAAGTTGTCGACAGAGGAAACGGTGGTCAGAGGAAGGTTCAGGGCAACAGGTGGAAACAGGAGGAGGATGAAGTTGTCGACAAACAAGCAGTGGTCAAAGAGAGTTCGGGGCAGGGCGACGGAGGAAACAGGAAGGATGTGAAGTTGTCGACGGGCAAGCGGTGGTCAAGGGAAAAAGGAGGAACAACAGTAGGAGAGAGGAAGGATGTAGTTGTCGACAGGCAAGCAGTGAGTCAGGAAGAGTTCAGAGGGCAGCACAGCAGGTAGGGAGGAGCGGAGGGAGGATGTGAGTTGTCGACAGGCAAGCAGTGGTCAGGGAAGGTTCAGGGCAGCACAGCAGATCAGAGAGGGTGGAGAGGGGAGGATGTAGGTTATCGAGCAGGCAAGCAGTGGTCCAGAGGTTCAGGGCAGCAGCAGGTAGGAAGACGGAGGGGAGGATCAGCAGGTTGTCGACAGGCAAGAAAACGGTGGTCCAGGAGGTTCAGGGCAGCACGGCAGAGTAGGAGGCGGAGGAGGGATAGTTGTCGACGGAGCAAGCAGTGGTCAGGGGGAAGGTTCAGGGCGGCACGGCGGGTAGGAGGCCGTGTGGAGGATGTGACTTGTCGACGGGCAAGCGGTGGTCCGGGGGAAGGTTCGGGGCGGCACGGCGGGTAGGAGGCAGGAGATACAATGTTCGTGTCCGGGTGGTGATGACCGCCTACCGGGTGGTGGAGCTAAGGATACTTGGGCGGGCCCTGTGGGGTGCCGAAGGCAGTGACCCCGAATTCAGGGCCTGGAAACTCTGCAGCATTTTATTTGCCGAGTTTATTACCGGGGAATTTGATAATATACATTAACGGGAGATGGCTTGCCGTCGTCCGTCACAGTCAGATTCACTTTTACCGTGATGGAGCCGTCGACTCCGGTCCTGCGGTTTCTTATCTATTATAAGGGAGGCATTCCTCTACACGAAGTCGTGTTCAGGCACTACCAGCTCACTTGACATGATCATTTGAGATCCGGCTGGGCTACAGGGGCACAGTGGGTGGTGTGTGTGGGTGCCGCTATATGTATTATGTATGCAGTACGCAATACCTATATTATCCCCTCTCAGCTCGAGTGAGCTCTCGTTTTCCTATAATACTGTGGAAGACAATAATGAGGTGTGCGCAGAATGAAACATAGCTGGTGCGCGAAATATGAAATTGAATGAAACATAGCTGGTGCAAAATATGAAATTATATATAGAGGTGTCAGAAAGAATGTGGGTACAGTGCTTAGCCGCGGTACTGTGACCCCAATTAACACAGACCAAGAAAAATACTTGGATAATATACGTAAATTATATAATTTACGAAATATGAAGGATGATTATGGTGGATGAAAATTACGAACGGTGCTGTGTTCTACCGCGTCCGAAAGGTAGCTGAGTCCGGATACAAGACCACGAGTAGAGTTGGAAACAAGGAAATACTTGTTACTTGAAATACTGGAATTACGAAATGGGGAAAGCGAAAGACAGCTCGGTGAGCACGGCACCGAGAAGCACTCGATAATTTACGAAATTATCTAATAAAAGTGCAAAAATTTTAATACATGCAAATAAAAAGTTGGACCGCGTTAAGCAGCGGCGTTGGTACCAACCCAGTATATTCGGAACAAGGAAATTACTTGTTTTTAAATACTCGTGCTGTGATGGACCCATGGGTCCTAAGGGCAGGTGGAACCGGTATCCTTCCCAGTATTTAAACGAGTTGTTATCACTTATCCGGTTTCTCTTGAAACGCACGTCAATTAAAATGATCGTTACTCCTCGGTGGTGGTACGAGGGAACCCCACGGTGGACCGACTGTCGGTTTCGGCCGGGGCGGGTTCTGACTTTTATTATATTTTAGGTATACGCGATTTTTTTTTCCGCGTCCGTATAGGCAGCTGAGTCCCGCTTCGGCCTACCCTCTTTAGGTATACGCGATTTTTTTTCCGCGTCCGTATAGGCAGCTGAGTCCCTTCGGCCCGCTACCCTCTAGGTTGTTTTTTTCCGCGTCCGTATTGTATCCCTCTATTGTATTGTATCAAACGATTTCCATTCGGCGGTAAAAAGATAGTGTTGTTTGGGTTGTGTGTAGTGGGTGGTAAGGTATACAGTATAACTGTTGTGTTTAGACCGCGTCCGGAATGGCACCGGGGTACCGGTACGCCCCACCTGTGTATCAATATAATTCCATTCGAGGGTATGGATAGTGTTTGTGTGTTTTGTAGGTAGAGTAAAGGTATACGTGTTGTGTTAGCCGTGTTGTGTCCGAAAGGCAGCTGAATCGGCATAGTTGTGGCCCACCTGTATCAAACGAATTGCCATTCGGCGGTAAGGAGAGAAGTATATAGGGTTTGTGTGCGTGTAGATTTTAAAATATCGTATAGAACAAAGAACGGGCAAGCTGTCGACGGGCAAGCGGGGGTCGTGGGGGAGGTTCCCGGCGGCACGGCGGGTAGGAGGGCGGAGGGAGGATGTGAGTTGTCGACGGGCAAGCGGTGGTCCGGGGGGAGGTTCGGGGCGGCACGGCGGGTAGGAGGGCGGAGGGAGGATGTGAGTTGTCGACGGGCAAGCGGTGGTCCGGGGGGAGGTTCGGGGCGGCACGGCGGGTAGGAGGGCGGAGGGAGGATGTGAGTTGTCGACGGGCAAGCGGTGGTCCGGGGGAAGGTTCGGGGAGAATCCGCAATTATTTAGTTGCCAACCCGTCTGTACATTGAATAAGTCAAGTTTTAAATTGAATATAAATTTGAATAGTTCAAATTTAAGGGTGTTTAATCCGATCCTTCGGAACCCCGACCGATTACCCGAGGGCTGCCGCTCGCTGTTATGAAAAACGTGAAAAGAAAAAAAATTTTCAATTTTCACTTTCCGTCCATCTTTACGCCGCGAAAGCTCGAGGCGTTATCACCCTGTGCTTTGTGAAACACAATGCACAGCGTTATTCGATTTCGCCCCTACATCGTTCTACGTATATATACGCATTAAATCCTCCCATCTCGGGTTACCTCGAAACCGGCTTTGATCCTGTTTTATTCCCGGAATTCCCGTCCAGTTCTCCGGGATATTCTCCGGGACGACCGCGTCTTGGCAGTCCTCGAGTGAAAAGTCTATACGATGTGTGAAATATAAAATGTATTCCAAACTACGAAACCTGTTACAGAAAAAAAAAAACCGACAGAAAATATCACGCCCAGGGGGTTGGGAACCGAACAGAAGTTTCTGTAGAAAACCGTGGCGAAAAAAAAATATTATTGAAAAGGAACCCGCAATTATTGAACGGCGCCGTTCTGAAAATTCATCAGCAGAATACGAAATAAATAATATTGAATACATTGGCGACGACAGCTGGACTTTGTCGCGAAAGGAGAGAGAGAGAGAGAGAGAGATATTTCCGGGAGCGAGGGGACGAATCAATATTCGAGGGTGTCGGTTTATTTTTCCAGGTCCTGGAGTCCTGTAGGGGTTGTATATTTAATTTCGAAGAGAAACTGTATTTTTCGCGGATAAATATTTTATAAGAGTTATTGGGTAGAAGGAAAATTTAGTTAGAAATACGTTACGAACAATTCTGTCTTCAATATCAGTGTATTCGAAAATTACTTTAACGTTTGTTGTTCGACTAAATCTTCCGCTAGACCGGTTTTCGGTTTTTCACCGACGAGTCGCTAATTTTTTAGTGACCCACACCCGGTTCAGGAACCGGGCTATATTAATTAGGTGTAACCAAAAGTCTTATCAACAATTTGATAAGACAGATCGCTACTGAAGACGGCGAGCGGCCGAAACCGGTCTGGCGAAAGGCCGAACCGGCGAGAGGAGACGGAAAAACAACAATCCTACGGTAAAAAAAATTTTCTTAAGATGTTTTCAGGACTAAAATTCCCTACAAAACCAGAGAGATGAGACTGAAGAACACGAAATCTACAATTTTTTTTTTGGGGAAGCGTTCGATAATGTGAATTCCTCCCTCAATAAATATTCGAATATCAATGTTTTCCCTCCAATCCGGAGGATTTGTCATAACCGCCGCCAATCTGTTGTTGGTAATGCTACTGAGGACGCCGCAGGTTCGTGGTGTTTCTGTCTCCTCTCGCTGGTTTCGTCTTTTACTAGACCGGTTTCGGCTGCACTTTTACTGTGCAAGTAACAGTGTACAGGTGACACTACAGGTGACACTACAGGTGACACTACAGGTGACACTACAGGTGACACTACAGGTGACACTACAGGTGACACTACAGGTGACACTACAGGTGACACTACAAGTGACTAACACAGCGCTACTGAAGATGGCGAGCGGCGAAACCGGTCTAGCGAAAGACCGAACCGGCGAGAGGAGACAGAAACACCAAATCACCTACGGTATTCCAACCCCTCGCGGACCACAAAACAGGTACATTAAACTACTGAGGACGGTGAAACTGAGCACAGGACCGATCCAATGACAAATATTCCAGGGCTCTATTTACGCCGCCCTGTAATGGAAGAGTATTTCCCTCGCATCCCCGCATACCTTTACAGGTACCTCAGCTTCCCGACTGAAAGGGCCCGCCGACTACTAGTGCCCTTCTATTAGGACCTTCAAAGGGGCTTCAAAGGCTGCTTCAAGACCCGCCCCCAGGGCTAGTCCCCGGGGGAAGACTCCGACCGGCTTCAACCCTTACCAAAGACGAATAAGCTTAGCCCGGGTTCAGACCGGGTGAAACCCGTCTATAATTCCTCCGAACCGCCGTTTCTATTTCGGTACTTTCCCTTTAACTGATGTGCCATATATTTCAGTGGGCGAAGTTCATCACTGTCAATCATTGTATCGATTCAATAATCTTCCATTACAAAGTACAACGTCCTGAAGAGATAAACCCGTTAAACGTCAGTTTAGATTAGAAATTTTATGCGGAATCAAAGAACCGCTCACCATCTTCGCTACTGAAGACGGCGAGCGGCCGAAACCGGTCTGGCCGGAAGGCCGAACCGGCGATAGAGGAGACAGAAACACCACAAACCTGCGGGAGTCTTGGATGAATTTTCATGAAATTGTGGTTCGAAGAGCGCTCAGAATTTCCGGACGGGGGAAAAAGGAAGACATGTTCGGATATTTCTATTTATTCAAGAGACATCAGGCCGGACTGATTGAAGTAAATAGGGGTGGAAAGTCATCGGAAATAAGATTGTATTTACCCCCCCCCCCGGTCGGAAGCCAAACCGCCCCATCGTTTTCCCTAAGACCGAATTATTTTTCCAGCTCTCGAACCGACGCCCAAAATCGAACTCCCTTCCGCTTTGCCAACCTCATTCGGTAGAGAAAGTTTTTCTTATATCAAAACTTTAACTTTAAGGTAATAAATCAGCTGGGAAGCAAAAAAAAGGTAAACTTTTACCGGGTTCAAAACTTTCTTCCACCCCAAATAGATAGAACTAATAAACAGAGGGAAAAAAAGCTAGGAAATTACTTCTAATGAAAAAACCACCGGGGTTGGATGTATTCGATACAGTCTTTGGAAAACTCTTCCGGTTGAGATATATACCGAGTTTTCCAAAACGCGGGAAAATTACCGGAAAATTACCGGAAAAACCGCAGTGTCATTCAGTCATTCATACACAGTAATATCTATTGATTCAGAGCAGCTCGATGTACGATAGGAATTTCTCACAGAGTACCGATCCAACTGTACTTAGAAGGGCGTAAATAAAGTACAACAACTTTGAGTTGACTACTATTCACCGATATTAACGGAACAACTATTTTCCGGCAAATTTTCGATTCCCCTTGACCATCTTATCAAATTGTCGATTACTTTTGGTTATATTGTAACACCCGAACCCCGGTACAAATACTATTTCCTTCGAATGCACATAGCGTATTGTCGATTTTGCTAAATTGCATACCCCGGACCCGGCTGTATAAACCGGTTTCAACCCCCCGTATTAATAAGGGTCGACTAAATAAACTGAATTTTATGTAAGTATTATACATGAAATTAATACTGGCAAAATGTGGGCTTGAAGCCTGCAATTAATAATGAATAAAACGCGCGATTCAAATATCAAATTGTTGGTTACTTTCGGTTACCCCTAATATTAAGTTATTAAGTATTAAGTTATTCCCGCGGTGAGTTCTTTTCAAGGGAAAAGTCCACAATTTACGTTTTTTTTCTAAAGGAAAAGTATACGATAAAAGCATTGAATTTTTTAGAATCCAGAAAATTCAATTCAAGTTCAGAGTAGTTCATTTCAGGAGGCGGTTTCTAGACAATAAAACTTTAAAATTTACACCGTTAGTCTTGGCCGATTTTGAGATCGATATATCCGTTCAACCCTTACTAGCTAAGTGTTTTTATTTATGACTACATTTATTACTTCAAGAATGGTCTGTTTCAATTTTCACGAACATTCAACGGGGTTGGGGTGGGGTGGGGTGGTTTGTTTTGTTTGTTCCAATTCGGTTGTAGGCTCCAAGTGGCTTCCATTAGCGTTGTTTGCATTCGTCGTGCACAAAACCCCCACCCCCCGTCCACACGACGGGGGTTGTTTGTTCTTTCGTTACACGCCCCGTACATTTCCCCACTCGCCCCCACCACCACCACCGCACAAAATAAGATTTTGTTCCCTTTTCGACAAGTCGTATGTAAAGTGCTGAAACGTGCCCCGAAACGTTACAACAACAGACCCTTCGGAGAAATAACAATAAATCCAGTATACAGGCTGTTTTACTACCCACCTCCAACCCCCGATTTTTTTCCATTTTCACGGCTTACAACCGGAAAATATCGTGTCGGCAACTAAGTCATTGCGGTTTTCGTTATTTTTTTTCTGTATTTTTACGCACGTTTACGCATCTTCAAACCTGTATATGGAGGGTAGTATTCTGAAATCTTATAGTACGCGCCCCAACTAAAAAAAAAAAATGTACGACATAAGGGCGGTGCACGCAGCCGGAGACGAGAAGAATCCGCAATTATTTAGTTGCCGAACCCCGATATAATTAATAAAAAGCTGGGAAAAAAAGTTTCCTTTTCCCCGTCCGCGCGGACGGGAAAATTTCATCTTTCACCCGGAAGGGGGAAAATCGTGAAGCCCCGCGGAAAAAACATCATATTTTTTTTTTAGTAGAATATTCAGTTTGTTTAATTAATTAATTACTCGGCGCTGTATTTCTATAAATAATAATTCCTCGTTTATCTGTAGCGTCAATTTTATGAAGTCGCTGAAACCGTCTACGGTACAAATGTATCGAATGTACGTTGTTCAAATAGATACAATGTAATTTACTCGATTGTACTATATGATTTTAGAATTTAGTGGTATACAGTGAATTTCCCTCAAGTTTCAAATCACAAGAGATATTTATTTTTCTTATTATATTTTTATTCCAATCGCTACACTCTGCGTTTATTCCTGCCCTAATGACAAGAATATCTAAGGGAAGAATGCTATTTCTATTGGAATTCTGTGTGTTGCAATGAAATTTGACCTTATTTCTGCCCTATACAATACATAAAACTGTATTTTTCCAATGAATACAAATAGAAAATCGAGAAAAACGGTAGAGGCTACTCGAATTTTTTTTTACAATAATCCTAAAAATAATGACAATAAAAGCCCTAGTATGTTGTCCTATAGTTGGGGCGCTTCAGGGTGGACAGAAGATGCCCGGAAAGGGGGATGATGATGAACTGGGGAAACAGGGTGGATGGGGGATGAACACAGAGAATGAGAGATAGAGATGGTGGGGTGGGGTGGGGAGGGGGTGTTATAAAGCGAAAGAGGAAGGTAAAGCTCGAAAGGGCGGCTTGTAACTTAATGAGAACTTGATTAAACGCTGCGCTAATGAAGAAGCTTCTGCCGTTTTCAGCGCTCCCCCCCCCCACAAAGCACTGTTCTCCGGATATTGACGGGCTACAATATATTGTCACTATCGGCGTTTTTTTCTGTCCTTTCAGACGGTGATACTGCCGGAACTGTCACTACAGAACTGTCACTATATTTGCAATACCCGTTACAATTCTACATCGGTTGAAATACAGTACAGTTATAAAGGAAAACGTTACAGGAGGAGACAGAAGAAACTTCTAGACCGGTTTCGGCGGCTCGCCATCTTCAGTACTCCGAAAATGGGTGACGGGTAAATATTGCATACAGTAGAAGTGAAACAAGTGACACAGTGCAAAACGGTACAGGTGCCTCACGGGCGTCCGAATACAAATAGAAATAAATTTATTTCTCTATGAATACATCGAGAAAAACGATATACGAATAGATAAGGTGACTCAGACGTCTACTGAAGATGGCGACCGGACAAAACCGGTCTATTACGACCCCTTCGAAAGGCCACAAAACCGGGTATTCCAAAAGAAATAATGAACTCACAACTTCCGGGCAGGAAGGACAAGGAAATTTACTTAATGGGGAATACGGTAATACGTTTTTGAATAACGAAAACGAGATTATAAATACGATACGCGTTTTCATTTTTTTTCTTTTACTATATACAGGAATTTCAAATGAAACTCCCGACAACAAAGTTGTCGGATAGTCGAAATAACGAAGGAAATAGAAATAACCGGGCGCAGTGGACGTTATTTGGGGCCAGCAATTGACGATAACTGTACTGTCGGCTGTGTAAGCCCCGAAGCACCGGCGGTCGTAACCTTTATGGCTAACACGAGATGCTCCAGCTCCAGCTCCAGCTCCAGTTCCGGTACTGGAGGGCCGTTTCACTAGAAGGCCTCGCCGGGGGCCCGAAACTCTCTCTCTCTCTCTCTCTCTCTCTCTCTCTGGAAAATCCTCCAAAACCGAATCCGATTACGGAAAACCCAATTGATTTCCCATCCAGCGCCAATCTTTTTATCCGACTCCGAAACGGAATTCGGCGAATTTCCCCGAAAATTTTCCGACCGGCAGGTGCAAAGTGCACTGCAAAGTGAAATTCAACGGTGTAGCTTGCTTAAGTCATCGTGTTTTCACTGTTAATTTTTTTCCCTGTTATCAAATATTGTCAAACAGTTCAAGGACCGGTCCCTATCGTAATAATCAAGTATATAAATGTTCTACTCGATGTTCTATTTGTATACGTTGTTGTTGAGCGCTGAAAACGGCAGAAGCGTCTTCATTAGCGCAGCGTTTAATCAAGTTCTCATTAAGTTACAAGCCGCCCTTTCGAGCTTTACCTTCCTCTTTCGCTTTATAACACCCCTCCCCACCCCACCATCTCTATCTCTCATTCTCTGTGTTCATCCCCCATCCACCCTGTTTCCCCAGTTCATCATCATCCCCCTTTCCGGGCATCTTCTGTCCACCCTGAAGCGCCCCAACTATAGGACAACATACTGAAGTACTAGGGTTTTTATTGTAAAATTTTAGAATTATTGTAAAAAAATTCAAGTAGCCTCTACCGTTTTTCACGATTTTCTATTTGTATTCATTGGAAAAATAAACTTTTTTCTATTGTACAGTACAGAAATACGCGTACTGTACACTGTACGCTGAGGACCGCTAAATTCTAAAATGATACAGTACAATAGAATAATTACATTGTATGTATTTACTACATACGGATGTAGACTGTTTTCGCCTCTCAGGAAGCGGACAACCCCTGAGAAGAAATTTTGCATATTTAAAAAAGCAGTTTTGTATTTTCCTTTAAACTTAAATATGATTTGTTCAACACCGGCTAATTCATTGACGAAGTCCGTCTAAGTAATTCCGGTCTGAAATTATTATAAATGACTTTTTACTTGTTTCCGCCGCTTCCTCAATTGTCCGTAATTCGAATTAAATTTTCGAGGAAATTAACAAAAAAAAAGTACCCCGGAGTTCCTGTCGGGCCGCTTCAGTTAACAGTTGGTGGTTGGTAGGGGGTGGGGGGTGGTTGAGGGTTGCGGTCGGGGTGCAGGAAACTATTTAATAATATAGTTATAGCCAGGCTTGGTAATTTGTTTTCGGGGGTGGGGTGTGGTGATGAGGGGGAGGGTGACCTCAAGTAAGTAAGTAAGTAAGTAAGTGTGACCTCCCTCCGCCAGCCATCAGCTCGCTCCAATTAAGCCGAGTAATTTAATTAAAAGTTGAGTTAGGACCGAAGGGAATCCGAGCACGGAATTAGGGTCACTAAAAAAATTCTATTTCATAGAGTTTAAAACTATAATTTCCCTTATTACGTTTTATTGTTTAGCGCCTTTCCCCAGTACCTTTGATGTGTCCGGTAGGGTTAAATTTACAACTTACAATAGACAACAGACTGACAATATACAAATCCATATTAAAAACAATGGACACGAACTTACGGAATAGAGCTATGGGAGGGTGGGTCCTTCTTATTCCATCCTTAATGCTCCCCCCCCCCACCCCCAATCAGGGGTATGTTTCTGACCACACAATCCCCACAATGACCTCACAACATACCCGGACAGTGGACGGGAAGTCGAAGAAATCCCGATTCCTGAAGTTCCACTCCCGCCCTTTCCACCCTTCGCCCTAAGTCCCTTTCCTCCCTTACCCTGATCGGATGGTCTCTATCAAGAAATTCGAGCGAGAAACCTCAACACTCAACTCTTGTACGCATAATTGATTGTACAAAAAAAAAAATTGTATACTTCATTGGACGAACAATTGCTAAAACTTCTTAAGATTTGAATTAACCTGTGGCTGCCAAACTTTCGTTATTTTTTAAAATATTGTTCAACAATGAAAACATCGATTCCATCGATTTGTACCAACCCTAAACTATCGGCTGTCGAATGGTTTTTTTTTTTGGTTTTTTTACTGCAAGAATTGTGGCAAATTCAAATTTTTTTTCGGTTATTTCATTCGAGTGTTCATCGAGTGTTTGCTAGACAAAAGACCGAACCGGCGAGATGAGAGAGAAACAGAAAAAAAAGTCTACGGTATAGACCATTAACAGTTGATTGGTAGTAACAGCACTCGTTTAGTTATTATTGAATGAATATATTAATTGATACATAATGTAATTGATTATTGCAATTGAAAAATTATCTACCCGTAGGTCTGTGGCGTTTATGTCGCCTCTCTGCGCCGAAACCGGTCTAGAAAAACGGCGAGAGAGGAGACAGAAATACAAAAAATACCAACCCCTCGCAGACCACAAAACAGGTATGTTGAACGTGGTATTCAAATATTTTTCCAATGAATCTATAGAGTTTTCAGAATAAAAATCGAGATATTCGGTCCCGAAAGGCGGTATTCTATTTTACGATTCGGCTTTTAGATTCGTCGCCCTTTTGAGAAATCGTGAAACAAAGTCTGTTATTCAAAGGGGAGAAGAGAGTTTCGGGGTTGCAATAACATCACCACCCCTACGGAGAAAGAAGAAGATGGGCAATGGGCATTCCTCGGGCCCATAAAACCGTTCGGCCCTTTCATATGTATTTCGCCACCCCGGGAGCCGGGAGGCCCTTTAAGCCCTCAGAATGTAACGGCGTTCGGGGGGAACGTACAGTTCCTCCGTGCGGAACGACGGAAAAAATTTATTTTTTATTTTTTTATTTTCCAATCGAGTCGGAATCACAACTTTTATCGGGTCTCGATACCGCGTCATCCCCGATTCTAGCCGGGCTACAAAAAAAAAATAATCGACATTTTTGACTTTGGAATTCATTTTATTTCGCTAAAAAAATAGACTTTATAACTATTAATCTACTAAATTTTTGATTCCCCTCTCTTGAGGAACTTCTCAAAACTCCGAAATACATCTTATCAAATTGTCGATTACTTTTGGCTACACCTAATAATTAATTATCGTGATATAGAATTTTTTTTTAACAGAATAAAAGACCCGAGGACTTAAGCTACACCCACTTTATTAACACACCGCGAAACCGGTCTAGCGAAAGACCGGTCTAGCGAGAGGAGACAGAAACACGAGAAACCTACTTTTTTTTTATCTCCCTTTATTTTCGTCCAATCAATAATGTATTTCGAATGTATTTTTCGAATGGCGCGGTGGTTTCTCGACACAAGAAACCGCCCCAATTGTGTGGCACATGAACTTTGTATAATTAACGAATTTTTTTCTCCCAATACTGTCCGGCCCTAGTCCTTACGGATGAATACAGTTTATACCGTATTTCTTGTACATCTGACAATAGTAGAATGATACGCCCGCATCCCGTACCGATTTGTACGGGAATTCATTGGGGTGGGGGGGGCGGGGCGGGGGGTCCCCGGGAATAAAGTTGTAGCAGTATCATCTTGTTATTGGCGCTTGTTACTCCGCTGCGCGTCTCGGCTCTTGTTACAGTAAATTACGTCCGTTCACTGGGCCCCGTACGTACGTAACAAGGCCGGTACAATATCGATGCGCTACTCCAATTTCAGCCAAATGTTCCCTCAACGAGTTGTCTCAGAAAGTCTCCTCTTCTGTTTTTCCACCGTCGCATTTGCGACGCACGAACGAAATGAATCGCAGTGAAACTACCCGTTTTGCGGTCTGCGAGGGGTTGGAATACAGTAGATTTCGCGTGTGTTTCTGTCTCGCCGGTTCGGTGTCTTTTGCCAGACCGGTTTCGGCCGCTCGCCCCGTCTTCAGTAGTCACTTTTCGGCTATTTTCCGCGGGGGTCATCCTCACCGCCCGCTGTCACTGTCACTGTCACTTGTACTCTGAACAAGTGTGATGACGATGACAGATTTAGTGACAAGTGACAGTGACACAGTGCCCAGCAGTGAGCATGACCCCCCCCCCACGAAAAACAGCCGTAAAGTGCCAAAAGTGACTACTGAAGATGGCCGAAACCGGTCTGGCGAAAGACCACGAACCGGAATACAATGACAGAAATACGAATAATGACGTTTGTTTATGCATTAGGTGTACCCAAAAGTAATCGACAATTTGATAATATGTATTTTGGTCTTGAGGAGTTCTTCAAGAGGGGGAGAATCGAAAATTTGCCGGAAAAGTGGCACAGAGTTCTGATAATATCGGTGAATATACAGTAGATTAATAATTAAAGTTTCTTTTTTTAGCAAAATAAAATGAATTCCAAAGTCAAAATGTTGATTACTTTTCGCTACCCCTAATAAATAACTTCGGGTTGATTACAGTTGAAGAGAAATTGACCGGTCGAAAAAAAGTAACTGGGATAAGATGGAAATTGGAAATGGAATTAAAACGGCGATTAGACGGAACAAACGGAATTGAGGCCGGAATTATTTTCGGATTTGGACGGAAACGGAAAAGGTGAAAGGGGGGCAGGGCAAAAAAAGGGGGCGGAAAAACAAAGGAGTTTTCCGGGGGTTGAAATTTAATAGAAGAGAGACAACAAGAACGAAAACCGCCTTTGATGACGCTAACCCATTTAACTTCTTAATAACGCAATTAATCCCCCGAGGCCGATCGTACCCTCGGAAAATTCACAACAGAGGGTTGAAGGGGAAATTGGGGAGGAAAACGTCGACTTTCACCCCGGTCCGATTCGGGAATAAATAACAGTATATACAGTAGGGGTACCAAAAAGTAATCAAAATTTTGACTTTGGAATTCATTTTATTTTGCTAAAAAAGAAATTTTAATCTACTATATATTCACCGATATTATCTATCAACAACTCTCTGCCACTTTCAGGGCAAATTTTCGATTCCCCCCCCCCCGTCTTGAAGAACTCCTCAAGACCGAAATACATCTTATCAAATTGTCGATTACTTTTGGCTACACCTAATAAATATTTACTAAGCTTGCAGACAACAGTAGTACACTAAACGAAAATCTGTCTGAATTGTAATTGTAATTGTACAATAAAATCGGAAATACAAAGTTTTCTGGAAGCTTAATAAATTGAATGGGTTGTATGGAAAAACCTGTGGAAATATTCGGATATTTCCCCTGAAAGGGGTTAAAACCCCTGAAGAGGGGTTTTAATTCTCTCAGGATTAGGACTTGTCCTTTCAAGTATTTTTTTTTGGTTTTTCTTGTCGCTATTCGTTGATCGACCCCCGCCCGAAACGATATTCCTCCTACAACAGGGGTTTTTCCTTCTTTCTTTCTGCTTTTTCTATCGTTTCTCTTCCTTGCGCGTGGTTCTACCGTTTGGCAGGAAAACTGGCCGACGGCAAGAAGGTAGTTATTAAACCAGCCACCCTTATTGTAAAGAAAACTATGGCGAAATCGCCCGACCAGGCCACAATGGACGCAGCCACGACGGCGGCATGGATGGCCGCACAGAATCATAGGACATCCTATCTGGCGGTGCGAATAGGTAACCTGTGGCCGTTCGAGGGCCAGGCCCGCGACCTCACCGAGTGGTTGGAGAAGGCGGACGGCCTTCATAAAGAAATTTTTGACGGCAGGCTGCCGCCAGAACTATGCACACCACTGGTAGAGGACCTCGTGGGGCGGATCGACAGGTCCGTCTTACGGGAGATCGGGTTGCGGGTCCAACAGCCCTGGGTTGAGGTCCGGAACCGGCTGTAGGAACACTACGAAAAGGAAACAGTGGATCACTTAAAGAGGTACTACTGGCCCAACATGTTGGGCACGGTCAGAGGAAATTGTCGGTGAGTGTTCGGTGTAACCAAGTAAAGTACGTAAGGAGACCGCTAGAAGCCCGCGGATGGTTACACCGACCCCGACAGAACCGGGTTTGAGAGTCCAGATAGACGTGTTCTTCTGGGAAAGGAAAAGTACGACGATTGACGAGTACTCACGCCTAGCCTACGCCCGGCGAATTAGGAATAAGACGGCGAGCGCAATTAGGACGGCGCTGTTAGAACGATTCGCGACGCAAGGAAAACCGAATTTGGTCATTATGGACAAGGGCCGCGAATTTGACAATAAACGTCTCCGCGATACACTGAAAGAGCTCGATATTGGCTGGCATTATACAACGCCGCGACATCCGCAATCCAACGGTATGATCGAACGCCTGCACGGGACCCTCGCGGAGTATTTAAATTTACTGAAAGTCGGAAAAGGCGTAACGGGAACGAACGCTTTGGCTAGAGCCGTCCTAGCCTATAACTACAGCGTACATTCCGCGACGGGTCAGACCCCGCACGATTTAACAAATTCCCTTTTGGCACGGGCGGGCGTGTCGGACAAAATTGAGAAGACAAAAACGGAAATGACTAACAAGCATAATACAGAGACGGAAGGGAATTTACTCGAAGAGATACGCGTGGGTGATGTGGTCTTCCGTAAGAACGCCTGCCGGCGCAGGAAAACAGATCCGCGATATCTGGGGCCGTATCGGGTCGCCCGGTTGTTGTAGTAGAAACCGGGCGCGACTCGAGAGGGCCGACAACCCCGCAGGGCGACGCGAGACCGCCCACCTCCAGGAGTTGCGGACTCCGCGGAAGAAGAGAGTTCGGTTCGCGAACGGATTCCCGATCTCGATCGCCGGGGAAAAATTTGTAAATAGTTAGGGACCCCCCTCGGCAAAGTTTAATATTAGTTCAGTTACCTTTTGTATTTTACTTTTCTTGTGTGGTTAATTTATTTTTATTTTTACAAGCATCGTTCCTGTCACAACGAGCAGAATACAATGGGCCGAGGAGGATTATGGAAGAAACCCTGTCCCCGAACTTTAGAAATAAGGAAATTGTAAATAAAATTGTAAATAAACCTTAACAAAGGGGGGGGGAGGAGTCAGAAGGGCGGTCGGAAACCCGAGTGGTATTATGAGTCATAACATCAACATAGAGATTTGACAAAGCCCTTTGTTAAGAAGAGCGTTTATATTGTAAGCCGGGCAGTCTGATTTAGAGCTTGAGACCGGACGGGTGCTGTAAGAAACCTTTTCATTCTGTATCATTTTGTTGATCGAATAAATCGTGTTTTAATTGAAATAACCGTTTTTAAAAACTCTATTCTTTCACTGAGAAAAATAACATATATATATATATATATATATATATATATATATCAGACACGACCGCCACAGTACAAGTGACACAGTGACACAGTGGGCAGTGAGGATGCCCCCAGAAAAAACATCCAAAGTGCCGACAGTGACTGTAACACAGTGACTACTGAAGACGGCGAGCGGCCGAAACCGGTCTAGCAGAAAGGCCGAACCGGCGAGAGAGGAGACACGAAACACGCGAACAACAACATCCAGGTTTTTTCTCCGGATTCGGTCCGCATCCAATGTTCTTTTTTTTTTGGGTGACGGCCTCAGTAATCGCCAAATTCCACGCGAAAATCCCCGCCTCCGGATTCCGATCAGTTTACCCGCTGGAGTTTTCTTTTTTTCCGTTGAAAATTTACAAAATATTCGGTCGTCGTTACCGCGCCCTACACCCCCCCCAGGATCGTCCCGCGGGATGCGAGTAAACGGGTTATTTACATGCAAATTTCCAACCCCCGGGTGACGTCACTGACTGACGGGACTTGGGCTTTTCACGGAGGGTTGGGGGGAGAGGGTAAATTTGATACCGTAGGGGGTGGAAAATATAAATAGGCAATCTATGCGTTTTGTAACGAAACGCGATTCAGTCTATTTTCTCACCTGAGACGGGGGTGGGGGGGGGTGGGCTCGTAAAGCCTCAGTTAAGCCCAAGTTCCATTTTAAGCCCACCCTCCACCGCCCCACCCGAGAAATTAAATTGTGTAAGAGATGACGAAGTGTCCCCGAACGCTTTAGATAATAAGGTATCTGTATAAGTTTCGCAGGGAAATTTATCGCGTCCAACTCGATGATTCTGATGATATTATGGGCCCATAATACAGAAAATCGCCGATAGGCCGAAAAAGAAACGTTGGAAAAAAAAATTAACGGTCGCGCCGGTTCTAGGAGGTATAGACCGGTTTCGGTTTTTCGCCAACCGTACAGCGAATAGACACTTACTTCGGGAGAAAAAAATTGAGACTTGTGGCCGGAGAGTTGTCGTGATAATATCGGTGAATATATAGTAGATTAAAATTTCTTTTTTAGCAAAATAAAATGAATTCCAAAGTCAAAATTTTGATTACTTTCGGCTACCCCTAATATAATCGAGATTGGGTAAAATACCGTCAGATCAGTTCTAAACGCTTTATATAAAATGGTATCCATATGACTGAATCGAAAATTGTGCGATAACAGAATTCAGTCTGGAATTCTCCTGGAACCTGGTCGAAATAGACCGGTTTTCGGGTTTAAATAGCCAACAGCACTATACTAACTTATTAATAGTGACAGTGGGGGCATTATACTACGAAACGCTGATCCCAAATGCGGGATCACCCGCCCGGTCACGTACCGGGCTCGTACTACAAATAGACACGTGTAAATCGAGACACGTGTCGATAGTGGACCGACGTCCACCCCTATATACGTTCCAGTTGAACCGATTGTGCCGTTTATATATAAATAATAAACATAAAGTTCACAAGACCCAGGAGACTATTACAGACAGTTTAACATATCCGTTTTGTGGTCTGCGAGGGGTTGGAATAGCGTAGGTTTTTGGTGTTTCTCCTCCTCCTGTCGCCGTTTCCGTCTTATTGCTAGACCGGTTTCGGCCGCTCGCCCCATCTTCAGTAGCGCTGTGTTAGTCACTTTTGGCACACTTTGGACGTTTTTCGGCGGCATCCTCTGACTGCACTGTGAAGATGGCGAGCAGCTGAAAAACCGGTCTAGCGAAAGACAAAACCGGCGAGAAAGGAGGAAAAAAAATTATCAGATATATTTTTCTGCTTCTACAAAAAAAAACTCACCCCGCCGGCGTCCATTCCCTTCAGATAGTAATACAACAGGATCTGAAACAAATAAATAATTATTAATCCAAGTGAATTTCCAATTGTCTTTCCTTCCTAAAGATTATTTAGGAACTGCAAATATGTCGTAAATATACTATCTAAGGTATATTTATAAGGCCACTGTGTCGTGTTAACGTTGGGGTGGTTGAAATTGTTTTCAATGTCGAAATAATAATTATAAATGCTACTGAAGACAGAGAAACCTAAACCGAAAATACATGACATAGTCTACATTCAAAAATACTTAAATTATAGAAACTAAAGTTCTATATTGTAGGTTTGTGGTGTTTCTGTCTCCTCTCGCCGGTTTGGTCTTTCGCTAGACCGGTTTCGCGGCCGCTCGCCATCTTCAGTAGCGCTGTGTTAGTCACTTTGGGTGTTTTTCGGGAATCCTCACTAGGCACTGTCACTGTCACTTGTACTGTGGCGGTTGTGTTTTTGTCTTGTTATTGTATTTTATATACAAGAAAATAAGACTCCAAACGAGAGGAGGATGCCCAAAAAAAACATCCCGACTGCCAACTAACAGAGCGCTACTGAAGATGGCGAGCGGCCGCGAAACCGGTCTAGCCTAAAGACCACGAAACACCACGAAATCTACGGTATTCCAACCCCTCGCAGACCACAAAACAGGTTAAACTAAAGTTCTGTATTCTTCAGCAACTTTTTAAGTCACTCAAACGTTTATTTCCAATCGATATCTTTCTCCGTTCTGTCTACGAAAATTCCAGAAAAAAAAAGAAACCGCAAAAGTACCTCGCGGTCTTGAACTAGACCCTATAGATAGACCGCACTTTGAGAGGCTAAGTTTTGCTCGAGTTTCTAAAACTTCGCGCTCTCTCCGAACATTCTGTTCGGCCGTAAAGTTCAACTCGGAGGACTTAGAGCGAAGATTTCGCTACTCAAGCCCCCTCCCCCTACTCAAGCCCGGCGGTAAGCCGGTACAACTTTAGAGCAGAACCCAAAGTACATTCTATCAGATTTAGAACAGTCGCTAAATATAATTTTTATAAATTTCCGAAGGGGCCATATTTTTTTTTTGGGGAAATTCTGGAGTCTATGTCATGTGCCGGTAGCGTATCCTGAAACACCGTAGTCGGGACCGTGAAATTGGCCGCGCCCCTACAGTATAGACTAAGCCCCTCAATTCTACATTCAGCCCCGCCACGCCGGCTTAGTCTATACGGAGCGCCGTATTTTTGCACCGATTTATTTCCCTCCCCTTTTGCATCCCCTTCTGTGCATTTCCGGGCAGTAGCAGCAGTAGCGCATTTGTCACTATCACCGGCGGTAGGTGATGCGTCAAGATCTAAATTTCAAATGGGCCCCATTTAAAAGGGTCGCTGATATATACCGCCCACATTCTGTTTCGATATTTCGTCGAAATTCTCGAACGGACGAAAACTTTCGCTGGACGCAACGAGACACGAATTCCGGGTTTTTATTTGATTTTATAAAAATAAACTTTACACAGAAACGGAAAAAAAAGAAAGGGGTCCGTAGAATTTTCGTCTGTTTGATCTTTTGCTAGACCGGTTTCGGCCGCTAGCGGTTTCGGTACCCAAAAGTAATCGACAATTCGATAAAATGTATTTTGGTCTTGAGGAGAGTTCCTCAGGAGGGAAATCGAAAATTGGCCGGAAAACTGGCCGGAAAGTTGTTGTGATAATATCGTTGAATATATAGCAGATAAATAATTAAAGTTTCTTTTTTAGCAAAATAAAATGAATTCCAAAGTCAAAATGTCGATTACTTTTGGCCACCCCTAATATATATTCATAGTACAAGATATGAAGATTTAAAATTATATTGAAAATTTTATACGAGGTAAGACTTTATTATTCTCAATTTCTGATATTTTTACGAAACTTTTTAGCTGTTTTTTTTTTACCCGGCCGAGTCAAAAACTAGACCTGGCTCTGATTTATAGACCCCTGTATTTTGCTGTAAACAGTTTCTTTATCCGTTTCCACCCCACCCCCACCAACCAACCCCGGCTTTTATGTCTATAAATCTCTGTCGCGATTGTGATTTCCCGTTTTCCGTCCGGACAACTTTTCCGGGTTCGGGAACGTCCGGAAAGCCGTTTTCTTGGGGAGGAAAACCCTCCACGTGCCGAATACACAAAATTCCTTCAGAAGAAAGAACTTACCACGTTGTTTTATTTCATATATTTTCGGCCCTATTTAATTCCGCCCCCCCCCCCTTTTGGGGTTGAGCGAGTCGGTACAACTTTCAGCTCTTTTTTTTTATATAGGAATTTATTATTTTATTACAATCCCGCAGTGTTTATCGGCGAAAATTTTCTCACCATTTTAGTACACCCTTACTCGTTCCGTACGTATGGTCGGAATTTCTAAAATTTCAGGTCTAATTCTTTATTTCCTCGACGTTACTTTTATTTAAATCATTATTGTAGGTTCGTGATGTTTCTGTCTCCTCTCGCTGGTTTGGGGTCTTTTGCTAGACCGGTTTGTCGGCCGCTCGCCATCTTCAGTAGCGCTGTGTTAGTCACTGTTAGCACTTTGGATATTATAACACAGCGCTACTGAAGATGGCGAGCGGCCGAAACCGGTCTAGCAAAAGAGAGTACTACAGTATTCCAACCCCTCGCAGACACACAAAACAGATATATTAAATCATTATTCATTCGTTCATCATTAAATGGATTAATCAGGCTGACCTGTATTAGTTACCCTAGTCATTTGGTTTTGGTAAATTTTCATATTTCAACACAGAGAATTTCACGAATACTTTTTTAGGAAAAAATCACTACGGCGTGAATAACACGCTCGGTGTTTTAGGGTTGAAATTTGTAAATTTTACAATTCCATCCCCCAAATCGCCGGTGACGGTGACGGACACGCTGTGTCAAAAAGTCACACGCTGCGGCTCCAAAACAGAGAGGGAAAAATAGAAAAGGAAAATTCTAAGCGCTAATGAAAAGCGGTTTTGGATTTTATCATCCGACGGAAAAACGGCGGGCGGCGGAAACTCGTCTAAAAGAAAATTCGATAGCGTATGAAAACCTCTCTCGCTTCGGCTGAGAAATATCTTCCGACAGAAGATAAATTATTGTACCGTAGATTTCTTGTCTCCCCCCGCTGGTCGGGTCATTCGCAGCGCTACTGAAGACGGCGAGCGGCCGAAACCGGTCCAGCGAAAGACCTAATATATCACCAACCCCTCGGTGATGTATTAGGGTTAGCCAAAAGCAATCGACATTTTGACTTTGGAATTCATTTTATTTCGCTAAAAAAGTCAATTTTAATTATTAATCTACTGTATATTCACCGATATAATCGACAACATTCTCTGCCGCTTTTCCGGCAAATTTTCACGGAACCGTCAAAATTAGAAAAAATTCAAATCGTGCGGGTTCACTACACTGCCCTTTGTATACTGGACCGGTCGTATACCGTCGTTAGCACTATATAACACTGTAACTAGCACTATAACTAGCACATTCACAGCTACACTGTTGCACTTTCACTTTGAATTTGGGTGGTTGGGGTGGTTGGGGGGCGGGGATGAGGTCTTCAAGTTCTTGTGGTACGCGGAAGGGTTCGAGTCGGACACTGATGAAGGGACCGTATCAGTTCAGAAACTTCGGAGCGGGCCCAACAGAAGGGAGAAAAATCCTTCGGGGTGCGGGGTGCTCCAGGGGAAAAATCCCGGGGTGCTCCAGTGGGAAAAATCCCGTGGGGGTTAACTCCCCGAGAACATTAAGCGATCTTACGGGGGGAAGCCGGTCATGTGACAATTCCGGTTCTGGGGTTGCAGAAACCATTTAAAAATAACCGCCGTTGCATCCAACAACAGAGTCATCCAATTTACCGAACTTAATTGAGGCCATTAGGAGAAGCCGCGGGTTTCATCTTGAAAACGCAATTTTGCCCTTTGAACCTTGCGACCGGTGGTGGGGGGGGGTAATAGAGGTCAAAACGGGTCAACCTAATAGGCCATAACCGTCCACTCCGGTTACTCCTCAACCGGATAACGTCCAATTATTATAACTAGTTTCTACACTGCTAATTCCCGTATCAATGTATCAAATATATCAAGAAGCCTTTTTACAGGGTTTATAAGTGGGAGAGGGACACGTTAACTAAAGCCGTATTTATTTGATTACTTCGTCTCAAATTTTAGTGATAATTCAAGTTCTTGTCGCGGAAATTTCGGCTCAAAAAAAAAAAAATAGAATACGAATAGAGCAGTTTGGAATGACGATTTTGTGTGATCTGTGTGAGGGGTTGGAAACCCACCCTGTTGTACGTGTGCCGACAGTGATTAAGTGCCGCTACTGAAGATGGCGAGCGGCCGAAACCGGTCTGGCGAAAGACACCAAACCGGCGGGAGGAGACAGAAACACAACAAACCTACAATTTATATACGTTATACTGAAAACTGTATAAGAAACTTATATTGAAAATCTGATATATGTATATATTGGGTTGGCAACTAAATAATTGCGGATTCCTCTCACCTTTGCGCACCCTTATTTCGTGCATTTTCTGGGTAATAGACATTTCAGAATACTCTCTACAGGTTTGAAGGTGTAAACATCTGGACTAATCACGCCGCTACTGAAGACGGCCAGCGGCCGTAACCGGTCTGGCGAAAGACCGAAACGGCTGGAATCGGTTCGTTCAACTGTAAAATAGTTATGAGAATGAAATTGCCCGCGGTGCTACCTACTTTTAAATATTTCAGTGGATCATTTATGAAAGGGGCCTGCAGTACGCGAGAGGGAGGTATAGGGAGAGCGGAACTTTGGTTTTAGGGCCCCGAAAGCGTAGGGCCGAAGCTAAGGGGCCGCCGGCTAAGTGGAAAATCCTCCGTCGGAAAAGCGTCTTACTCAAATGTCGGGTTTGGGCCCCAACCCCAACCAGGACCACTCTCATGAATACTCCATGCGGTGTCGGGGGGGGAGGGTGGCCCTAAACCGTCGATAAAACTCCTCCCTTCTGGGCCCCACTATCCACTAGACCCCCTGACCTTCTGCTGAATTGAATTCGCCCCACCTTCCAGACAGACGGATAGAACTCGGTCACTGTCTGTTGGGGTGGTCAAACATATATGGGCCCATATCGGGGTCGTAGGTTCGAAAACGGGTGGCCCCGTGAAAGCCCTAGAAACATTTCAATCGATAGAAATTTATATACTATCCGGACAACAAGCGGCGTTGTACGTATTTTAAGAGGGCGAAATCAGAAAATACCCTCACTCCCCATCCGAATTCGCCCGTTCATCCCCTCGTCCTTTTCCTGTTACAAAATTGGCTAATTTATCAAACTGTTCCTTCAACAGCCGAAGTTATCGTTAATCTTCAGTGGACGGGATGTACAGTGAACTTATACAGGTAGAGCAGGAAGGGAGGGAAACAGTTGAATGAACGGAGGCATTATCTTCGAGGGGTTGGAGTCCACAACTTCAAATACATAAATTCACCCACCCGGGGATGATACAGCATCCCGGTACTCCCGGATGGGGTTGGCAACTAAGTAATTGCGGAATTCACCGACAACAAGCGTCGTATCATTGCACAGATACAACTCTTTACAAAGCCGTATTAAGCGCTTTTTTTCCCTTTTTTTTCAAAGGTAATGAAAATGAGGGAATGAGAGCCTCGAGAGGATGTCCGGGTTCAAAAGTTTTCGGTTGAATTTCTTCACTCGTTCGACAATAAGTTTGTAGAATAAAGTCCATATAAAAGGTATCGTTGAAATAGATTTGAAACATATTGGGTTCCAAGAAAAGGCTCTATACATACGAGATAAGCCTTGAAAAGCGGTTTCAAAATGGAAAATAGGCGCCCAAGGGTGGGTTTTATTTTTCTCTAATTAAATACGCACGAAGAAATAAATTGACAGTATATCGTTCATATATTCTTATTGCACCTTTTAAAACTGGATTTTGCGGTATAAAACCGATGCAAAACTGCTTTTTATTACTGATTTTAATAATGGATGAGGGCATCCTCACTGCACTGTTACTTTCACTTGTACTGTGCAGGTAACAGTGTACAAGTGACACTACAAGTGACTACAGGTGACTACAGGTGACTACAGGTGACTACAAGTGACTACAAGTGACTACAAGTGACTACAAGTGACTACAAGTGACTACAAGTGACTACAAGTGACTACAAGTGACTACAAGTGACTACAAGTGACTACAAGTGACTACAAGTGACTACAAGTGACTACAAGTGACTACAAGTGACTACAAGTGACTACAAGTGACTACAAGTGACTACAAGTGACTACAAGTGACTACAAGTGACTACAAGTGACTACAAGTGACTACAAGTGACTACAAGTGACTACAAGTGACTACAAGTGACTACAAGTGAATGTAAGAGTGTAGTGAGGATGCCCCCGAAAAACGTCCAAAGTGCCGAAAGTGACTCACACACCGCTACTGAAGATCGGCGAACGGCCGAAACCGGTCTAGCAAAAGACCAAAACTACGCACAACAAATACAACAAATTTTATATATATATGCCACTGCATAATTTACCAACTGACTGGGCGGTAAAATACCGCACCGGATGATATTTCCGATGTGATATTTCATGATGTCAATTACGTTTCTAAAATAATGCTCAATTGTCGGAGGGAAATTTTCAATTTATCCTGTCGTCTCGTGGCCAAATCTCAATCTGCATTTAATATATATATATATATATATATATATATATATATATATATATATATATATATATATATATATAGGGGCTGCCGTGCGTGAGGCTCACAGTGAAAATTGGAATGAATTTATGCGGAGGGCGTTTTGAAAATTTCCCCCATTATTAAATTTTCCACGGGGCCGCCCCCTTAACTCGATCAAGGGAACGGGCGCCCCCCCCCCAGACACGAGCCCTAATTAAAGGTGAAATAATATCATCATTTATACGCGAATAATTCACGATTCCTGGAGTCGGGTTCAAAGAAATTTATATGACGGTCCATATACGGTTTGGGCCCGTTTTAAAACTGCTGAAAATTAAATTTTAATCAATTTTTTTTTTCACGTTCATTAAAGTGGTAATGAGGGTTTCATATATATATATATATAGGAGTACCCAAAAGTAATAGACATTTTGACTTTGGAATTCCTATTGACTATTATCGCTTGGAATGGGATGCCAGATATTCTGGAATTCTCTGGAATCTCTTCCCACGGTGATCATATTTCTGGACATTTTTTTTTTTTGTCGAAACATCCAGACAATTTTTCCCCAATAAACGAAACGATCGAGCTACAATTTCAGTCTGTTTCTCCCTTGCCATTTATACCGTCGGGTAAATTCTAGAGGGTAAATTTTCACCCCCTTTCGGTAATTTTGATTGCGGCCCCCGCCCCAAATCGAATTTCGTCGGCTACGAAACTGTTCTCAAGTGTACTGATCCTTCGCTTCAATTTAGGAAGGCCCTTACGGCCCTTCAAAAGGGCCCCTTGATTTCCCAGGCGGCCGCGGCTGCGGCGGCGGCGGCGCTCCCAATGAAGTCCGACTGAAAGCGCGGTTTACAACTTTACAAAAGTACAAAAGTCCTCTACTGACTTTTGAAACGTACAAGATCGAATTACCGTAATACAAAAGGCTATCTCAAGTTCATTATTCTCCTGGAAACTGCAGTTGGAATTTATAGTTATTATTGTAACATTCGCACATTCTTATCTATCCCATAAGTCGCATAAAACGAAAGCCTTCCTTTAAAATGTAATTGGGAATCAACCAAAAAGAAAAATTGTTTACGTAAAAAAAACTGAAATATATTTTTCTAAGAAAAGAATCGAGACCGGGACTTTACAGGGGAAAACCTGGTATTAGATTTTCCCCAGAGGTTTTAAATTGTTTTCATTTTGTAAAACAAGTCTAGGAAAACTCGCGGTTGAACGAAAGGTCTACATTTCGTAGATTATCCAGAATTTCCAGTCGGTAAAATCCGGTCTTTGGAATAAATGAGAGAGCCCTTTATATTGAAGTCCCGTCCGGGTTCACCTAAAAACTGTTTCACGTCTCTTTATTCGTATAAAGATATATATTTTTGCTCTCCTTTATGAATACTGAAGAATTGCGTTTTTAAACTTTATATATCGAATTGAAAATCGCAGGAAAATTTTCGCCGAAAATTAGAATTTGTAACCGATTAACACAGTTGAGCGAAATGAAGTCAAGAAAGTATTAAGGTAAAATGCTTTTATTTTATCACGACTACAATTTTTTTTATAGATTATATCTAATGCAGTACGTATAGCATATTTAATTCTGTGCTTACCGAGACATTAATTTAGAAAATTACAAAGTCCGGGTTTGTAATCTTTTTTCCGATGGGCGTACGCCATATACTATGATGAATTAAAAATTCCTATATATATATATATATATATATATATATATATATATATATATATATATATATGTATATATACATACATACGCAATGTTGGGCAGGTATATACTTTTAAAGTCAACTTTGGATCAATCCCAGAGGTGAATTGTAGTGGCTGTAGTCACGTAGATATTGAAGAAAATATCAGGAAAAATACACGATATTCGCTTTCTCGAATATAGACAAATCGGAATTCAATATATTGAAAAATACCTAATAATAAAATAATGATATCTCGTACAATTTATCTACAGAAATAATGGATAAGTATATCAATTACAGGATACACAACAAGTGGCGTTGTACATGGACAGGATTTATCGATATATTGGGGGGGGGGGTACCCAAAAGTAATCGACATTTTGACTTTGGAATTCATTTTATTTCGCTAAAAAAGAAACTTTAATCTATTATATATATATATTCACCGATATTATCACGACAACTCTCCGGCCGGTTTTCCGGCAAATTTTCGATTCCCCTCTTGAGGAACTCCTCGAGACCGAAATACATTTTATCAAATTGTCGATTACTTTTGGGTACAGCTAATATATTTTCAGTGGGCTCTTCTTGTAATCCGGAAATTTCAGTCGTCAGTCCGTCTGGTCCGCAAAGTCCGGAAGAAAAACACTTAATATTTTAAGGGCGAAGGAGGAAATAAACTGGAAAAAAAGTAGAAAAACTATTGAATGTAGGCCGTTGGAGCCTGTTTGTAATGAGGACGATTGTCGACTTTTCTTTCCCCGTTTCGGGAAATGGTCGTAAGCCGGAGCTAACTCCAGAATTGGCCGACAGCAAGTAAGTATAAGTGGCACGATTCCGGGAAAAACACACACACAATTCTAAAGGGAAAGGGCTTCCGATAGCGGAGTGAATTGTCTGATAAAAGAGGAGGGAGGGCCGGGTAGTTTTCCAGGCTTTTCCAAGGAACGATTCGACCGATACTCTTGGAACATTAACAGGATGCCGATACACTTATTTAATAGTAGATAACGCGAAAATAATTAATATAGTTAATAACTTGAATAGTTCATTTATTTTTATTAAGCTGTGAAAAATACAATGATGACGAATAAACATAATTTTCCTTCAGTCATTTTTACAATACCTATCACACCAACTTCGTATTTCAAACTATAAAATTTATGATGAGTCCTAACAATGAAAGAACAATTTTTCTATTGTTACAATCAGCGAACAAGAAATTTAAATGAAATTAACTTCAAAACGGACGAATTGCCACGATGAATTCTTGGAGATTTAATCATTGTAATAATCGCCTGTAATTAATAATTGATGACAATTTATCGGCCTTCACTGGAGATTTCATTATCAGTGATGCGACACACAGAAACCGGTCTAGCAAAAGACCGGATTACAATAATTAAGGTATTTCAAGCCGCCCTCAGTAATTCTAAACTATTCCCGATTATCTGGCCATTTTTTCCCTCACTCTATTTTGTAAAATAAGAAAAAATTCGAATATCACTACGAACATTATTTATTGGTCTATGGCAGCTAAAATATGTGAACAAGGGTCTGTGAGGTAATTTTTTCTACTGAAGATCTACAGAAGATTTACAGAAGATCTACTGAAGATCTACTGAAGATCTACTGAAGATCTACTGAAGATCTACTGGAGATCTACTGGAGATCTACTGAAGATCTACTGGAGATCTACTGGAGATCTACTGGAGATCTACTGGAGATCTACTGGAGATCTACTGGAGATCTACTGGAGATCTACTGAAGACCTACTGAAGACCTACTGGAAGACCTACCGAAGACCTACTGAAGACCTACTGAAGACCTACCGAAGACCTACCGAAGACCTACTGAAGACCTACCGAAGACCTACCGAAGACCTACCGAAGACCTACCGAAGACCTACCGAAGACCTACCGAAGACCTACCGAAGACCTACCGAAGACCTACCGAAGACCTACCGAAGACCTACCGAAGACCTACCGAAGATCTACCGAAGATCTACCGAAGATCTACCGAAGATCTACCGAAAATTGTGGTAACCAATCTGTAGTCGATATTATTTTTTTACATCCCCAGTAAGTCTAGAAGAAAAATTTTTGTTCCAAAAAGTTTGTCCGGCATTGTCGGAACTTCGGACCTTATCGCGTGCAAATTCCATACCGAAAGAAGTTAAATCTGAAACCGAAGACAGATTGTACTTACTTCATTTAAAACTTCCAGCAGAGAAATGTCCGTCCTATTCTTTTCCCGATAGTTCTGTCGGTTAAATCACGACGGAAAGCTGTAGAAGTGTCGTCGGGGCGTTCGGAAAACTGTCAATTTGAATGGGGCCCCGATTTCCCCACCCCCCACCCCGTATAAAACTGGCCGGGAGCCCAGAAATAGGGATAATAAATGGGAGAGAATATTCGCTGGTATGTGTCTGCGCGGGGCCACTAACAAATAACAGACGAGGTTAAATAAAACCTCGTTCTAGGGGGCGCGGGGGGCAGGCGGGGGCTTTCTGTCCTTTGTCCTCTTTTATCGGCAGAGATAAGCGTACCGTTGGGACTCGTCAATAATCCCCCAACCAGCCGCCCCCGGCCATCCCTCTATCGTACAAACCCCCCCCCAACTCGTCCGACTTTCAACCAACTTCGACTTGCCGCTATTATTCCTTAAAGTTTCAATAATCATTCACCTTGGCAATTACATCGGTACATTCGTTGTGTACAATTCAGCTTAAACGCCGCCTTTCTGACCATCCCTTAGCGCCCAGATACAAAAGTCAAAAGTGCTACATAACCGAGATGAACAACAGATATATAGCAGTTGAAGAGAAAGTAAAAAGAAAAAGACTATTCAACAGTTATAGTCAAAACACTTAGATAGTAGTTTTGGCAGCAACAAATCCACTCAGATAAATCAAAACCGACCTATCCTCAAAATCATATACAGTAGATTGAACAGTTCAATTGTTTGATTATTTTACGATTATTCAAACCCACTGCAGAGTATCCCGTGAAAATGAAAAACAGTTTTTTGAAAGAATTCCTCAAAAAATTTCCAACCGAGTCGACTTAAAAATATTATCCTCCAGTAAGTTTATTTCTGTAAAGTTTTTAGATAGACGAGCGGTTTTTTTCGATCATTTTTAAAGGAAGTTTTTCAAAAACTGTTTTTTCTCCCCCGCTCTACTTTGGGGAGACAACCCTATTTTCCAGCCGAAACCGGCCTAGAGATAAAACGTTTTTATTCGAAATTAAATATCACGCTCTCTCTCTCTCTCTCTGTTCGATTAATATCGGCGGCCGTTTTATCGAATATCTTTAAATTTAAAATTTGGCCTTTCGCTGTCATCAATTTCATTTACTGGGGTGCCAGGTGCAAACCCTTCTCTCTCTCTCTCTCTCTCTCCTCTCTCCCTCTCCCTCTCTCTCTCTCTCCCTCTCTCCCTCTCCCTCTCTCCCTCTCTCCCCTCTCACCTCTCTCTCTCCCGTGCTCCAGGGACAGTCCATTAGTCAGGAAACATGGGCGTACAGTGAATTCTGATCAACCGAGGGTAAAATGTAGACTTGGGAGGGGAATGGTAATTTCTGATTTGTAGCGTTCGGCACGACAGGTTATTACTCTCAATGAATGAACAACCCCCGGTTAGGGATGCCCCACCCACCCACCCACCGCCTAACAGGGGGTCGTAAATTGTCCACCTACTAGGTCCGTATTTAAATCAATTTTCCGGGTACCGCCGACCACCCCCCCCCTCTCACCGAGACCATTAATCTTCACGTGTCATGCGATATTTCACCAATCCCCCGATCGACGGTTGTAGAAAGTGAAAAAAAAAACTATCCATGAATATGCGACGGATTCGAAAATCACACTAAACTATCGACTAAATATCATAAAAAACATAGTCTTTGAGGGGTCCTCAATATACAAGAAATTGGGGATATGTGCGAAAAAACGATAAAATATTAATTAACTTTATGATTGGTGAGGATTAAAAAGCGACTTACTACAATATATTTACAGTTAATCTGAATTATCAGATCGCATTGTCACTAAATATAATTTAAATATTCAAGCGGCTAAAAATTAAAATTTTTCATTTTTCATAAGGAAGTTGACCAGTAGACTGGTTTCATCGGTCTTATAGATATTTGAACGGCCTTTTCGATCTTTTCAATTTTATACTTTTTGGTTTTTCAATTAATACGGAAATTCATCATCATCATCATCATCATCGTGACATTTTTTTCGGAAAAATCGAATCAGAATATTAGACAATTGGACAAGAACAGAACATTAGAAAACGATTTTAACAAGTCTATAAATTCGGCCTTGTCCAAAATCAAAATTATCGATTTCGATCTCGAATTTGTTAAAAAATTGGTTTTTTTTCCGGACGTCGGTTTTATATATATATATATATATATATATATATATATATATATATACATATATATATTATATACGTGCGGATTTGCAAAAGAAAACCCTCGGATCTCGGAATGATTCAATTAACGAAAATTGAATCAGGAATTGAGCCCGTCCTCGAGCGTTTGAACAATCGAAACTTTCCATTTTCAGAAAATATAAAAGAAGTCCGGAAAATCCGTTGCCCGGCCGCGAAATCTCCCAATTTTCTTCTTCTGGGGAAAACTCTGTCGGGCGAAAAGTGAAAACCGCTCAAAAAAAATATATATATATATATATATATATATATATATATATATATATGGGGCGGTTCCCGGCGTTATTTAATCTGCGGGCGAAATTCGACACTTTTCGCGATAAGCGGCTCGTCGATTCTGAACGAAAAACAAACCGGACACAGATCGGATTAGTTTTTAATGTCGGCGCAAACGAATATTTTGAATTTTTAACGCCCTCAAATTGGCCGGTTTTTACTTTTTTTTTTTTGCGACGTTACACTTTTAAAAGCTTCATTTACCGAAATGAAATCCGAAAGAGAAGATTCCTCTTATTATTATTATTATTATTATACGGTAAATATTGATTGAGAATTTTCGGCCGGAACTAATAATTTATGGATTCAGACGTATCTTATGCTTCTTGTCATTCTTCAGGGAAGATTGAGTTCCCTCCCTGAGGAATCTTCCTTCCTGAATTTTATTATTCAGTAAATCTCCTATTTTATTTTAAACAGGTTTATACAGATAATTTTTTAAAATTGTATCCAACTCGGGATACAATCCAGCTCCAGCCCTTGCCCTACAGTAGGGAAATCGGGCTGAAATTTCCTCTTAGTAGTTTCGAACGAAATCCTTTATATCGCTTACGGAGTTGACGATTTGACGAAGGTCTATGTATCTTTCGGTGTCTTCAGTAGCAATTTGTAACGTCTCTTCGTTTCAGCACGTTTGAAAATTTCGTATACCGATTTCGTGCATTTGATTTTCAATGATAAATTCCAGCCTAAAAATCTGGAGGAGAGGAATTTTCCCTCTTCTCAGTGTAATAGTGAATTGTACACTATTTTGACAATTAACAACCTGCTAAGGATTTTGCAATTTGGTTAAATTGTGGATACAATAGATGTATTTCGGTCTTGAGGAGTTCATCAAGAGAGGAATCGGAAAATTTGCCGGAAAAGTGGCGGCGGAAAGTTGTCGATAATATCGGTGAATATATATGGTAGATTAAAGTTTCTTTTTTAGCAAAATAAAATGAATTCCAAAGTCAAATTGTTGATTACATTTGGGTACAAAACAACAAATTCAAAACAACACTTTTCAGCGTACAATAAAAGAATCTGACTGAGTAGAATAATTTCCCGACTCTTGTATAATAAAGCGAACTCAGTTAAAGATTTCGTAATTGAGCTTTATTGTTATAAAGCTTTTTTTTTCTCCGTATCGTTTAATCCTGCATTTTTTGTCTTCAAAAGGGCACCGGTCCCTTGTTAGGTATTCGGGCCCCGTTTAACCCTTTTCCGAGGGGCGAGAAACCACCCCTAAGAGAACTTGGGCTATTTCGGTCCCAGGTTTAATTAAACCGAGTGCCATTTTTTTTTTTTCTTCTTTTTCTTCTTCGCCCGACGCCGCGGCCCGACGTGCCACGATCCCATTAGCAGTTTTATATTCGGCACGTTCAAAATTGTCCGTTTCGGCAATTCAGCCGAAGAGTGGCCATCGAGCTCAATCCATTAACGACTGTTGGCAGGTAACGGGGGATAGTTACGTGAATAATTTCGACAACAATTCGATAGTTTCGAATATTTCAATTAGTCTGTATTATACAGTGCCAAATGCATTTGGTCTTTCGCCAGACCGGTTTCGGCCGCTCGCCGTCTTCAGTACTACTGTCGGCACTTTGGATGTTTTTCGGGGGCGTCCTCTCACTGCACTGTCACTGTCACTTGTACTGTTGTGGTTGTCTAGTTTTCCCTGCCCAGACCGGTTTTCTCGAGAGGTCCCGAGATGAATTTTTTAACGATTTCATAAAAAAAAAAGAAAGTAAAGGCTTAATTTCGGCACAATACTGGCCCTATAACAAGATGTACCATTTTCTTTAACGTAGATATCTCGTGTTTCTGTCTCCTCTCTCGCCGGTTCGGCCTTTCGGCTAGACCGGTTTCGGCCGCTCGCCGTCTTCAGTAGCAGCGGTGTGCCGACTCGCTTTGGCGCGGCGACGGTGACGGTGCGGCGAGAGGACGCCCCCCGAAAGACGTCCAAAGTGCCGACAATGACTCTAACACCGCTGCTACTGAAGACGGCGAACGGCCGAAACCGGTCTGGCAAAAGGCGAAAGACCTACGGGTATTCCAACCCCTCGCAGGCCGCAAAATACATTCTGAAAACTCGAAAATACTCTCAAGGGAACTGTAATATACGAGAATAAACAAACTTTGTAATGAGCTTTTAAAGTCGACTTTGAATAGACATACAGGATTAAAAAAGTGCAGAAACCGCGCTTCGACAATTATCGCTTAAAATTATTAATTTACAACTGTATTTTACGTCAATACGATCTTCTGTGAAAATTGAGAGGAAAATATCTATTCTTCCGCATTTATTTCGATTAATGTTTTGCACTTTTTCGACCTAATACAGTTGTCCTATTTAAACTAAACTGAGGAATGAATACCTCAGTGTTTCGTGAAAAACTTTAACAGATCTGTTTCGTTTGGGAGAAAGTACTACAGTGTATAAATAGTTCGTATAGTTCGTAGTGAACTAAGAAAAGTCCGAGTAAAAGAAAGAGTTATGCTGGGAATTAATCGGCCGTAAAAGGGCGACGCTCGTCCACGGAATACTTCGGATTGTTCAGTCCCAGAGACTTTTCCGGGGTGAGAAAGGGGCAGAATTTCGTACGAAATTTCGGCCAAACGAAAAGGAATTTCATATAATAAGAAAATAGCCCCCTAAACCCCCCTCCCCACCGAGGGAAATTTTAAATAAGGCAATTTTCCCGAACAGTCTTGAATTGAAAAATAGTCCAAAAGGAGCCTAATAAGTAGCTTTTATTAGTATTTTAATAATTAAGTTTTAAAGGCTGTCTATATTTACGCTCCAACAATCCAGAACTCCCGAAATGATCCACTCAAAATTTTAACCATTTTTATCTTTTTAACATAATCATTGATATTCTCTTCTTTCGTCAATCCCCGAATTATCAACTTGTAGAATACTGTTTCTAGAAATCAAGTATATTGCAAGAGAAAGCAGTATTCTGTGCTCATAAAGGGTCTTATTTGAAATTAATTCCAGCGCCGATAAATATAGGGCCAATTTAACCTAATCGCCAATTAGGGAAAGCTTTAGAGTTGAGGGGGTGGGGGTTGGAGGGGCTTTTTCAGGAAATGAGAAAATCCGGAAAACTACTGAGTCATCCTAGATTAAGTTTAATACAATACACTATTAAAGGGTGAGACGCAATTTGGCCGACAGCCAAAAACTCGTTCCAATCTTTCGGGAACTGATAACCGGTTTTGTAAATTTTGTAATTCAATTTAAATTTCGACTCTTCAAGCATTAGCTCAATTAATTTTTTTTTTTATTAATAAAATTTTCCTATTTTATTCTCTAATATATCCGTAATAGTCTCCAAACGTAGTGGGGATATTCTATTTTCTGAATATTTATAATGCGTACTAAGGGCTTTGAAATGTTCATCAGGCCCTAAGAGTAATTAGGGGCCGTTTGCATTATTTCAACGACAGTTTAACGAGATTCTAACGACATTTCAACAACTGGGAATAAAAACGGGAAGAGTTTTTTTTTTCCCCCCTCCCGTTATTCCACTTCTTATTCCTGTTATTAATGACGCCTCCCCCCCCCCAAAATTTATCCTTTCCTATAAAGCTGATAAAACCGATTTTTTACAGACGGATCGGTGTAAAAAGTGAAAATAAATATGGATTATCAATTCCAACGCTTCCAGGGCAGTGTGTCAAAGGCGTCTAGAAGATTTTTCATATAAAAATTAATTATTTTAGAAAAAATCCTATATCAGGTGTAAAGTAATCGACAATTTGATAAGATGTATTTTGGTCTTGAGGAATTCATCAAGAGGGGGGGAATCGAAAATTTGCCGGAAAATTGGCCGGAGAGTTGTGATAATAAGTTTATAATAAAGTGATATCATAAGTTGTTAATAAAGTTTCTTTTTTAGAGAAATAAAATGAATTTTTGAACCTTCGGTGGACCCAGCGCCAGAGACAGGTTTCGTCTTCGGGTGACGAAGAAAGGGGCCGTAAAAGAAAAACCGGTCTAAAACACAGAAGACCAAACCTATCTATCATAAGTGGAGGTGAAACTAGACTAGTTTTTTTCTTGTTTCAAGCGGTTTATTTTTTATTAACATAATAAAATGAATTCCAAAGTCAGAATGTCGACTACTTTTGGGTACCCCTAATATATTTTTATTTTATTTTTTTTAACCTTTTATTTAAAGTGTCCATTTAAAAACTTTTCCTCCACCGTTCAATAGCGCCATATTCAAACGCTTCGTCGTTTCAAAAAAAAAAAAAAAATTAGTGAAAAGGACACTAAAGAGACGAGATTTGCACCGTTTAAGTTGGCCGTCAGAAATTGTGTTTAAGCAATTTAGAGTTGGGAAATTTTGTGTTGAAAAAACGAAGACCGCAGTGGACGACGGATGCGGGGACTTAGTCGGGACTTTACTGGCTGAAAATCGGCGATATAGTGTGCACCTAATAGTGGATATGCCCACACTGACATTCTCATAAGCGTTTAATAAAGATTGGATACGCGAATCGATATATTATTGTGCGTTATTCGTTTGGCTGCGGAAAAGGGGGGGAAAAACAACCCCCTAATGGGACACCCTGATATTTCAAGACAGTGTGCCTTTTCTATAGATATTTTTTTCCAGCGGGGAAATAACTTTTTATTTTCCGGCTTTTCCCAACTTCTCTCGATCGGCCCTCAGAGTCAGAATTCGAGCTGTGACTGTATCCGGAATGTCGAAAACCTTCAATCGAGTTTTCTCTCGAAGTTTTCCACCCCCCCCATTCTCTCGGTCGGGGCTTTATTAAGCCCTTTTTTTTCATTTACCTCCCCTCCCCCCCACCGGGCTCCCGGGGGTTTTATGATAAATTATTCGAATTTCCTTTTCGGCTCTGATTTTCTTCCGAAAATTCCATTTCAGCCCCCCCCCCCCACCCCCGTTCCCCCGGCAGTCGTGAGCCGAATTGAAAGTCAAAACGGGGGGGGGGAGAACGGGAATTTTTCGTTTTCCGATTTTCTAGACTCCTTTGGTTGTATTCAAAATTGATACCCAAAATGCGGTTCATTCAACCCCTCCCCACCCCCGCGAGGACGATTTATTGGCCAGGTGTGGAATAAATAGAAAATACCTCGGAATTTTCGTTCAAAACGGCCGATTTAAATGCATTGGCGAGACGGGAAAATATAATTTCCACCGAGCCCCCAACAGCTTTTCCGAGAAGCCTCCCCTGTATATATATATATATATATATATATCCCCTTATCAACCGCGGTATAATTAACGGCCGGCGTCTTATTTGCCGTGAGTATTTGCGGGGATGAGGGCTAATTAAGGGTGTGGAGGGCGCGATAAGGGCGAGAGGCGCCGGCCGGTAGGTATATATACCTGGTATACCTGGCGGGCACCGATAACGCCGCTACGGAGAGAACAATTAACCAACACCACCCGCCCCCACCACCCCCGGGTCCAAAGGGGAAGTTTTCGCCCCAATCAACCCCAACGCGGCACATAACTCACATCCAACCCGTACGCGGTAACCAGAAACCCGGTTTAGGTTATAAAATGCAGTTATAAAGTAATAATTTGATCGTTATACCGGAGATTTCCAGCGTTTCTGTCTCCTCTCGCCGGTTCGGTCTTTTGCTAGACCGGGTTTCGGCCGCTCGCCGTCTTCAGTAGCAGCGGTGTTAGTCACTTTGGCACTTTGGATGCAGTACAGTGAGAGGATGCCCCAGAAAAACATACAAAGTGCCAAAAGTTAGTAACAGCGCTACTGAAGATGGCGAGCAGCCGAAACCGATCTAGCAAAATATACGAAATCTACGGAATTTCAACACCTCGCAGACCACAAAATAGGTACGTTAAACTAATAATTTGTTCGTTATACCGTAGATTTCCTGTGTTTCTGTCTCCTCTCGCCGGTTTGGTCTTTTGCTAGACCGGTTTGCGGCCGCTCGCCACCTTCAGTAGCGGTGTGTTAGTCACTTTCGGCACTCTGGATATTCTGCACTGAGGATGCTCGTAGTTGAACATCCAAAGTGCCGAAGTGACTAACGCCGCTACTGAAGATGGCGAGCGGCCGAAACCGGTCTGGCAAAAAATACCGAACCCCGCGAGAGGTGACGGAAACACACTAAATCTACGGTATTCCAACCCCTCGCTGACCACAAAACAGGTATGTTATTAAACTAATATTTCCCGTGTTTCTGTCTCCTCTCGCCGGTTTGGTCTTTCGCTAGACCGGTTTCGGCCGCTCGCCACCTTCAGTAGTGGCGGTGTTAATAACTTTCGGCAGTTTGGAAGGTTTATTGGGGCATCCTCTACGTGACATCCAAATACGTGTACTGCGCTGCTACTGAAGATGGCGAGCGGCCGAAACCGGTTTAGCAGAATACACGAAACCTACGGTATTCCAACCCCTCGCCGACCACAAAACAGGTATTCCAAACTAATTTGTTCGTTAGTTACACCTACATCGTTAGTTACACTATTGACCGCGATACTTAGTATATTTTTTGCCGATGAAGCCCTTCCCATCAACACTGTCACAATATATAAGTTATAAGACGATAACGGTTCAATGAAGTGAGATCCAATTTTCAGGCGAGGTTCATAACGAAGTCCCACTTGAATTTCCGAACTTTGAAGCGCCGTTGAATATTTTGTTTTCATCCCCACCCCCACCCCCCACCACAACCATCCCCAAAGCCAAGTACTCTCGAGGGTAAGTACACGAGGGCGGAAGTATTATTTCCGGGTACCGCCGTTATAACACATCTCAGGAGTAGGGAGTACTTTGGACAGTAAAAAAGTTCACCTCCAGTGAGATGCTTTGAAACTTTGCTCAAAAGTTGCGCTCAAAACATTTTATATATATAAATTCCGGGCAAATTTTGGCTTATACAAAATATAACTAATATTACACTGTCACATGTACTTTATCACTACCCCCGGGTTGATTAAGAAGATGGGGGTCAAAACGAGATGTTTTTTGAATAATCTTTTGAGTATAATCTACGATGATTGTGTGTAACAATTAATTTACAAGTATTGTTTCGAAAATTGACCCGATTCGCTCGATTTTTTTTATATATATAAAATTAACTAAGAAATGTGAGAATACATTTTTCACATCACAAGAAATAACTCGTGAATTAAGTTGGGAGTTATCGGCTGCATCTGCTGGAGCTGTCGTATCCGAATAACGAAGTTGGTAACAATCTCAACTAGGGATTGTTCGAGAAATAAGATTTCTTTTGAATAAGTTAACGAAATTCCTGTTTTTTTTTACCAATTTTCACCTCTCCGCCGAACCTATTGTCCGCCATCAAGTCCGCGGACGGATGCCAACTTTCGACGCCGACAGACTTCGGGTGAAAAAGTTTTTAATTCGATTTCGGAAAGATGGAAAATGTTGGGGGTGGGGAAGGGGAAAAAGTTGAATTCTGCTCGGAAAATGCGATATATTAACATATAAATGAAACCGGTCTAATTACTCTGGCGGAACTTTTGCACTATCAACTAGTGTAGATTATAAAGTCGTAGAAAGCTTTTTCCCACCTATTTTTTAATTTTATTTATTTGCTACGGAAGAAACGTTTCGGATGTTAGGAAATAGTATAGGGTTTTCGGTACGGAAAAACGAGTTTTCAATATCTGTTATATCGGGTTGGAGAAATATTTCCTTAATAAATAGGCCGGGGGAAAAAAATGTATCCGTTATTTAATCCCTTGATGGGGAGAGAATTGGTAATCGATTTAAGATTCAGAAAACATGAAATATAGACCGGTTTTCACTCGATCGGTGGAAACGATCTAATTAAGGAATAGAGAATTATTGAAATATTATATTCGCTAAATAATTCATTTTTAAGTTTCAAAACTCAAAAAATAAGTACATACAAGTTACAACAATGAGTTTCCGCTGAAATTTGTTTATCGAAATATTGAAATTTTTCGGAAACACAATCAATTGTGTCCCCCCCCCCACCCCCCGTATTTCTTACAAAAGGTATCAGAATTCGAATATGCATTTGTACGATTCTCAGGGTCTTTTCGCGCGATTCTTCCCTTTTCCTTTAAACCCTTTTTTGAAAAGCGCCTCTCTAAGTCTCCCTTTTCTCCCCACCCATTCCTATTCCCTCTTTATTGTCAATGGGCCCAACGTTTATTAAATGTCGACAAACGGGATGTTCCCGGTTATGAAGGGTATGAAATCGATGAACGGCCTCGAGTTCGGAGGGTGAGAAAAATAATTGTCCGAAAGAATTTTCGGCGCTTATACGAATTGAAAACTGGAAAACGTCTAAAGACGGTCCTATTATTATCTATTGCGACGATAGGGCCGGATAAGGGCCGGTAGCGGATTAGCCGAAAACCTCCCCCCCGTGTAATCGGATAGGGCCGAGGCAAGAACGGCGAAAATCCCTTCAATTTTCCCCAATTTCCAGGCCACAGTTTCCGTTCGCTCCAGTAGAGAATTTCGTTGTCGCGATGTCTCTCCAGATTAAATGACCAAGAGTTTCGGATCGCCCGAAAAAAAATACAGGAAAAAACACTGTAATGAGCTGGCAACTAATTAATTGCGGATTTCCCCCCCGGCTTATATGAGGTAACTACATGTATCGAAAATAATTTTCAACGTATCGATTATGGATTATGGATCGTATATATATGCAATATATGCGGAATTACACACAGATCCCTTCTATAGAACAATTCCTAGCTAGAGAGAAAACTATAAAAATTTCCCTCGTCTGATTTAGAACGAAGCTGTAAATTAGTCATTAATAAATATACAATAAGTAGAATACATTTTTCGTACATTTTTCGCAACAAAGTATAACGAGTTATATATTGAATGGACACAAAAATTACTTACAATGGCACCCAACATATCTGTACGAAAAAGTCTTTCTATAGTCCATAACTATAGAAAGTATTTTTTACAGGATGTTGGGAATACAGATAAGAATTGGTTATACCAAAAAAATTGAGCGTAAATATAAGAAATTAGATTTAGATTTAGAAAAAAAAACACCTACGGATATCTAAACTTACCGATAATCCAATTTCCAGTTGTACAGTTGTACAGGTGATTAGTGTAACCGGTAATACCTGAAACACAGACCACAGTAGGTATAATGAACTGACATCTTCAGCGGTCAGTTATAGATATTTCATTCGCAGTTTAAAGATGAAAATTCGGTTGGGCGGAGTCGGGGGTGGGGGTGGAAAAATTAGCCGGGTTATTAAAACTCGGTTAAATTTAGCAGGGCGCCACAATGCCACAAAGAAGGGTTGTCCTGGAAAAGTTTCCAGAAAGCGGGAGGGGGGTGGATTTAATAGTCTGCTTTAATTCAGTTCGGCTTTATTAAGTTTCGGCGCAGCCAATTAAAGGATAACTCCGATATCCAAAAATAACAGCCAGCATAAATTATTACAAGGGTATTTTATATGTATCGGGAATATGGAAAAATTAAAATATTAGTTGTACCCAAAAGTACAATTTGATAAGATGTATTTCGGCCTTGAGGAGTTCCTCCTCGAGAGGGCAATCGAAAATCTGCTCGAAGATTAATAATTAAAATTTATTTTTTTTTAGCGAAATAAAATGAATTTCCAAAGTCAAAACGTCGATTACTTCTGGCTACCCCTAAAGAGCTCATCGCACCCTTTTTAATTTCAACGGATTAGAAACACAAATTGGCGGCCATTTCGAAGGGCCGACTTTCATCCGCCTTTGTTCTGTATAAATTACAAGTCTTTGAAACAAATTACAACCCCCACCCCCACCCCAACGGATGGCGCCAATTAAAACGTCGCCTCTGAACCGTAAAGGGTTAACATAGAGAAAAGAGTAGGGCGAAAACGAAATTTCGCTATAATTATTTGAGTCGCGGTCTCATCGTTGAAAACCCCTAAAATTTTCCTGTCGACAACAGTAAAAGTTGATGTAAATCTTAAAAAAAATGAATCCGATAAATTTATCGGACAAAATTTATACTTTGCGCGTTATTTTGAAACGCGAAGGGCCCCAAAGTAATCGGGATTCAATCTGAGTGAAATTTTTTTCAGCACGACCTTATTAATAGGATTACATATATTTTGAGCTTCCAGTAATTTTTTTTTTGGGGTGGGGAGGGTAATTAAAAATTGGGTTAAAAATACGAAAATAAATAATAGGCTTAATGCTCGGAACGATTCCGCCCTCAGTAAATCCGATTAGGGTGAGGGGTGGAGGTTGGAAGGGACTTTTAATTTAAGTACAAAGGGCTTTCGCTAAGAGGCTACTAAGGTACTAATCGGTCTCTGGAACATCTGGGAAAATTAGGGAGTATTTCCTCCCCCGCCCAAAAAAAAAAAAAAATAAAATAGGTCAATTTATCCGAAATTGACTTATGAATACGTCTAATGACGAAATTAACATTTAGACGAAATTCGTCTAATGAATACGTAGGGAGCGTGGGATCTAAGCTGTATATACACGAAAGTACACTAATAAAAAACTATAAAAAAAATGAAAGCTTAGTTAGAAAGAAAGTTGTTGCTTTCAACAGGCACAAACCGGGGCGTCAATTGAAACCACTTTCGCCCGATATTTAAAGCGGTAAAATGATTACAAATTGAATTGAAAAATTATCTTCGCGCCGAGAAAATTTTTAAAAATCGGCCCATAAATTACGATTTATAGACAGGCTTTATTATTTTTTCATCGAGTTTTAACGCCGCCAATCCCGTATAATCCTAACTGCGCTGACCGGGAGGCGGAAACCCCCCGGGGGGGAGGGAGGGGGGATCTCCTGGGACTCCCCGCTGTACAGGAGTTTAATACCACCCCGCCCCAACCCCCGTGTAAGGTCAGGCTCCAGGATTAACCTGGAATCTCCCCGGGGGGTGGTGGGTGGGGGTGGGAATGGAATGGATGTGCTGGAAGTGCTGGTGGGGGTGGGGGTTAACTAACGTCAATAAATAGAACCACATCCCCCTCCCCCACAGGGATAATGGTTCGGCCCCATTAGCAGCCGGCCAACCCTCTGGACAGTAAATCTCTTATTGTGGAGTATCGAATGAACACTGCTGTAAACAGGTAGTCCTAGGCTTAGGCGGCGGTTCGCGATTACGACCGAAAAAACAATATATTTTGACTGTATCTCGAACTGAAAACGAATAAATTATGCGTCCTTTGATTTATGTAAAAAAAAAAAAATACGGCGGTCGGCAACTAAGTCATTGCGGGTTTCGTCGCCGGACGGAAATTTTTCGTATTTTTACGCATTTTACATCTTCAAATCTATAGTTTGTATTCTGAAATGCGTGTTTATTGCGTGCCCCAACTATTCGTCGTGCGTAGCCAGAAAACGCACGACGTAAGTGTGGTGCACGCACGGCCAGAGATGAGAAGAATACGCAATTATTTAGTTGCCGAACCGATATTCAGTTGTAGATTAATTTTTTGGCAATTTAAATATGTACAGGTATTCCTCGACTCAGTAGGAACGTACCTACCTGTATAATAGTTAGTATGGTTAGGACATTTTCTGCTAGGGGTGGGGGTTTGTCTCAAGACCGCTGTTTCGGCCGTTCGCCGCGTCTTCAGTAGCGGTGCTAGTGCTTCGGACCGCCGCCAGCTCGTTGGTGAACACGTCCCGTTACTGTCACATTGACACTTATGAGATGAGTGACACAACGCGACGGTGGAAACGCGCGCTACTGAAGACGGCGAGCGGCCTAAGTCATAATCTTTAAAAAAAAAAATACGTCGTGACAAGAACTCGGACGCACTACTGAAGACATCGCGACGGTATATTGGGCACGGTTTCCAATTCGTCGTCAATAAAGCCCCGGTTACAATCGGTTGACGTTAGTGAAAATTGATGCGACGTTACGCTGACGTCCGATATAGTAGAATAAACAGCGTTCAAACGGCCGATTTAATTCGAAACCGAGGAAATTGGCGACAGATCAAAGGCGGACGGTTAAAAGCCGGCTTTTAAATTGGTCGAACGGGGAAAATCGGGCAGAGTTTAAGTGGAACTGAAAAACCCTCCCTTCGCTCAATTCGCCGGTACGACCGTCGTATTCGATTATGGCGTTTCGAATAAATTTATTATTCGAACTTTTTAATTAGCGAACAGAGTCGATTACTCGAAAACGAGCTGGAAACCGTACGCCAGAAACCGGTCTGGCGAAAGACCGAACCCCCACATCGACGAGAGAACGCCACTCTACCCTACTGGGGACGACGGAAACCCGGAATTTTCGCCCACGAAAGTCGCCGACTAATCGATCTTGTGTCCACTTTTGTTCGTTTAGCTCCTTTTTCCAGGCCCCCACAAATAATAGCGTCCTTAAGGATTGAGAGGACTTCGACATTGCGCCGTGTTTCGGGGAAACGGGATTTTCCCGGAAGAAAATCCCTGTGTGAGAAAGAAAACACCGAGAAAAATTGTAAATCGATTTCTGGATTTCAGTTCCAGAAGAACCTTTATTGAGAAAGAAAACTTTCTAAATTCCACTATGTTTTATTGAATTCCAATAATTATGAATTCAATAATACGGTAAAGCCTTTGATCAGTGACTAGAGTTCGTCTCCTGCTTAGGTAAGTACTTTTTTCCCCCTTTTATTGTACAATATGCACTGTACAAGCACCGACTACAATGGGGCAACAGTCGAGGAGAAACCCACCCTTATTTTTTAGTTTATTACATTTTCTTTTTTTTTTTTTTTCAACATTTAGGTCGAATTTAGGCCCACTTACTTTTCGGGCGTCTGTTGGGAACGGATTCGGGATGTCGGGATAGACCGGGAACCGGAATAGTGGATTAGGGTTGATGGTTGAGTCGTGAATGGAATCTGTTGTATTTTTGTAGTGTCCAATGTCTCGTACACTAAACGTGACTTTTTAAGATCTGTGCTTCGGTTATTGTCCTTAATATTTTCTACTCTAAAGTTTGGATTTTGTGGATATTTGTCGGCCACAGTCCAGATCGGTTTAAAAGTACAGTGTTGTACAGTAATAATTTGTTGTTTAAGCTTAATTCTGAGCTTTTTTTTCCCAGTAAGTAGAGCGACTTGTATCGTCTGTCAACGAGAACCGGGTTCAATTTAAATTAGATATAAAAACGTTACATAAATCTGGCGACCGTGCGAATGCTGAAATTATGCCAATATCGAAATTTACCAGATATCGGTCTTTCACGGTAGCATATTCGCAGCATATTTTTTTCATTCGTGAAAGTTTTTAAAAATGTATTTTATGACGCATCAGGCAGTAAATAACGTATGAGTGTAGCTAACAACTTGTCAGGAAAAATGAAAACTGCATTAAATCTATTGTTAAATTAAGGTCAATGAAAGTTGCAGTTTGATATCCGGAATATCAATCAGGAACTGGATATTTCCAGCCTGGTTTTCTTTCTGGAAGGGACGAAGTTTTCGACGGCTGCGATCAAACTTTTTATCCTGGGAAATTTTCGCCCGTTTAAAAATGAAACTTTGATTATCCGTTCAGGGTTTCGGGAATAATTCGGCCAATTCCCGAAACTGGGGGTTGTGGGGGGGGGGAGTTTTCGGGCACAATGAGCCCCGTCATACCCGGACAACAATTGTCCGGGATTTCGTTCCAGGACGGACGGACAATTCCTGTTTTTCCCGTCATCCGGCCACGACCGAACAGGTTTCATCAATCGATCAATACGCTCTTGCTGTGGGGAAAATTGACTCGTTACCAACCGATTCAACGCGTGATCTGAAAATTCGCTTCCATCATTAAAATCCCGCGGTATTAAACGATGTTACTTTTGGTGAATCGGAAATTGTTACTAAAGAAATTATTACTTTATTACAGCGTTTTACAGAAACCCGACTGGGCGCGGGAATCGATCTGTGGGCCTCCCTTAACTACTACAATCAATTATACTTTTTAAAATAGTTCATGAAATTGTAATATAAAATTCTTCCAATATCACTCCAATCCTTCCCGAAAATCCTTCAGGAAGGCCGCTATCATTTCCTCACTATCCCCCCCCCCCCAAAAATTCATCTCTAGGTATAATTATAGTAGAATTATATTCATGAATAGGGGCAGTGGAGCGTGAAGCATCCTGACGTTAGTAGCAGTGTTACTGCGCTTGTAGTGACACTTTGAACGTTATGACGGGAATTATTCCGTTAATTTTAGAATAGCCGTTTTGCGGCCTTCGAGGGGGTTGGAAATTTACCGGCCACCCCTCGCCTCTCGGTCTTGATGTTTTCGCTAGACCGGTTTCAGCGGCGGTGTCGGGTGCCGAAGCGACTACCGCTACTGAAGATGGCGAGCGGCCGGGTTTGTCGACAGTTTTTGCGGATCATATTCGCGAAAGACCAAAATCTGTCCATAGACAGGGGCTTAGCCGGGGCTTGACCGTAGCTGTATATTGTTGACAAAGCCCCTAGTTAATTAATACAGCTTGCCTTCCGGCCTAATTGGACTGTATACATCAGAATCGGCAATACAGTTATGCCAACTATAGTGTATACGTTCCGATTATTATCCACCAAATAATCTATGAGTAGATTTACCCGCTTCGTCCCCCTGTTCTATACTTTTGCTAGACCGGTTTCGCGGCCGCTCGCCGTCTTCAGTAGTCACGGTACAAGTGACACTGCCCGAAAAACATCGAAAGTGACCGAACAGTGACTAACACAGAGCTGCTGAAGACGGCGAGCGGCCGCGAAACCGGTCTAGCAATAGACCCCGAACACTTTTCCGGTATAAGATTGAACGGAAATTCTCTTTCTAAGGGCACAAAACAATGGGGGCGTTAATTGAAAAATGGGGACCGGATTCTTCTGGAACAACAGACGAAAATTTCAACCGTAATGTGTAGGGTGGTAGGGGGGCGCCTGTTCACAACCCCCTTACAGAACTCATTGTTCCACTACCACCCCTAAAAATCAACTCATTCTTTCTCTTTTACCAGGTTCGCCAATTGGTCAATTTTACCTTTGTAGAGATTTTCTATTGTGCCCCCCCCCTCCCCTATAGAGAGGTTTCCGCTCACCGAAGCACTTACTTTTTCTTTTATTTTCTTTTATAGACCCCAAAATCCAGTCCATTTCCAACCGAGTGTTCTATCCGCGTTATAGACTCTTGTGCCTAGGGCGTTATTTCACTATGTCATATTTAAATGTCCTCAATTTAAACAATGTTTCGCACGGATTCTGTACGGTAAGTGAATTTGAAAATTTCATATTTTCAGTGAAAAAACCCGTTTTTTCACCGAGATTTCAGGCTTGTAACATATTCTCAATTTTGGGCTATTGATTAACACCAGAGAATTCTGTCGATCCCAACTGTAGCTTTAATTCGGATTAAATTCGGACTCAGGACATTTTCTTGTATTTTTTCTTTTTTTTTGGTATTAATCTTCAGGAATAAAGTTGGAGTTTGATGGAAAAAAAACCCCTCAACGGAGAGTGGAGAAATTCGTTGTTTCATTTATTAACTCTCAAAACCTCCTCTTCTTTCTGGACATTTTTAAATCACCGAATCTCATCTCATTAAGCCGGCGAAAACGGTAAGACCAATTTTTAATAATGGCCGGCGAAATTTAACTTTGTACGGCCGAATATTAAATGGTGAAAAAAAAATAAAAAATAGCGGCTTTATTAGACGCCAGAAAACAAATTGGGTATTATTTCCGGGGAATATTTTTCCGAAAACGATGCCCTCGATGTACGATGAAAAACTAGACCGGTTTTCCCGAGAGCAGTCACACGATGTCACCCATTTTTCTTACCGAATTTTTTAACGATTTCATTCAAAAAAAAAACGAAAAGAAAGTAAATGCTTGATTCGTAAATATTTACTTCAGCACAATACGCAACATCTCGCCGGTTCGGTCTTTTGCCAGACCGGTTTCGGCCGCTCGCCGTCTTCAGTAGCGGTCACTTTGGCACAGTGACAGCGACAGCGCGGTTAGAGACAGGTGACCGAGAGACGGCCGAAATGCCAAAAGTGAGACCGCTACTGAAGATGGCGAACGGCCGAAACCGGTCGGGCAAAAGACCGCGACACAAACACGCGAGACAGGTATGTTAAACTAATAATTTTGTTTTATTTATTGAACAATCAACAAACAACAAACAATATTATATATATATATATATATGAAATAAAATACATTCTGTGTGGAGTCTCTTTAGTTTCCACCCGGCTTTGTACTCGTTCTAAAGCAAAGTTTCATCCACTACAATTTTTTGTTTTCAGAAATTTTCTTTTTCCTACAGACGAATCTCGCTTCTGGATTATTTGAAGGGTGAAAAATAAATTTTTATTTTTTCCCGTTATTTCGCCCTTGTTGTTTTAATCCGGCGACCGAAAAAAAATGGAGCGTTCCAATAGGAATTTTTCGCAATATTTTTCTTTTTCCCAAACACTGCCCCTGTGAAGTGTTTCACGGTATCAAATACATTTATAGAAATCTGTAAAATGAAACTTTATTATTTGTATTGAATGAAACTGAAATAATTATTCTATATCTGTCTGTGCGTCGGAAGATTCATCTAATTTAATTCTTGAACATTCGGACGATAATAATGTTTAATTAGTTTAATATACCTGTTTTGTGGTCTGCGAGGGGTTGGAATAGCGTAGATTTCGCGTTTTTCCGTCTCCAGTGCAATGGGGATGACCGAAAAACATCCAAAGTGCCGGAAGTGACTGACACAGCGCTACTGAAGATGGCGAGCGGCCGAAACCGGTCTAGCAAAAGACAGCAAACCGGCGAGAGAGGAGGAGACAGAAACACACGAAATCTACAATAATGTTTAATGTTCGAGTGTTTAATCGATATACTATTCAATCAGTTACAGTTTTGAACTTTCCTTTGAATCAATATTCGGGTATTTACAGTAAATTTGCAAATTGAATTCAAGGGCGGAATTTACCCTTCGGCGAGTGTGCCTCGGGGCAGTCTCGACCCCCCTATAGAAACAGGTCTTGAGGCTAAGTTCTAACACAAATTTAGGCACAAATTAATAGCGTTTTATGGGAAACTTAAAGCTCCTTACTGTAAGGAAAATTAACGAATTCAAGTTCGAGGTCTTAAGCCCAAAGAGAGAGAGACTTGTTTTCCAATTTAAGTATTGGAAAAAGTAAATCAGTCTATTTCGTAGTGTCGCAATGCACTTTTAAATTTTTTGTCCAACAATATTATTAACTAACCGAGTCAAAAACGTCAATAGAATAAAGAAGATCCGTTCATTCGCCGTTTTGTATCTTCAATTCTCCCTCGAAGCCGTAAATTAAAGCTAATTTGAGATCTCTGCCTCGGGAGAAAAGTTTAAAATGTGAAAATAAACGGAACGAAGGAAAGTTGGGCTTAAAGTTGCCCGAAATCCCGATACCGAAAGTTTGACTCAGAGAACTTGAATATTATTATTAATTCGGCCGAAACCGGTCCAATATCAGAATCGAGTAGAACAATATTCTATATCTTGGATTCAACTCTTCGAAACTAAAAACGAAATATTAAAAATTTCAATTATTATTTTCCTTTGTTTGTTCTCGAAAATAGATATTCCGATTGTGAGAAATTGTTGAAATACACTTGAGTAGAACACGATTTATAACGTCTAAAATTATCGTCTAAATTCTTGCAAACAAACGTATGCATTTCTGTTCCAATATTTATTTATTTCGTCGATTTTTTTTATACAGTAATTTATATTTATTTGCCTCAAAGTCTACCTTTGTTTTAACGCTCCCCCAAATAAATTGTCGGCCGGAATAAATAAATATTATAAAATATAATTGGAAACTGCGAATACATTTCGAACGGCCGGATTGAAAATCATTTACAGGTTTTCACTTAATGAATTTTCCCGTTTGAGCATTAAACGGCCAATTAAAGTGTCGTAATTAATTAACGACCCCGTCTGACGTTACAGTGGAAATAATAATTCAATTTGTATAAACATATATGTATGTATATGAACGTGTATATACATATAGGCGTTTAAACATATGTAAACGGAGAATGTAATTATTGGATGGAGTTTACATATTTGTAAATGTCATTCGTGTTAACATCGCATTGAAGCAGCACGCGAACGACGTATAATTTTCTACAATCAACTACAATATTCAATGTTCTACTATTATTATTTAGCTATTATTTTAGATTGGCTGGAATCTAAGAATTCGAAAAGAAAAAGGCGAATTTAGTTTTCTAGATATTGAGCTTTTCCTCTGACCAGATTTCTACAACAATTGAACAACTTGAGACTTAATTAATATATCCGTTTTGTGGTTTCTCTCTCATCTCTCGCCGGTCCGTTTTTTTTTTTTTTTTTTTTTTTAATAGACCGGTTTCGGCCGCTCGCCATCTTCGGTAGCGGCGCGTTGTTAGTCATTTTTTGACTGGCGCACTGAGGAGGAAAAACCGTCGAAAAAACGTCCAAAGTGACAAAAGTGACCGCCAACACAGCCGCTGCTACTGAAGACGGCGAACGGCCGAAACCGGTCTGGCCGAAACTCGATTGAGTTTTCGACTTTTCTAATTCCGGGCGTCAACTGGAATTTTGGCACTGGAAACCTCAAGAAAAAAATTGTTGCCGAAATGTGATCCAATTAAGTAGATCCTCACGAACTGAATTCAACCCCTAATTCAACCGTTGACGGGGCGGGGAGGGGCGTGTAATCGGAGAACCCCTTAGGGGGATGATTGAAAGGAAATCACTGAATAACCGGTTATAGGGTTATATTCGATTCTGCGTCCCGCCAAATCCCCAAAACTTTGATCATATCGGCAATTCTAGTGGAATCGCTGCAAGACAACAGAGGATAATTACTTTAATACTCCATTAAATAATTGGGTTTCAAATACTCTGGATTTCGTGTGTTTCTGAACTGCCAAAAATGACTGAAACCGCTACTGAAGATGGCGAGCGGCCGAAACTCTCGGTCTAGCGAAAGGACCGAACCGCCGAGAGAGGAGACATAAACACACAAAATCTACGGTATTTAGTCTACTAAATTTAGATATTTAGAATTTTACTCGGTCTTTATAGCCTCGTTGAATTCGTCTCTTAAATTCACTTAATTCGCCAGAAAATTATTGCCTATTATATTGGGTTGGCAACTAAATAAATGCGGATTCTTCCCATCTTTGGGTGCGTGCATTTTTTGCGACGAATAGTTGGCGCGTGTAAATAAATATATTTTTGAATACATTCTATAGGTTTGAAGATGTTTAAATCTGCGTAAAAATACAAATAACGCCATCTCCACGCTGTGACTAAGCCCGCAATGACTTAGTTGCCGACCCGATAGCAGAGACGGCTCTATATTGCACTATATTTAGGGGGGGTTTTCCGAGAAGAATAATATAACCTGAGAGGGTGGAAATTCTTTTTTTCTTCCAACCCCCAACCCCCCACCCTCCCACCCCTAGACGGTCAGTCCACAATTTCAGTCGCTCTCTTTTGTGTTCTGCGGAATGATAAAATCGCCCCGGCTATTTACCTCGCTATTTCTCTCTTCCACCCCACCCCCCACCCCCCATCCCTCCGACCATTTCTCTTTCATTCTTTCATCGGCTCATTTCATTTCTTCGCTGTTCGCAGAACAACAGAAAAAAAACAGAAACAAAAATGGCCAGTTCAAACAGACAAAATTATTTCGTTTCTCCGATAATCCTCGACGACTCCACCCCACCCCCACCCCCACCACTGGAGGAAAGTGGAAAGGTTTGAGGACTGTTCAAACCGGATAATACATTGAATGATTGGAATGAAAATTTCAACTTAGATATATTATTTTCAATTCTGAACTCATATATCGGGTCGGCAACTAAATAATTGCCTGATTCTTCCCTCTTCGGGTGTTTGTGCACCACATTTATCGCGTGCATTTTCTGGGTACGCAGGGCGCATATAATAGACATTTCAGAATACATTCTATAGGTTTGATGATGAGTAAACGTGCGTAAAAATAGAAATAACGCAAATTTCCGTCTAGCGACGAAATCCGCAATGACTTAGTTGCCGGCCCAATAATGGCTGTTTTTTTTTCAAAGTGTGGCCAATTTCGATGATATTAATTTCCCTTATGATACTGTGCGGAAAACCTCCTGCTGATACCCCTCCACTAGCCCCGCTTTTTCCGGGATTTTCCGCTCGTATTTATGTCCAGAACCTGCGACAACAGATCTGCGACGTTTTTCTGTCCCCCTCTTTGGGCCGGATTCGGCCATTCGCCAGACCGGTTTCGGCCGCTCGCCGTCTTCAGCAGCGGCGTTGACACAACAGTACAAGTGACTGAGTGCAGTGAGCAGGCGCTCCGGAAAACATCCAAAGTGCCAACAGTGACTGAAACCGCTACTGAAGAAAATGAAACCGGTCTAGCAAAAGACCAAACCGGTTCCAAATGTATTGGCGATCCGGCAGTAAATCGGCGATAAGTCGTATAAAATTTTGTTTCGGTTTATACGGCCGAAAAACACACCGTACGTTTTAAGTCCGTGTTGTAATTGGACGTGTCCAACAAACTAAAAACTCCTCAATATTCGATCATTTATTATTACAGAAACTGATATTTATTATATTGTATTATAACGTCGAAATTCTACAATACGTTTCCCGTATTGTAGCTTTGTATACTGTCAATTTGTTGGTTCTATAGTAAGTTTTGAAATCATTTTCAGCGGATATTTCACAGAAAACAGTCGAAATTTGCGATTTGAATTTCGTCTTTCAGCGAACGACTAAGTGAATTTACTTACTCGGTCCAAACTGTATTATGGGTACCCAAAAGTAATCAATATTTTGACTTCGAATTCATTTTATTTTGCCAAAAAAGAAACTTTAATTATTAATCTACTATATATATATTCACCGATATTATCGACAACTCTCCGGCCACTTTTCCGGCAAATTTTGCTATTCCCCCTCTTGAGGAACTCCTCAAGACCAAAATACATCATATCAAATTACTTTCGGGTATATTGTACATAGCCTGTAAGTCGTTGTACGCCTACAGCCTACAGTTGTACTCGGATTGTAATTAAATTTGTAGACCAAGAGCTCTTGGTCTGGTTTTGATGAGGTCTGATTTCCAACCCCCACCCCCACCCCCAAATCCCCGACAGACCGCAGATTGAGTACCCCTCGTGAAGGGTTGAAACCGGTATTCGGAGAGAGAGAGAGAGAGAGGGTTGATTCGGGGAATTAGCAAAGGAAACGACCTGCTTTGGGACCGGTAATCACCGATCCCGACAACCCCTACAGTAATCAACCCTGTACACTGAGATGGGCCGACTCGCACAACTAACTCATACTGTCTTATAAGAACCAATTTTTTTTTTTAGTAATTTATTCCCCCCAATAAAAGCACAAATGATACTGTAGGGTTCGTGATGTTTCCGTCTCCTCCCTCGCCGGTTTGGTCTTTCGCCAGACCGGTTTCGGCCGCTCGCCATCTTCAGTAGCGCTGTGTCAGTCACTGTCGGCACTTTGGATGTCTTTTTTGGCATCCTCACTGCCCACTGTCACTGTGCCACTTGTACTGCGACATCCAAAGTGCCGACAGTGACTACTAACGCAGCGCTACTGAAGACGGCGAGCAGCGGTCTGGCAAAAGACCAGACCGGCGAGAGGAGACAGAAATACGCGAAATCTACTGTAATTTACAACTGTAAGTCCTACAAAATTCAGTGGGTACAATCCGTCTTCATCCCCACATTGTGGTTCTGAACGCGTTGTCGTGAATTAATAAAAAAAACTTCCATTCGAAACAAACCCATAATAACTCCAATTCGACGGCTCAACAAAAACTTCTCTATTTTCGGCTAAAATTATATATCGTTTAATCTACAAAAGTCGAAACCGATGTAGGGTAAGAAAAGGGGAATATAAAAAGGGTGAACTTTTAGTGTTTAGCCCTTTGGAGGGGCTCAATTCAATAGTGGAGTGCTTCGGATGTGCCGCCCCCGCACACATCTAGCCTCGTTTCAACCCTCTTAGCCCATTTACCGCCCCACCCACCCCCCACCACCAACTCAAGTGTTCAATTTTCACCCCCAGGTCTACTACGACCGACGTTATTCGGCTGATGGTGTAAACATTAACAAATGAGTGCCATAATTTCCCGTTATTTTTCATATACGGTAGGTACGTTACAGTTTCGACGGCTCGCCATCTTCAGTAGCGGCGTTAGTAACTTTTGGCACTTCGGGTGTTCTTTGGGCATCGTCTCACTGCGCCGTCACTGCCATTTGTACTGCGACATCCAAAGTGCCAAAGTGGCTAACGCCGCTACTACTGAAGATGGCGAGCGGCCGAAACCGCTCTAGCGAAAGACCAAACCGGCGAGGGAGGAGACAGAAACACGGTAAATATACGGTATAGCGGACAAATTATTAGTTTAACTGTTTTGTGGTCTGCGAGGGGTTGTGGAATACCGTAGATTTCGACTTTTGCTAGACGGGTTTCGGCCGCTCGCCGTCTTCAGTAGCGGCGAGTCAGTCACTTTTGGCACTCTGGAGGTTCTACGAGCTCATGTAATATCCAGAGTGCCGAAAGTGACTAACACACCGCCACTGAAGGTGGCGAGCGGCCGAAACCGGTCTAGCGAAAGACCGAACCAGGTGTACACGAAATCTATTGTACGTTATGCTTTATAATGTATAAAATTGTCCAAGTTTTGCGCTCTCTCGCCGGTCCTGTCTTTTTCTAGACCGGTTTCTGGCCATTTTCAAAAGCGCCCTTCAGCCACTTTCAAGAATGCAGTTGGAAGCGGGATTTTTTCTCTGAATTTTTTTTCTTCCCTACTCTTTATTACGAAACTATACATCGGGCCCAACACCACCAGTCTCTCTTTTGAGATTTCCTAATAATATTGACGCTGTTATCGTCTATTTTTTTTCATGAAATCTCTCTTTTTTTCTTTCTAATCCGATTAAATCACTGTCACTTAAAATGTCAATTAATCGGGTTGTCGCTTGTCCCGTTTTTTTTCAGGAGACGGGAAATTATGTTGAAGACTGGAAAACAATAGATTTTTAAGGATAGAACAAGACTATATGCGTCTTTTTTCGGCTAAATTCCGAAATTTTATCTATTTTCTCTTCACTGTAATGTTTTAAGCTGAATTATCACTTTTGAAGGAATCGCAGGTTGAATTGAGGCTTAAAAAGTCGAGGCAAAATCCTGACGATTACTCCCGAGTTCCATTCCCTGGAGATGTCCTCAGTAGTCTGCAATTATTTGTTCGTGTGCCAAAAGTGGCGTGTAGATTCAACATTTGTAACAACAACTCGTTTGGGGGATGAATATCTAGTTTCAACTTCAGCCCTAAAATACTGGACTAATATTTAGGTATCGTGTGATTATTGAAAAGCGCAATAGATTTGATATTTTGGGGCAATTATAGTATATAGAAATCTCACGAATTAATTTAAGGGCGGAGAGGGGGGTGGGGGGTGGGTAGATTTATACAAACAATTCCATTTACATACACGAACCGAGCGTATGGAGGAGGGTGAAATATAATGGCAATTCAATGTTCAACCCCCATCATCCTCCCCCCCCCGCCCCAACAATGGAATACGGGGCTCTTGGGGGTGGCGGGGCGGGGGATCAATTTTCAGTCTGAATATTCTCTCGGCGCGAATAAACATCAAGAGAGACTCAGCTCTCTCTCTTGCACAGTGCTGCAAGTGCAAGTGCTGATTGTTGAAGGAGACGCCCCGAGAGGAGGAGCAAGTGCTACAACTAGCCCTCATTATGGAAATACATTCAAGTCTGAAATTCTACCGCCCCTATATTCACAGGGATGACGTTCGCGCAATAGAAAATGGTCGTCCGAAATTCGAATTTAAACGTAAATATTTTATGAATTATACCCTCGTTTCATCCCCTGCTAGACACGTGTCGACCAGCGGAGATTGAATCCGCCAAAACGCCTGTATTTTACCGACCTGAAACGCTACCGACAGCGGCGAAAAGCCGCAATTATTATTGAAACCAATTGGCACTTCAGTAGCGGTGTTAGTCACTTTTGGCACTTTGGATATCCTCACTACACTGTAATTGTCACTTGTATTTTTAAATAATGCACTACAATAATACAATTAATAATCATCTACTAAGGTCAATTGTAATATATTTTAATAATTTTTACGACTATTAAAACACATAGTGTATTCGGCTTAATTCGCTACTGGTTTCAATTGTACGGCGCACTCAATACTAACCCGCAACGAAGGTATGCCTTACAGTTTAGTATTAGCGCCTTACAGTACAAGTGATAACCAAAACGGCCAAAAGTGACTAACACCGCTACTGAAGATGGCGAGCGGCCGAAACCGGTCTAGCAAAAGACCCCAAACACCACAAACCTACGGTATTCCAACCCCTAACAGACCGCAAAACGGGTATGTTAAACTGAAAAAAATTATTTTAATATGACGATTTTTTGGGCATGCTCACTGCACCCTCACTGTCACTATCCTATCCGCATTTCTACAGTATACAACAACAACTATTTGTCTAGCTGTCATAGAGCTATAGTTGTAGCGGAAAAACAATTTCACAGCCTTCCAATTTGATGTTTCGTGATTGTGCAGTTAGCGATCTAAAAGGTCTACGTCGTGCACAAAACGAACGGATTTCCTAGCCGGACGAGGTAGAAGACACAGTGAAGTGAGGATGGCCAAAAAAACACCGCTACTGAAGACGGCGAACCGGCCGAAACCGGTCTAGCAAAAGACCAAACCAAAACAATACACCAAAAACCTACTGTATCTGTAACTGTTTAGAATAGGACAAGTGGGTAAATCTAATCATAGATTATAGGTAGATAATAATTGGAACGCATACACTATAGTTGGCATAACTGTGTCCAATTAGACCGCCCGTCAAGCTGAATTAATTCACTCGGAGCTTTGTCAACATTGTACAGCTCCGGTTAAGCCCCGGTTAAGCCCCTGTGTTGTGGACTTCGATCTGTGTTCGACCGATTTCGGGGAACAAATGTGAAGGTGACTTCACCTCAAGTTTTGCGTTCTCTCGCCGGTCCTCTCTTTTCTCTAGACCGGTTTCGTCTTCTGGAGCCATCTTCAGAAGCGCCCTTCAGCCACTTTCAAGAAGGTAATTTCTGAATTTTTCTTTTCTCCTCTTTCTACTCTTTATTACGAAAATATATAATACATCGGGCCCAACGCCGCCAATACCTCTTTTGAAATTTACCTAATGATATTGACGCCGTTTTCGTGTATTTTTTTTCACGAACTCTCGGGAGAAGTTTCCACGTGAAATCGGAAGAAAACCAACCCCTCGCCGCAAAAGCTGTATTCTATAATTGTATAGTATTGGTTGGATAAAAATTAAATTAGAAAAATAAAACAGAGAAGAGAGTACAAAATAGGGGCTCAAATCAAACTAACCGAGGTAAATATTCGGAATTAATTTAAAGTCGAGTTTTCCCTGTTACGGCTATCAATTGAGATTATCTACTGCGTTTGTATACAACTTTGGCTGGTGCAGTTGTTCGGCTGTGATGTGGTGCATCGATTGTTTGAGCCTCCCTCTCAACCCTCCATCCCTCTATTCCTCCCTCCATCCCTCTCATTCCCCGTGTATCGCCGGCCGGGTAATAATACAGGCTTTCGGCGGGTTGATTGGTGGTGGCGGCGGGGGTGGGGGTTGTTCTAGCCTTAACGCCGGGTTCCGCTGGTAACGTTGTCAATTTACCCCCGCGGGCCCCGGTTCTACTAAACCAGCCACCCCACCCCAACCCCCACCCCAAAACAACCCCCCGCTGTTCCAATATTGACTCTGTTTCTTTTCTTTTTGTTTGCGGTCGTCCACCGACGCCGAATTAGGGGGCAGAACACTGTGCAAAATTTCATCCCCCCAAACGGCCCAACAGATCGCAAATAAAATTCGATTTCAAACGAATCCAACTGATAATCTCGAAGAAAAACACTCCGAGGACCGGAAAATCAGGTAAGAACAATACCTAGAATGAAATTTTATACTTTGAAATTTTATTTTAATAACTTGCCCCAAATGGGGATCAATTAATTTTTTAATTTTTCTCATACGACATATGTGTCTACAGGATGTTTTTTTTAATTACTTTCAGTAATTTCACATTATAAATACCACATCGTGTTAAAATACTTGTAATTATAATTATTATTCAAAATAAAACAACTCTGTAGTGCCCTAATCCCCGAATGGGACTCGATTTAAAAAACAATATATTTGACAGACCGGTTTTTAAAAACATATTCGGTGGTACTATTTGATGAATAATGCATCGTAATTTTATGCAAAATTTACAGAAAAAAATTCGTTACTTAATGGGTTAATAAAGGCTCCCCCTCCCTTTTTTGACCGATAATCCACATTCCGATAGTTTCATTACGAATGTATTCTATACGGATAAATACAATAAATTTCATGCGCGTTTCTGTCTCCTCTCTCGCCGGTCTGTGGTCTACCGCCAGACCGGTTTCGGCCGCCCGCCACCTTCAGTAGCGGTGATACTGCCACTTCCGACAGTACAAGCGGCAGTGACGGTGGGCAGTGAGGACGCCCGAAAAACATCCAAAGTGCTAACAGTGACTAACTACTGAAGATGGCGAACGGCCGAAACCGGTCTGGCGAAAGAGACCGAACCGTCGAGAGAGTGGACAGAAACGTAGAGGAAATCTACGACAAAATATGATATTTCTCGCGATTTTCACGGACCAATTCGACAAATATATATATATTTGTCGCGGATCGATTTCCGCGAAAATATATTTAGTGTTCAAACTACGGGATTTTCCCGGATTTTCGTAATTTTCTTTTATATTCCGAACTACTTAAATTCCACGACCGTCCCGTCGGAACATCCTCGAATCCGATGTGTAGCGATATCGAACGGTGTACAGAAAGCGGTCATCGCACTTCGTCGATTGAAAAACAACTTTCAAATTTAAGGAAAAACTTAAATAAATATCTCAGTTTACGGAATGGGAACGTTAAAAGAAGAGTTATAAGAAAGCGTTTCTTCCTTATTCCCCTATCGTTATTTTCAACTATTACCTGCTGAAATTCAACACAAAAACGGTTAAGATTCAGTATAATTTCCAATAATCTTTATTCTCATAAATTATTACTCTGTTTCTACAAAAAGTGTAATGAATAATTGAATTCAGATTTTGCATACACCGGCTCTATGTATTTTACATGAGTTTTTTCCTATTCTCTCTACCCTTAATTTATGTACAGATTTTTTTTTTTTTCAATTTATTGTAGACGCCTGAAAAGAAGTGGCCACGCGACCTAAATGATTAAATAAAATGTTAATAATAATAAATAAATTAATTAATTAAATTAAATTAAAAATAAAAAAAAATAATAATAATATTAAAAAGGGGGGGAAACTAGTGGGTTTTCCTCTAATTGTTGACTATTGTAGCTAGTGATTTAATAAATGTTGCTTATTGTATAATTTTACAGTTGTAACAATAAAAGAGACCAAAAAAAAAAAAAACTTATTGTTCGTAAAAGTGTTCGAATAAAAACTCGACGATAACTTGGGCATGGAATTTTAGTATTTTTAATAAACTTTGTATTCTTAAATTCTACAGGGGATAGTTTTTTTATGCGCAAATAGAATTCTAGGACTTTCGCGTATAAAAAAGGTATAAAAAAGAAAATTCGAAATTGCTTTATTTGCACATACTCGTGCAATACTGAGGTGCAAAATCTGGTAAAAAACGTACTTTTTCCGGTCGAAATTTAGAATTCCAGCAGATTCGCTCCGCCACTGCCGAATTCGAAAATTCGGCCTCGGAATTCAGTGTATATTGAGGAAAAACTCGTACAAACTATTTTATTATAGAAAATATATTTGTACAAAGTATTTCGAAACTCATATTAGCTCCACACTTAACCGGTCTTAACGCAGTACAAGTGACAGTGACTTATGCCCATAAAAATATACAAAGTGCAGTAAAGTGACTAACAACACAGCGCTACTGAAGATGCGGCGAGCGGCCGAAACCGGTCTGGCAAAAGACCGGCGACAAAAAACCATAGAACAAATCCAACCCCCCCTCGCAGACCACAAAACGGATAAGTTAAACTTTATACGTTTTATCCTCAGTTCTAGGTTTTTCGCAAATCCTCCACTATATACAATACGCGAAGATAGAAAATACGGGAAATTCCATCGCCGGAAAAAGAATAAATTACTTCCTGAAATTTTTAGAAATATCAAACTTGCGGGGGTGCGGAGTGGAACGTCCATTTTGTTGGGCGGGGTTTAAAAAAATTAAAAATTAAAAATTTTCACCCCTTTCACCCCTTTCATAATTGTTGTCGTTCTATTGCATTTTACGCGCGGAGACAACTTTTAGACGGAAAGTGAGAGAAAAAGGAAAAAGTTCCAAATTATAAACAGAAAGGACAAATAGGGTGAATTATTATTACCCGGACTTCCAGGAGGAAATGTGGAAACTATTTGAACGGCGCTTCGGTTAAGAACGAAAAATCCCGGCAACACTTTGTGTAACTTTCACTTTTTTTTGGTTTTTGGTTTATTTTAAAATCAACCTTCATCTTTTGTAGTTACAATTATTGAATGTTATTTTGTACGCTTGGTAAAGAAGCCGCCGATCGTGGCCTGCGTTTGAACCGATTTTGTACACAAAATCTATTAAAATTATGTGTTTTTAAACAGCATAAACAGACGGTTTCCAGTTGTTCAATCGTCGAACAATATATGAATTACTCTCGTTTATTGGCGTCTCGAAAATATTCGATGGAAATGGCGGAATTTTAGGATTTTTTTTTTTTTTAGGATTACAGAAAGAATTAGCCGAAGTAGCGGCGTTGTTCGTGTTCGCGTAAATAAATAAAAAATAATAAAGCGGGAATGCAATTAAAGTTTATTACACTACTTCATTTCTACACTAGATTCATAGTTATACCGTTATCTGCATGAACAAAAAAAAAAAGACTTTTCCCTGAGCCGGAAAAGTTCATGAGAATGAAGTCCTCAGAATTTTTCTAAAATCCTCAGTTTTCGAACAAAATTGAGTTTTTTTATTGTTTGAATAACAGACGTTTCTTCGAGTTGAGTACGGGACACTGATGGAGGCGGAAAACCACAAGAAAAAACACGTTAAAAAAGTGGAAAAAACGGAGTTTCGTTGACGTTTTCGCTTTTTAACTTCAGTCTATTTAAATATCAAGGACAACTTTGGTACCCGAGGAACACAATTTGTGCCGAATTTGGTCAAATTCGGACCCATTGGTTCGATATATTGGCAAAGGTTTCTGGTCGTACCGTAGATTTGTTGTGTTTCTGCCTCCTGTCGGTTCGGTTTGCTCGCCATCTTCAGTAGCGGTGATAGTCACTTTGGACGTCGTATAGTACAAGGGACACAGTGACAGTGAGAGGACGCCTCCCCCCAGGAAAACGACATCCAAAGTGACGACAGCGGCTGACAGCGCTACTGAAGACGGCGAGCGGCCGAAACCGGTCTGGCGAAAGGCCACAAACCGTAGGACAGATCTACGGTATCCAACCGGCGAAACAGGTCTGTTCAACTGACAAGATGTCACTGTCACGACTTCTACGCCGACAGATATGTCACGTACTATTATGTTGAACGTAGGATGCAACAGTTGACGTTATGCAACTGAAACTGTCCGTACATTTGTGGATAATTCCCTTGCACTTTCTGAATTGTAAAAAATTAATGTACAACTTTATGTAGAACAAATTATGAGATATAATAATTCCAACAATACGGGGTGAATAGCTATTATGGAAGAACAAAGTTGTTGTCGAAAACTCAACAAAAAACTGTTGTTTTTCACCGATAGTTTGTAGCGTAATTTGTACGTTTACATCTTCCGGCTGTTTTTGCACTCTGTTATATTACAACATATCGTTCTGTAATTCCGTACGTCGTTTTCGAACGGAGATATTAATTTGATGGGACGTAAACTGACGTGAAAACGTCGAGTTGATCTTAATCAAGTTCCGATTGAAACTTCCGTCCGGTTCTTTTTTTTTTTTTTACATTTCAACTCGAGACCGAGTTTAAAAGCCGTACAGTTTTTTTACAAAACCAATTAATTCCGCCATCAAATTGTTTTCAGATATTGTTCTGTACAAAATAAACGAGAGAGAGAGAGAGAGAGAGAGAGAGAGAGAGAGAGAGAGAGAGAGAGAGAGAGAGAGAGAGAGAGAGAGAGAGAGAGAGAGAGAGAGAGAGAGAGAGAGAGAGAGAGAGAGGGAGAGAGAGAGAGCAGAGAGAGGAGAGAGAGAGAGAGAGAGAGAGAGAGAGAGAGAGAGAGAGAGAGAGAGAGAGAGAGAGGAGAGAGAGAGAGAAGAGAGAGAGAGAGAGAGAGAGAGAGAGAGAGAGAGAGAGAGAGAGAGAGAGAGAGAGAGAGAGAGAGAGAGAGAGAGAGAGAGAGAGAGAGAGAGAGAGAGAGAGAGAGAGAGAATCATTTATTATTATTAATTGCTGGTCTGCCCACTAATTTGATGTAGAATACTTGAATTACAAAATATTTATTTTACGCATTTATACACTTATTTACAGGCTTGTTATCGTGCTATTTATTATCAAATTCAGCTCATTTAATACGGAGGGCTTGAAACCCCTGTTTATACAGCGGTCCGGAGTATACATATTATGAAACAAAATCGACAATATTCTATGTATATTCGAAGAAAATAAGAGTATTTTAATTTGTAAACAACTTTATACAGCCGGGTTCGAACCCTTACAATATATTAACCAAAAGTAATCGACCTTTTGGACTTTGGAATTCATTTTATTTCGCTAAAAAGAAACTTTAATTATTCAACAATATTATCACAACTCTGCCACTTTTCCGACAAATTTTCCTGATTCCCTCTTGAGGAACTCCTCAAGACCAAAATACATTTTATCAAATTGTTGATTACATATATATATATATATATATATATATATATATATATATATATATATACTAATCGGAATTTAACTATTTTCTCCCACTATTATATAGTGTAATCAAATCAATATTGCCGATAATTGATCAGACGAGCCATGTGTTCGGTTTATCACAAATATTTCACAGTAATATTCGGCATATTTCAACGCATTTCCACAATACACATGTAAGTCTATGTATACTCAACATAGGTAGGTCTTAAACTGTCTGTATGCTTCTTGGGTATGGAAATTGTGATGGTTCCGATTTTTGTGCCAATTATGCTTATTTTCCCGATTACCTTTACAACATTTTGAACAATATGTGTAGTATTAATATTAGTTTAAATAGATAGAATGTATTTATAGACCGCGGGTTCAATCCCCGCCAACGGCCACCCAACCCCCGGTCACATTTCACCCCCAATCAATAACCCCAATTATAACACTTCTATATTTGTCTTTCGGAAAACCGAGCCCGGGAAATAATTGGGATAATAAGTCAATTGCGTAAGCCCGGAAGTTATTGTCCTTATCCAGAATTATCCGACGACTCTCCCGTTTTATCCTTGCCGACGCGGATGTCCCTTTCTCCGGGAAAATTACGAAAAATTCTCTGAGACAGACGTTCGAGAAAACCGTTTAAGGTTGGCGGGCCCTTTTGGGGACGTTTGGGCACTAGTAGCACTTGTTGCAATCGGATGGATAATTCAGTAGAGATTTTTGAGACGAGATTTTGATACTCGTTTATAGAATATTTCTATACGAATTAACGTCCGTGAAAATTGTGTTTTAGTTTGGGAACTTTCAATATATATCGTGGAAAGATTTTCGACGTGGAAAACTTGACGGAGTTTCGGCCGAAAGGAGATAATATAAGAAGGGAGAAAAACCCTTCAAAGGGAAGAATACTCACAGCTAGGAGAGAGAACGTCGTAGGGGTGGACGAGGGGTTGTCGACGGTCGGAGTATCGGCGCACTACTGGCCCTGGGGTGAGACCAGACTGGTCTGAGGGGGGGCAGGAGCTCGTGGTGGGGGTAAAACCACCCCCACTTCACAACCACCCCCCCACCAACTCGAGCTAGTTCCCGCCAGTTATCCTCCCCCACATCTGCCATTCAATTAGTCACTACAGTATAATTATATATGTAATAAAAATTATCGACATTTTAATTAGCCGTACAGGTTATTAAAGCCCCTCCCCCCCCCTGGAAATGGGGAGAAAAATAAAAAAACAATTTAACGTACCTGTTTTGTTGGCCGGCGAGGGGTTGAATACCGTAGGTTTCCGTTCAGAAACCGGTCTAGCGAAAGACCAAACCACCGAGAGGAGAGACACAAACCTACGGTAAAAAAAAAAAATTGTTCTCAAAACTTAAAATCCGACAACGAGCTGGATTTTTTTTTACAAAGCTTTCAAAAAATTCTCCAACATCAAGCCCTTCAAAACAACAACACAAAGCTATAGTGTACATAATTTTTTTCTATTATATAAGAATCAACATTTTGACTTTGGAATTCATTTTATTTCGCTCAAAAAGAAACTTTAATTATTAATCTTTTCAACTTTTCCGGCAAATTTTCAATTCCCTCTTGAGGAACTCCTCCCAAGTCCAAAATACATATTATCAAATCGTCGATTACTTATGGGTAGACCTAATATATATATATAAGGCATACACTAAGTCGTATTTACCGAATCCGGATTAACTGTTCGGATTTATAATGTAAATTGTATTAATAATATTTTTAATAATAGTAAAACCCTCAACAACGATATAGGATATATCGAACGCAGAACATCTATCGATATACGATAGAGCTATATAGTGAGACGATAGGATTATTATTAGAACGCGTATTTTTCCCTATTTTATTCCCTCCCCCGCCCCAAATCAACCCCCGTTTTCGAAGTTTGCCTCGAATAAATCGTATTTCAAGTGATCGGCATTAGAAAAGACTAATTTTCGGCCTTGTTTCGTCCGAATAAATCCGGAATCGGTCAAACCCGCGTTAGGGGTAGCAACCCCTAACTCTCCCAATCACCCCTTGACTCGTGAGTTATGTGTCACACATCCCCGTCGTCGCCCGTATGAGGATTTACACATGCCGGATCTGTCACGGCCAGAGGTACCCTCCGGCTGTACGGGGGTGGGGGTACACCCCAAAGGACACGTACACGAGTCAAACTCAGTAATTCTCAACGGCGCATGACGTGTTACAGATTTCAATTTGAAAAAAAAAAACCGATATATTCAATCGGTGTACCACAATTAGCTACAAGTTGAACTGGTTGTAATCAACTTAAGTGCAACATACTGGGACTGTAGTAGATACCTGTCTTGTGGTATGCGAGGGTTGGAAAATACCGTAGATTTCGTCCGTTTCTCCTTCGGCCTTTCGCTAGACCGGTTTCGGCCGCTCGCCGTCTTCAGTAGCGGCGGTGTTACTTTGGATGTTTTTCGGGCGTTGTCACTTGTACCGACATCCTCCAAAGTGACTAAAACAGTGACTAACAACAACACCACCGCTACTGAAGATGGCGAGCGGCCGAAACCGGTCTAGCGAAAGACCAGACCGAGAGGAGACAGAAAGAAACACCACGAACCTACCGTATCGTAACTCTATAGAATAGGACAAGTGGGTAAATCTAGTCATAGATTATAGGTAGATAATAATTGGAACGCATTATAGTTGGCATAACTGTGTCACTTAATTCACTTAGAGCTTTATCAACGTTATACAGCTCCGGTTAAGCCCCTGTTTACGGACTTCGATCTGTTCGACCGTTTTCGGGCATTATTGTTTCACAAATGCGATCCACGAAAACTGTTAACAAACTTAAATGTCCGCTTTTACGGTACAACTCAAAGTACGGCAATACCGTCTTCAGTAGCGGTGTTAGTCACTGTCGGGATGCCTTAAAGTACAAGTGATAGTCACAGTGCAGTGAGGATGCCCCCCCCCCTCCCCCGAAAAACATCCAAAGTGCCAAAAGTGACTAACACAGCGCTACTGAAGACGGCGAGAGGCCGAAAAAGCGCGGTCTGGCAAAAGACCGAAACGGCGAGAGGAGACATTGATTATGTATCTATATTCAGTTTACTCGATTACGAAATTACCGTATAACTGAAAATTACGTTTTCAAACGTAATTCTCTTTAATTACGACCGTATCTGTAGAAAATAAAAAATAAAAAAAAAACTGGAAAATGGTATTCATACCGACATTCCCTCCCCCGGAACGGAAATTCGGAGAATGCGAAATACAGCCCGGATATCCGGATTGCCATTTCACGAACCGATTCCTCGCCAACCGGGATATAATTCCCAGTGTGGAATTCCTCTCAAATTATAATTCCCGAGGGCAGTTTTAGACATTGAGATCTCTCTTAAACAATACCCGAATGAGGTATGTGCCTTCGCGTTACCTGGACATAACCGGGACAGTGTCGCTTCTCCCCCCTATTCCTAAGGGAACCCTCTCTATTCCTAGTCCTAACATCGACGTTCAACCCTCGAAAGATTCGAAGGGAAGCGAAGGGCAAATTCGTTCTGAACCGTATCGCATTTCATAGTCGGTTTCTTCAAAGTTTCGATTATACTTGGTTTAACGGTCCTCCAGCTCCAACGAATTGGGGCTGTAAACCGAATACCGTTCGGTGCTCCAGGGGTGGGGTTGGGGGTGGGGGGTAATGGAGGTAAAACTGTACATAATAGATGTCGCCCCAGCCCTACGCAACCCCGTGTTCCGCATCCCTATCGACCTGACCGTCTAACTCCGTTGGCTCGGCCGACCGACAATATAATTCTGCCGTAAAGTTCAGTATAAAGTTGACGTTTTCACTTGTAAAGTAGTAAGAAGCGGCGCTAAAGAAAGCTCAACCCCACCCCCACCCCCCCCTCAAACCTTATCCCAATATCCCGGACATCCCGGTTTTATACTGAACGAGCATAAAGTCCCTCGAAGTACTTGGAGGTCGATTTTAGAAATTCGAACTTTAAAAGCTCTCGAACCAACAAAACCCCCAAGACGTTTACTGAACTTTGGCTACATTTCATTTTTCAATTTTGTCTATATATATATATATATATATATATATATATATATATATATATATATATATATATAGTAAATAAACACTATATATTTACTAGTCTTCATAAAGCAGACAAGCATTAGGATCCATACAAAGGACCTTTTTAATATAACATATTGATATACGTACATTAATTTAAGAAGTGTCAAAATAAGAAAAACCCTATAAAATACAGACAGACTTTACGGAGATTTAATTTAAATTTTTAAATCTATCCCAAACCCGGACATAAATACAAATCTGATTTTATAGATTTTAACATATTCAATATTCATATTGATATATTCAATTAGCAACCGGATGATCACTTCTGATGTAGTGACGCTACAGTTTAAAAGTCAATTATCTCAATACAAGGGGAAACTTTATACATTCAAGGGGGTTATTCGTTGAATTTAATATATGTTTTTCGATATAATCCACGAGCAAAATAATCTCAAACTTTTCAAAATTTTCATAAGTAAATCTATTAACAGTACTTGCATGGACTTGAAATATGCTCGAAAGTTGTGATGAAACTTTAAGTACTCCCCGAGTAATGTCACTGGGGACGAACCGAGAAATTTGAAATTCGACCGAGAGAGCCTCGTGTGACTTCTGGTTCGAGTTGAAAGGGGGGTTGAAAGGGGGGTTGAAAGGGGGGGGGGTTGAACACGGCCATACATAATTCAACCCCCCCGTGTCCCGGGTTCAAATCAAATCGGCGTTTGACACAACGGCCGAAGGAGGAATACCCGACCACAAAGGATAATCAACCGACTCCAGGAGCTTCTGGAGAATTCCTGGAAAATCCTCCCCTTGACACTATATATATATATATATATATATAGGCACCAGGATAACTCGATTTTCCTACAAACCTAAAACAAATTAGTTTTTTCTTGTGAAACTAGAAAGGGAGGTCTCTTCTATCAAGACAATAATCGTGCCGGGATAATACGCTCAGCACTTGTACCTATTCAATATTTTGTAGTTGATTGTACAAAAATAAAAGGTGAAAAAAGGGATAGATATATACAACAATTTGATATACCTGTTTTGTGGTCTGCGAGGGTTTGGAATACAGTAGTTTCGTGATGTTTCTCTCTCCACTCGCCGGTTTGGTCTTCCGCCAGACCGGTTTCGCGGCCGCTCGCCATCTTCAGTAGCTGGTGATAAGTCACTTCTGACAGTGCACGTGAAAGTGACAGGATGCCCCTGAAAAACATCCAAAGCGATGACAGTGACAGTAACACAGCGCTACTGAAGACGGCGAGCGGCCGCGAAACCGGTCTAGCGAAAGACCAAACCGGCGAGAGGAGACAAAAACATCACGAACCTATATATATTCAACAGTTAGAAACTATTCGTATTTCATACCTGTTTCGTCGTAACACCGTCGTAATACCGTAGATTCCGTGTGTTTCCGTCTTTTGCTAGACCGGTTTCGCGGCCGCTCGCCGTCTTCAGTAGCGGTGTCGGTTACTCTTGACAGTGCAAGTGACGGTGACAGTGCAGTGACAGGATGCCCCCACGAAAAACATCCAAAGCGCCAACAGTGACTAACACAGCGCTACTGAAGACGGCGAGCGGCCGAAACCGGTCTAGCGAAAGACCAAACCGGCGAGAGGAGACAAAAACTTACATATACAACAGTTAGAAACTATTCGATTTCATACCTGTTTCGTCGTAACACCGTCGTAATACCGTAGATTCCGTGTGTTTCCGTCTTTTGCTAGACCGGTTTCGCGGCCGCTCGCCGTCTTCAGTAGCGGCGTCGGTTACTCTTGACAGTACAAGTGACGGTGACAGTGCAGTGACAGGATGCCCCGAAAAACGTCCAAAGTGCCAACAGTGACTGACACCGCTACTGAAGATGGCGAGCGGCCGCGAAACCGGTATTTGTTTCGAGTAATTTTCGACTTTTCTAATTTTTGAAAAGCAGTAGCGGTGGTGTCAGTCACTTTTGGCACTTTGCATGTTTTTCGTGCATCCCCACTGCACTCTCTCTGTCACTGCCAAAGTGACTGACACCGCTACTGAAGACGGCGAGCGGCCGCGAAACCGGTCTAGCAGAAGACCGGACCGCTTGTGATACGTGACGAAGTGTCGATTGGAATAAAAACGCGCGATACTAAGTTTTTCCGGCCAGTTTTCTCATTTCGTGCTTGCCGCCGAGATATAACGTGCCGCGAAGATATAACACCCTCCATCCCCCATACAGCGGCGTTATTGTATCCTCCCCGGCGGGGGCAATAAATCTCCGGGGGGCCGGCGCGAGAGGAGAGTAGTATCACAGGGGTTGTAGGGGCCGAACAATCGGGAAAAAATATTTTCCGATTTAAGTCACGCTCTACGGCGACTGTTTCCCCCCCCCCCACCCCCCCCCGCTTTCCCGGGAAAAGCGCAAACAGCCGCCCCCACTCTACCCCCGAAGGTTTCCTCCGCCGACTCCGAGTCTGTTTCAGTTGCAATTCGTCTCTAATGGAAAGCCGCACCGGAGGCGACTTAATCACTCACTTACTTTACCCAAATCTGAGCGTCAATTTGAATCATTAGCGCATACTTAGACAAGCACTTTTGGGGGGGGGGGGTGGAGTGAGGGAGGGAGGGGGCGAAATTTATATCGGTTAATAACTCCGACGATTGCACGAGAAAATATGGTATTTTTTCCACAAAGAAAACACAACAAACAGCGGTACAAATCAGGGAAAATGTTCAAAAATTATTGAACTTTCTATTTTAGGGCAGGTGTAACGAGTAAGGTCCGAATCGGCGAAAATTTCTGAAATTTCTGAAATTTCCTACTTTACAACTTTCCTCTAAGTTGGTCCGTATGTATCTCATCCATGTGTGGGAAAAATCCGAAAAAATGCAATGCGCGAAAAGTGCAAAGTGCAGTGCAAAGTATGTGAGTGAATGTGTTTCTCTCTATGTACTTAAGTCCTCGGGTTTTTATTGTTGATTTTTCCCTATTATCATATCGAAATATTATAAAACAATTCAAGAACGAGCCTCGATCATAATAATTAAGTATATAAATGTAGAAAATGCGCCATTATTTATGTTGTATATTGTTTTTCCCGACGTCCTATTTGTATTCACATAGAAATAAAGTTATTTGTATATTTGGATTTGTACCGACATTGTACACGAGACAATTTCATCAAAGTGTCCAAAAATATCCATGCATAAGTTCGTAGAAAGTGTCGCATTACCGGTATATATCTATTGAACGAAGTATGTCAATAAGGTCTACGATATTGTACGTGTATTTAAATAAAAATAAAGTTTTTGTAATTCGGTTGAAGTAAACTGGATGGGGCATGCCCCCCGCCCCCGCCTCGCTGATGGAATTTTTGTGAAATTGAGAAAGATTACATTTTATACCGTAGATTTCGTACGGAATAAACCGCAGCGCTACTGAAGACGGCGAGCGGCCGAAACCGGTCTAGCGGTCAGATAAATTGACGGAGTCGGTATTTCAGTATTGTAACAATTGCATCGAAATGCTGTCTGGCGAATATCCTGTCTGTGTACAGACCAGGGATGAAGGGATAAATATTATTGTACGTTTAATATACATAAGCTCTAGATTTCTGCGACTAGCTCCCGTTCAATTGGACTCGGCAATGGAGTGTAGTAGATTTGCGTTCCCCGAAATTGCATTGTTCCCGGAGTGCAATCTCTGGTTGCAGTTGGGGTTTGGGCGTTGCATGAAAATTGCATTCGGCTTCACCGTCGCCTGTATTAGCATGCAAATGGGGTTGTTTCCCCGGTCCTAAGGTGTTTGCGGCGGCGTTGCCCTCTCCAAACTCCATTTTCAGGACAGTATTTGCATTTAAATTATCATATATGTCTGTACAAATATACACACATATATATATATATATATATATATATATATATATATATATATAGATATAGAAAAATGGGGGTCAAACGTATTTTCAGATAGAAATATTCGTTTAATATACCTGTTTTGTGGTCTGCGAGGGGTTGGAATACCGTAGATTTCGCCGGACCGTTTTCGCGGCCGCTCGCCATCTTCAGTAGCGCTGTGTGTTAGTCACTGTTGTCGGCACTTTGGGTGTCGGTTTTTCGGGTGTTCGTCCTCACCGCACTGTGTCACTGCGTCAATTGTACCGTCAAATGTGACCAACACCGCTACTGAAGACGGCGAGCGGCCGCGAAACCGGTCTGGCGAAAGACCGAAAAAAACTACGATAGTGATATTCCTCTCTTTATCGATTCGTACATTCACTGTAGTTTTAACGGTTTTCTATATCTCCGGTTTGGTCTTTTGCCGGACCGTCCTCAGTAGCAGTGTATCACCGTGGAAGATATATATATATATATATACATTAATATTTGATAAATTACATATTGTCAAATACGCATATTGAGATTCGGTACGCGAGATTTTGAACCGAAAATATTTTAAATCGTCTTCCGATTTATCTGCGATTCTAGAAGTGGGTCTTGGAATTTTTTAAATTCCGTTTATTACACGAAAGGAAATTTTATAAAATCGTCCCCGACAACGCCTCCGACTAAATAATCCCGGCCTTCGACCTCCTACCGGGCCGTCCCATTACCGGCCTAAATCTGTCCGATACAATTTACCTTTCGGTAAATAATTCACTCCGCTGTATGAATATTAAGTTTGACTTTCGTAACAAAGTTTTACCCGGCCCCCTAGGATGATTGCTCCCTCAACCGTATCCCTCCCTCTCTAGGGCTTCCGCCCCCTCAAGAGAGGGGGTTGGGAGTGGGGTGGCGGGGGGCGGGGCGATATAACTTTGAACTTTACCACTGTTTGTATAAACAACTTCGCCTGTGGCGTCAAACAACAACTTGTTGTTGTATTACCGGGCGTAAATATTTGCTGACAATTAGACCGAGGTTCAGAAGGGCGGAAAAAAAAAATTTCTGTCTCTCTCTCTCTAATTAACAATTTTAAACGTTTTACACAGACCGGCCATTTCAGCAGGCGAAAAAAAAAGGCAAAGATGAACCTACTTCGTATGTATATTGGGGTTGGCGACTAAGTGATATATTTTGCGGTTTTCACCAACAACAAGTGGCGTTGTACATATTTTTAAGTACGCCACAAAATCTCTGTGCACGGATAGGCCGTAGACGGTTTCGAATGCGCGTATAAAATGCATTCAGCTTTTCCTCAATCTCTCTCGTTGAATCGGTCATCATCAACAATTCAACACGTTCAACAATTCAACTGGTCAATGTAATTTAGCTACCGAATGTTTCAGAAAGGACCTAATAATAATGTATCGAAGAATCTTATCTGTGAAAAGATGTTGTGACGTACTTAAAAATATGTACAACGCCACTTGTTGTTGGTGAAATCCGCAATTACTTAGTTGCCAACCGATATATATATATATATATATATATATATATATATATATATATATATATATATATGTACTGAAGATGGGGAACAGCGAAAGGATACAGAAGAAAACGTATGTCTACGTTATGAAATAATACGGTTTATAGCGTTACGGTCATGATTTGTGTTGTACACACTGAATGGGGGATGGTGGGGTGGTGGGGAGGGGACAAGCTAACCACGTGTGGAATTAACTGCTGTGCGGGCTTTTAAAAGCGGGGTAGCAACCCCCGCCACCGCCCGCCAACCCCCGACTCTTTCGAATTTCCTGTTCCGCGCCACCACTCATACAACCCCTGCCTCTACCTGAAGCATCATCCAGCGCGGCCACCCCTCACACGGAACGGGGCTAATGCGTCGGAAAACGTTTTTTTTTTTTTTTAAATGCCCAGACAGCGGTAGAACCGCCCCTTTGTTCAATAGGGTGCCTTGGAAAATCTCTCGACCCCATCCGCTGGAATTAAACTATATTTCATTTCAGCGAATTTGTGTCCAGACAAGAGATTCGCGCTTATAGAAGCGCATAGAAATTAAATTCCGACAAATCGCCATTGTGCCGCTACGGCCGAGTGAGATACTACCGAAAGCCCACTCGAGTGTATTTTCCGGTTCAACGTACCTGTTCTGTGGTCTACGAGGGGTTGGAATACCGTCGGTTTTCGGTGTTTCTGTCTACTCTCTCGCCGGTTTTTCTCCCTTTCGCTAGACCGGTTTCGCGGCCGCTCGCCGTCTTCAGTAGCGCTGTCTTAGTCAGTCACTGTTGTTGGCACTTTGGATGTTTTTCGGGGCCACAAGTGACAGTGACAGTGCAGTGGGGGCGCCCAGAGGAAAGTCCGAACCGCCAAAAGTGACTGACACAGCGCTACTGAAGACGGCGAGCGGCCGCGAAACCGGTCTAGCGAAAGACCGAACCGGCGCGAGAGGAGACGGATACACCACAAAACCTACTGTTTTTTTTGGGTTTTCGTGCAAAATTTGAAAATTTGCCCCCCCGATATAGGATAAATACAGGACAAGATATGTCGACCAGCGGCCAAATAATGGATTGCCTTTTCCCCCAACGTAATGTGCAAAAAATTTTTGTATTTCTTTGTTCGTTGCGTCAATTTTTTTTTTTATTATTATATTTTACAGTTGTGCGCTAATAAAACACAGTTCGTGGTCGAAGCGTGTTTTTTGGTTATAAAAAAAAAAAAAATTATAACCTAATAAGGGCCGCTAGCGTATAGCACGACGGGTGGAAAAGCCGAAAAGCCCCCCCCCCCCCACCCACCCCCAAGGAAAAATACAGACTGATGTGATGAAAAATGAATTATTAGGAAAATACACAACTGTGTGTGTGTGTGTGTAGGAATCGGTCCCAGGGCCGGTCTCATTAGGGGAACGAAGGGCCGAAGGGCCGGCTGTATTAAACGCGGTTTTCGGTTACACCACGCGTAATTAACTCAACACATAAACACATTTCAAACACGCACAATATCGAATTTCACATAACGAAAACGGTGCCGCTTCCCGTTTCAAAATTCAATGCCCCACTTGGGGGTGGTTGGGGGGGGGAATCTCGTTTCGAAACGTATAAATTTAAATTTTAAAATATCCCCAATACACGTCCGAATTGCGTGGATTTAAACACGGACAGAATTTTTTTATGGTCCCCGATCTCTGTTGGAAAAAAGTTGAAAATTTACTGTAGCCGGGACTTCAACAACATGTTTCACCGTGACCTCAATGTTGAAAAAAAAAGAAATATATCTCAAAAAGGAAAATAGTGATATACAGTTTAACATACCTGTTTTGTGGTCGGCGGAGGGGTTGTGGAATCCACCGTAGGGTTTGTGCTGTTTCTGTCTCTCCTCTCCGCCATCTTCAGTAGCGCTGTTTTAGTCACTGTCGGCACTTATATATACATATAAATAAATAAATAAATATATATATATATATATATATATAGGATAGGACGGGCCTTCTTTACCGAAATTTCAAAAACCCCTGATGAAAAATTTCGGAGAAAGCCCTCTCTGTAGGGTTCAAAGTTCAACCGGCCGTTTTCACCCCCACCCACCACCCACCACCCACCCCTACTGTGGAACAGTGTAAATAAACTCTCATCCATAATCAATGGATGGACAGGAGAGAGTGGACCGTACCAACCACCCTAAACCACCCCATTCACCCCTCCGAGACCACAATTAATCTGTACCCATCCCCCCCAACCCAAAGCCGCATGAAAATCGGCCCATCGAATTATCATCTTTGGACCCATCATATATATATATATATATATATATATATATATATATATATATATATATATCCATCTGTCAGTTCGCCATTTTCTCTAATCCCCGCGTCATGTTATATTAAAATTGCCCTTCTGCAGTTGCCGCAAAACCACGAAGCTTGAAATCATCACGTGAAATGGAATACTTGAATGCGCGTGACCGCAATTATAAACATGAAATAGAATCCGGGATGTAGTCCGGTGGCTGGAATTCGCAAAACTGGAATACGGAAAATTTTCAATAAGTCTCTGTTATCTCTCACTGGAAACTATACGGAATTTCATTATCTGGACGTTGGGCTGAAAGTAAAGACTGGACATGGAGATTGGAAGTAGGACCAGGAAAGTAGGAGAAAACAGGAAGCTGGATCCTGGAACGGCAACTTGGAATAGGACCGGAAGTGGTGGCTGGAAATGGAAATTGTAAATAGAAGTACAAAGTGGAAATAGAAATCTCTTAAATTGCCCGGGAATCTTCTACCACCCAATGTTTCTTTATAGATTTTCTTTTTAACCTATTTTATTATTTTCTACAATCAACATTGAACGTCACACCGGTGTCAGCCCTCTGCCATCTTCAGTAGTCCTTTTTAGTAGTCAGTCGATACGGCATATTTTCACCACTGAATATCATAAATCACACGGCAATTTAAACGTTTGACGGTAATAAAAACGTGTGTGAGTCGCTCGCGCAATAATCCGACGCGGAGCGCTACTGAAGATGGCGAACGGCCGAAAGCCTGAACGATCGAACCTCCCCAGAGGGAATATCTCGAATATGACTGCATTCCAAACCCTCTCAGACCTCATAAAAGGTAAATATTTCCAACAAAAAGTATATAACACTTACTACCTTTCTTTACTTTGTACAATCAACATTGAATGTTATAAGTACAAATGGTGTATGTATTTTTTCTTTCGCCTGTATTTCGTGATAAAAAGAACCACCCTAAGATGGCACTTTTGACGCAAGAACAATTATAGTCTAAGGGCTAAGAAATGGTCTTAGCAATGGTCTTAAAAGTCCAAATTATCGGTTTAAGTCGATTACTTTGAGTCGGGAATTCCACGTATTCTTTATCGAGAGAGACTAAAAGCGATATAAACATTTAATTATTACTTACTGTGGTGTAGTAAATACGTTGTGAAATTGCATTGTCTCTTATTAGTAATTTTCTGTATTGCATCGACTGAAAGTCAGTGAGAGAAATTGCAACGAAAGTAGAGTAGAACAGTGAGATTAATAGAGAGAAACGGTTTAAACAAACCCGAGGGGGTGGGAATGAATATTGGCCGAATCGGAGGTAGAAAAGGTAAGGGTAGGAAACGAGGGCGGTAACTGATGGGGTTGTGAGAGCGGGACCCGACTATATCTCTACGCCGCCGCCCCGCCTCCCCCCCACCTATTAGTAGGGGTGGGTTAGCTGTGGCGCAATCCGCTTTAAATTGCGCAATTTATATTCAGCTTCAGCGGGGTGGGGGTTAATGGCCGACGGGATCTGGGCGACCGGAAAATTAAAACATTCCAACCCCCTACATAATAAACCACCCCCGTGATTAGAGTCACACCTGGACCGGGGATTCACCCTCAATAAGCGTTACGAAAGTGAATCGCATACGGCAGTAAATTGACCGATTAGAAACGATATTTAGTAGGGGAATCACTTACTTTAATAACAGGCAGAAGTGCATAAAACGATAAACCATTCAATTACCTTTTACATGGCTTATACCTGCATATTTTTCAATGTATATTTGGGATGTGCAATGGAGTAACTGGTGGATTTCAGATTTATGAAATTTAGGCTAGTGCTACACTATTTCTACAACTCTGATGCTACTTCCTGGTGGCGAAAAGCCTTAAACGAGTCTAGGCCTCGCCGAACAAATGTGTCTTATAACGTTATACTTTCTATAATATAAAAATCGATTTATGGTTGTTAAAGTCGATTCAAGGAGGCGGCAGAAGAAATCTTGGCAGGGTGAGATTTGTTTTATAAAATTACCAGAAATGAGGTAAATATTTTGAAAGCTCCAAAAGTGTAAATTCTGTACCTGCAGACGAAGTACCCTCCCTACTGGCGGCGAAAACTCAATTTTTCAGGAAGATTTCACTCGAAATGGGGAAGAATTCGAGGCCGTTCGAAGTACATCGATCTGAAGGGACGACGAACCCTCGGCGAATGGGGGGGGGGGTTGTTTTAAAGATCTATAAACGAGATAGAAACTTCATGAAAGAGACTTTTTCCTATTGGAGTGGCCCTAATTTAACTTAGGCCAACCCTTCTATCCGAATAATCCTTTCTGCGTTATCAGGATTCACGTTTGCATCTCGTCCAGTCGACGCCTTCCATTTTCTCCAGAAAAACTACCCTAATGAGAGAGTCGGTTGGCGGGAAAAAGAAAAAAGAAAGGTGGGGGGGGAGAAAGGAGGAGAAAAAAAAATACGAAATAAAGAGAGATTTTACGCTTTGGGGCGTAGAAGGAAATTTCCCTGAAATTTGTCTCCTCTCCTTCATAATAACCCGTTGAAAGATTAAATACTAAGTGTTTCTAAAAAAATTGCTCTAATGTCTAAAATTACAGATAAAACAAATATTTTTTGTCTCCTCTCGCCGGTTTCGTCTTTTGCTAGACCGGGGTTTCGGCCGTTCGCCGTCTTCAGTAGCAGAGTGAGGAGAGACACAACAGAAACACCACCACCGCTACTGAAGGTGGCGAGCGGCCGGTGGAAACCGGTCTAGCAAAAGACGAAACCGGCGAGAGGAGGAAAAATTGTTTTAACCAGAATTTCATGCGCGAAAATCGCTTATAAACCGTCGTGAAAACTGATCAGTTCCGCGACAAACTAACGCCTCGGCGGAACACCAATATTGATTTGTCCGTTTGTTGTTTAGGTCTTGTGCGGAACAACAACACGACTCTTGTTTTCAATGGCCAAAGTGCATTATTTGCAGTTGACAAATTGAAAATTCTATCTGCGTCCCGGCGGTAAAACAGATAGACGCCGCGCGTCCATCTTCAGTTGAACTATTATAACCGTTTTAATAGTGATATAAACGTATAACTCTTTCAGTATGTCCGTTTTGCGGTCCGCCAGAGGTCCGTCTCCTCTCGCCCTACGGTTCGGTCTCCTTGCGCCAGACCGGTTTCGGCCGTCTTCAGTAGCGGGAAGAGGGCGAGCGGCCGAAACCGGTCTGGCGGCGAGAGGAGAGAGAGAAAAGCACGTAAACTACGGTATTACAACAATTTTTAGATCGTAGGTATATTGTTCAAGAAAAAAATTTCATACAAAGCCGTTACATGAAATTGTAATAAAGTGTAGATAGGGGGGGGAAAAATGTATTTAAAAAAATAAAAATTATGTAGAAAACAGAGAATATAGCACAAAATAGGGCTCTTGAGTATTCAGTTCAACTGAAATATTGGCAACGTTGTTTAAATACTCGCAAGAAAGAGTATCGGTCTGGAAAATATATGTGTATTGGGCTGGCGAGTAGATAATTTGAAAAATCAACCAAAATCAACAAAATTCAGCAAAAAATTTTCGATACCCAAGTTCTATCGAAGGCCTCGTCGTTCACATTTCGGGGCTCAAAACATTTTGTTAACGCGAGATTGCGTTATTAGCGAAAAAGAAAAACGCGAAATATGACGATGAAATACGCAATTACTTAGTTGCCAGCCCAATATATGGGGTTTTTTTAACTTTTCCGCCCGACAGAGTTTTCCACAGGAGAAGAAAATTGGCGAGAGGTTGACGAATTTTCCGGACACAATTCGGCACAGAGAAGAACCGGTTCGTTCTCCTTTTTATATTTTCTAAAGAGGGAAGTTCAACGATTGTTCAAACGTTCGAGTGACGGGCTCAATTACCGATTCAATTTTCGTTAATTGAATCCTCCCGAGGGGTTGTCTTTTGCGAATCAGCGCGAAAAACCAGTTCGGTTTCAATAGCGAACGTTTAGCTGTAAAAAGATTTCAAATTCCGACCCGAATTTCATCAACAGACGGCGGTAACAGAAAGATCCTGTTAAAAGGTTGAATTAAACGAATGAAACGTACTTTTCTCGATACGGTGTCGGCCTTCCGCCGTCTTCAGTAGTCAGTCTTTTTTTTTGGTCAGTCTCGACACGGCACACTCTTCACGGCCGTCACCCCACTGAACATCATAAATCACACGGTATTTTAAACGTTTGACGGACGCGGAGCGCTACTGAAGATGGCGAACGGCCGAAAGCCTGAACGATCGAACCTCCCCAGAGGGAATATCTGGAAAATGACTGAATAATGGAAAAAATCTTTATCGATTTTTTTAAACCATTTTTTATTATTTTCTACAATCAACATTGAACGTCATACCGGTGTCCGCCTTCTGCCGTCTTCAGTAGTCCTTTTTAGTAGTCAGTCGATACGGCATATTTTCTCCACTAAAATATCATAAATCACGGCGGCGTTCTAAACGTTTGATGGTGTAATAAAAACATGTGAGTTGTTCGCGCAATAATCCGACGCGGAGCGCTACTGAAGATGGCGAACGGCCGAAAGCCTGAATGATCGAACCTCCACAGAGGGAATATCTCGAATATGACTGCATTCCAAACCCTCTCAGACTTCATAAAAGGTAAATATTTTCGACTGAAAGTATATAACTCTTACTTTGTACAATCAACATTAAATGTCATATGCTGTATGAATTTTTTTTCGCCTGTATTTCGTAATAAAAGGAACAACCCCTTGACTAAGGGCTAAGAAATGGTCTTATTAATGGTCTTAAAAGTCCGAATTATCGGTTTAAGTCGCATCTTGAGCTCGACTATGCATTAATGCAATAAGAGAGGGTGAAAGCGCGCTGCCCACACTGCACTATTTTATATTGCCACAGTAATAGTGGCGGTGACAGTGGGGCGTTGAATAGTTTATGAAAAGTGTGAAAAGTGTCGGCCGTGGGGCGGTTAATAATTGAAAAGTCGTTGAAAGTAGGTTCGTACGTGTACTTGGGGCGAAGGAGCGGCGCAGGGGAGGAAGGGCGGTTCTCTAATGGTTCATCCCTTTGAGCCCTTTTGCGATGTTGGGGGCGGGGTGGGGTTGGAAAAAAAAAGGGTTGAGGGAGTTAGCCGCACCCCACTCCCCGACAGCCCTTTCGGACCGAATACAATGTTTATTAGAGCCGGAGAGATAGCCAAGTTTATTTTCCGCCCTCTTCCCTTCGTCTGTTATTATTTAAGGGAGGACGACCTCCCCCAACCCTATATATATATATATATATATAGCCCACAGCCGCGTGTTCAGAGTTCAGGGGTGGTATCCACCCCTTCCATATTTCAGCCCCCACCCCACCCCTCACCCCGCACATGCAAATTGAAACAGATGCCCCCCCCTTCCAGAAACTGGGCAAATTAACTGTTAAAAATAAAGGCGACAAGAATTAACAAGTTTAAGGAGAGAAACTACCCTCCCGGCGACGATTAGCGGAATTTACGTACAAAGTTTATTAGTGCGGCACTGAAATATCCTTTTTTGCGGCTGCTCTAACGCATCTCTTTCGTTTTTACCTCCGAGATGCGCTGAAGGATATTTTTATTTCAAGAAAAATTTTTCGGATTTTCAGGTAATCGATTTCAGAGTGTAACTCAAGGGATAGTCGATGACGTTACGCGGAGACGTATATTTTGTGGGGTAGGTTTAGGGGAAGAAGGTGGACGAGGACTTTGGAGGTTTGGAAGCTTCCAAACCTGTTTGGATTGATACAGTAAAATTTTGGACAGCTGGAGGGGAATTTTCAGGGAATTTTGAGGTTTTGGAATTTAATCCAATCCGGGTTGGATACGGGATACCGAGAAAATTCAGAATTTGCAACGAGGGGGACGTTACAGTGTTTAAGCTTCGGACTGCCGCTTCGGTTGAATTTTTTTCGAATAATAAGTTTTTACGTTCAAAACCCTCCCCTGTCACCGGCTCCAGTTTTCTTCATACTTTTCTCTCGTATCGAAAAATTCTATATTCCTGTTTTTCTTCGCATTTTCCGTCTCCAGTTCGATCGCTCACGGTTTCAGCCCGCATTAGACATTAAAAAAAAAAATATCCGGCTTGGAAAATGCGTCAAAAGCTCTGTAATACAACAGTTGTGTTATGCCCGGGGGTTCGAATCCCGGTCGCGTACACGGATATGGCGAAATTCGCGGACGCGTCCATAATTTCCGCTCGGTTTAGATTCGACCCCCCAACCGCCCGAGAATTGGGGGAGGGGGATGATGACGGGTGGGGGTGGGGTGGCTTTGTGAGGCCGGCTATATATATGTGTTCGAAGGCCCGACAGGCATCCCGGGCACGATGGAACCCCAACGACCCCCCCAAAGACTTCCCCTACAGGACCCGGATGACCGCGCAGATAATGGCTCAATGGGATATCGGCAATGCTCCCTTTCAAGCCGGCCACCCCATATCTCAATTATTACCCGCTTAACTTATATAACGCGGGGTATATATATATATATATATATATATATATATATATTGCTCCATATCGCCTTCACACTGTCCTAACGTCAATATTAATGACGTACCAACAGCAGAGTCCCCATAGCCGACTCAAAAGAATCGACTTAAACCGAAAATTTGTACTTTTAAGACTGAAACGGACTTAAAAATTGACCCTAAGTAACAAACTGACAATATACAAAGCGATACTTAAACCGATACGGAAATACGGTGGGTTCCACCGAGACATACGACATCTCTCGCATCCAGAGATTCCGATCAAAAGTCCTGAAGGTTCCTGAAATTCCACTCCCTTCAGAGTCCCTTTCCTCTCTTACCCGTCCGTATTATCCCTAAACGCCACCGGCCCCGTCAGAGACTGTCCTCGGGGACAGTAGTTGAATCGTTTCAAAAATCATCAAGGGGTGCGGTTTCTTTATCGAGAAAAACGCGTGAAAAAGTATCAATTGTACTTATAACTTTATTAATTGATTGTGCAAAATAAAAAAGGCGGGAATTTCATTGGGCCGACGATAAGGGTAGGACCAATTTTTAATAATGGCCGGGGAATTTAACTTTGTTCAATACGGCCGAATATTAAACGATGAAAAAAGCGGTTTTATTTATAGAGGCCAAATAACAAATTGGGAATAATTCCAGGGAATATTTTCTGAAAATTATGTACGTACAGTTATGATGAAAATTGGCTAATAGTTTTCCTATCGGAATCCCGCGTTGTTACCCGTTTTCTTACCAAATTTTTTACCGATTTCATAAAACGGATTTCTCCCTTTCTTTACTCTTAAGTAAAGATATACTTCGGCACAATACTGGCCTTATCACAAAATGTATCCTTTTGTTTTATTTATTGTACAATCAACAGACAACTGTCAGAACTACAATTGCTGAAATTTATATTTAAGGATATAAATTTTGACTGTAGACACCTCAAATATGCAGATCTGCTGCACTTAAAACCTTGAAAACTTGAATTGGCTTCGGACCTAATTCAGGCCCTTTCGTCCGAAACTTATACATACATTGTATACAGGAATGAAATGTATGTCACAAACTAATTGAATAATGCCGGTTACTTATAACAGGTAAATTAAGGAAGTTGAAAGTTTAAGGGCGTAACAGTCCCTTCAGTAATAAGTGATCGGTTTGCGGTTCTCAACCCCCCCCCCACAGTGTTTACTTCGGAGAAGGGCTTTTAAACTTGAAAAAAAGGCAAACAGACTATAATTGAAAACTTACTCCAGGTAAATTTGTGCTTAGACCAGTGAATCGATGTAATTTAATTGACTGGACTTAATTGGGCGCAATAACGCTTCGTCCGTCAAACCTTTTACCTTCTTAAAATTAAAGTCCGTATCGCTTTGTCCCGGTTCAACCCTTGTCCTCGATACTAATCTAAGGTCAAACTATTCGAAAAGGGCGTAATTAAATACCCGAAATTCGGGCCGCCATTTCACGGATTTCCCAAGCGACTAATTAAAACGACGACTCTATCGATTCACGGGTTAAGACTTGTGGCGCGTAGTCACGAATATATAATTAAAAAATAAATGATTTTTCGAAATACTGTCGCATTCTGGGGTTGTTTTCCATTTCCCAGCAGAGATTTCCCAAGCGAACCAATCCGTTCACAGATTCTCAAAAACTCGCTGATAAATATTTAAATTACGAAAAAAATATTCGTCGAAATAAGTATAAAAACCGGGCGCCTAATTAAAAACCTGGAATTCTCCAGCCGCATTTCCTCGTTGCTGGAGAAAGGAGAACGGATGAGGGGGACTGGATATTTATGGCTTTTACGAGTGGGCTAATTTCATTTGAATAACCCCCCCCCAGGGGTATCAATTGAACGACCCCCTCCCTCACCCCTCGTTCGCCTAACAACATATGAAACAGCCCTTTCGGCCGGCGAAAGGGCGTAAAATCCCCGGCTCATTTTATAACCGGGCAATTGTCAGCGGCCCCAATATTCCGTTACCAATCCCGCCGCCAAACAACAGGTTTTACCCCTTCAAATTGTCATTTTCACCCCCTTATTCGGTCTAATAAAAATTGTTCCCGTCCGTCCCATGGTTTCTTCTGAATTCATATTTTTTCTTAAAACTATTATATATATATATATATATATATATATATATATATATATATATATTGGGGTTGGCAACTAAGTAATTGCGGAATTCACCGACAACAAGTGGCGTTGTACATATTTTTAAGTACGCCACAAAATAAAAGATGAGTAGCGCTCTGGACGTCCGTTGGAGGTCCAAATAATATTTTATTATTCGTTAATGGATATTTTTCTGCGCTTTCAGACGTTTTAGAGTATTTTTTTTTTTTTTAAGAAACACTTAGTATTTAATCTTTTAATGGGTTACGGAGGAGAAGACCCAAAATTTCAGGTAAATTTCCTTCTACGCCCCCAAAGCCTTTATCAGCGTTTAAAGCGTAGAATCTCTCTTTATTTCGTTTTTTCTCCTCCTCCTCCTTTTTCTCCGTCCTCCTTTTTTCTTTTTCCCGCCGGCCGACTCCAACATTAGAGAAGTTGGAAGAGAAAATGGAAGGCGTCTGACTGGACGAGACGCAAACGTGAATCTGGATAACGCAGAAAGGATGATCCGGATAAAAGGGTTGTGGGGGTTGGGCGGTGGGGGGGTTAAGTTAAATTAGGCCCGCTTTAACAGGAAAAAGTCTCTTTCATGAAGTTTCCTATCTCGTTTATGGGCCTTTAAAAGAAAGAAGCTCCCCCATCCGCCGAGTGTTCGTTCGCCCCTTCAGATCGGCGTACTTCGAACGGCCTCGAAACTACCCCATTTCGGGTAATTTCGAAAATTAACAGACAGACAGACAACCAGCACAGTATGAGTGACAGTGACAGTGACAGAAAACATCCAACGAAGTGCCGAAGTGACCAACACCGCTACTGAAGATGGCGAGCGGCCGAAACCGGTCTGGCTGAAGACCGGACCAGCGAGAAGAGACAGAAACGCAGGAAATCTACGAAATTATATATTTCTAACCGTCGTTTAAAATCCACCTGAATATAAACCAATTAAGCTCGTTTAATAGGAAAAGTTGTTGTCCGTTTGTTCTTTTTTTGTCCCCCCCCCCTTCCCACCCCCCCGGACGATATTACAGAAAAAAGTGTAAATGAAACTAGTTGGAGCATTAAAAGAGTTGGGGCACCAAAAAAAAAAAAAATCTGCTTATTTTCTGTCAGAAATGAGAATTTATGAAACTTCGTTAAACAAAGTATGATGGGTGTGACCGGGGGTGGGGGTGGGGGTGGCTGGAGGGTTGGATTACAGGGGTTGATAGATACCCAACAGGGGTTGGGGGAATAATAGGAAGCTCGGCTAATCTTCTCCCCATCCCTATAACCCAGCGTAATATAAAGTTTGTAATACGAGCATTAACTTTTCACAGCCTGTACTGTTTAAAGCTCCCGCGGCAGCAAACATTTCACCGGGGGAGTATAAAACCCTCGTAAAACAAACCCTCGGTTATATTGATATATTTTTTTTTTTGCCGTAAATGTCCGGCTTCACCGAATCAATTACTCGAAATTGGTGGGGGGGGGGGGAAGGAAAATGTCGATAAACAGTCGGATATTAGACAGTTAACAATTGAAAAATTGAAAAAAATGATGCGGACAATACCCGGGGGTTGAACAGAGGTGTCTCCTCTCGCCGGTTTTAGTCTTTTGCCAGACCGGTTTTTCGGCCGCTCGCCGCATCTTCAGTAGCGGTGTTAGTCACTTTTGGATGTTTTTCGCGTGCATCCTCTCACTGCACTGTGTCACTGTCACTTTTAGACGGGGACTACCGCAGTACAAGTGACAGTGACAGTGACAGTCAAGATGCCCGAAATACATCTGAAGTGCCATAGGAAATTTCGCTAGACCGGTTTCGGCTCTGCTCCCCATCTTCAGTGGCGGTGTTAGCCGAAACCTCTCACAGGCCGCAAACGGGTATTTTTTAACGCAACTGTTTTGTGGTCTGCGAAAATACTAGATTTTGTGTTTCTATCTCTCGACGGTTCGGCCTTCTGCCAGACCGGTTTTCGGCTCCGTTCGCCGTCTTCAGTAGCGCTGTGTTAGTCACTGTCGGCACTTTGACGTCGCAATTCAAGTGACAGTGACATTGCAGTACCCCAGGAAAAACATCCAGTGCCGACAGTGACTGACACAGCGCTACTGAAGACGGCGAGCGGCCGAAAACTGTCCGGCAAAAGATCAAACCATCGAAAGGAGACAGAAAGACACGAAATCATTTTAAGTTCAGCTGTAAAAAAACTCGGAAAGGGGCCTCGAGCGCAACGGGCTTGAAATAATAAAATTCAAACTATACAGTCGAACATAACTAAGAAAAATAAGTAATTTAATATAGCTTTTTTGTGGTCTGCGATGGGTTGGAATATACTGTAGGTTCGTGATGTTTCTGTCTCCTCTCGCTGGTCTGGTCTTTTGCTAGACCGGGGTTTCGGCTGCTCGCCATCTTCAGTAGCGCTGTGTCAGTCACTGTTAGCACAGTCGTTTATATATATATATATATATATATATATATATATATATATATATATATATATATATATATATATGTTCTGTTATTGTTATTGGGGGTTGTGTTTGTCTTCGGATTTTGTTAATCCGTTTTCTAATTGTGATTCAGATTGTCGGAAGGGGATGGGGTTGGTGGTGGTTGGGCGGGTGTGATCCTTTAATAGGATTATATAATATAATATATATATATATATATATATATATATATATATATATATATATATATATAAAACGGATTAACAAAATCCGAAGACAAACATATCCGGTGACTAACACCGCTACTGAAGATGGCGAGCGGCCGAAACCGGTCAGCAAAAGACCGGACCTTAAATACCGGCCGGTCCCTAAACAGGTATTAACTAGAAAAGTCGATGAGAATTTTCATTTTCTCGGCTAGTTTTTCACCAGGCTCGGAGAATAGAACCGTCGACTGGAACGCAAGGATGGACGAATTTGCCGGCGGTCAACGGCCGGACACGCGCGGCTGTAGTAATTAATAAAAGTGGAATGGAGAAGAAGAAGAAGAAGAAGAGAACGGAGAGAATGAAGTTTCGGCGAAGTAATGAATATTTCATCGGGCGTTGTCACCGGCAATGGCCTGGAGAAAAGCGAGAGGCGGAGAGAAATTAGAACCTCTTCTCTCAAGCTTTCCCTCCGGAAAATCTGCATTATTCAACGGGGATTAGACAATCGGTAAACCCGCGCTACCTTTTCTACCTACCCCTTCCCTCTATCTCTCTCTCTCTCTCTCTCTCTCTCTCTCTCTCTCTCTCTCTCTCTCTCTCTCTCTCTCTCTCTCTCTCTCTCTCTCTCTCTCTCTCGAGAAAGAGGGCTGGAAGGACATACATCCCAGGTGTCGATGAGACCGCTAACGAGAGCCCTGAATAATTGACGGACTTAACGGGCGTAAAAGAAAAAGTTCCTCCTCTTAACCGAACTTTTCGAGGGGGATTAATTGGGCTGAAAACGGATAGAGGCTATATTTGTTCAGTTTTCAATTTTCATTTCACTCCTATATAAATAATGTCGCACCAGCGACAGAACATAATTCAGACCGGATTAAGTGAACTGAATAGAAATATAAAACCTTAAACGGGTCGGCAACTAAGTCATTGCGGGTTTCGTCGCCAAATGGAGATGGCTTTATTTCTATTTTTAAGTTCGTTTATTACGCGCCAACTGTTCGTCGTGTGTACCAGAAAATGCAAAAAATTATTTACTTGCCGACCAAATATTATAACGGTATTATCAGAAAGCGATTTGAAATGCATAAAATCAACTTCGACAGGTGTATAAGTTAAGGGGGAGGAAAGAGGGCGTGGGCGAAAACCCTTCCGGCGGAGCTTTTTCCCTAGCAGGGGGGTTGAAACGAGGTCGTTTCCACATTATCAGTTAGTGATAATGGACGAAGTTTTAAATATATATAAGATATTGAACCTTGTGATACCGACGACCGCGAGAAACCGAAAGCGAAGAGTTTCGGCGCAGAAGAAAATTCATCCCCGCCGAAAATTGTCCAATTGCGCTGAAAAGGTTTGAAACTCTTTTCGGAAAAGTCGATGGGGGAAAAAACCAATATTTGTCGAGTCATTGGACCGCGGTCGGGTTTTATGAAAAAGAAAGTTTTCCGAGTCGGGGGGGGGGGGGGGGGGGAAGGGGAACAGAATCACGACGGGGCCCCTCATAAATAATATATAAATTTCGACCATAAATAATTTATTCCCAATAATTAACGCAATAAGTCGAGATAATACCCGGAATTTTCTTCCCGGAAATTTTTCCATCACTGAATTATTCATAAATTCATTCCCGGACTTCGAGGGGTGGCCGGGGTGGGTGGGGTGGGGACGTGGCTTTGGAAAAGTAACTTTTCTCCCTCACTTTCCGCGAAATCGCCAACGAAAACTGTGAAAAAGGCCGCCCTGAAGATTTCATATCCCAAATTTATTTTAACCGAATAAATTTAAAATTATTTTTCCTTCTCATATATCAAGTCGCCGCTACAATATTTATAATTATATTCGGTGACACGATACAAATTTACTTTTGACATTAATTTTGAGGACAAACCTCATCCGGTTCCCGAAATCACCCCGACGATTCTCTCGCTTGAGGGGGTTGAATTATGGACGGGAAATTGGGGGGGGGGTAGAGAATTGCCGCCCCCGCCCGGGGGGTGACGGGCCTCAATAAATAATTCCCGGACGAGAATTATTAAAACTGACCTCAAGAGAAGCTCTACGGGTATAAACGGGGTATACATTTTCCTTACGCCCTGTATATAATTTTTTAAATATATACAATTTCAGAGAATATAAAGTATAAATTCGATAATTTTCTTTACCGATAATTTCAAAATTTCAATGAGTTATACAGCGGAATCTTCTCGACCGATCTGGAACTATACAAAAAAAATATATCCGATAGTTCGTAATTTTTGATACATTAATGTATCGATAATTCAACCACCCCCCCCCCGAAGGGCAGCGCTCTCTGTTGGGCGCGGCGTAAAACCTCCCGCCGTCGGCGGTCGATACGGCTTTCCGCCAGAAACAGTAGCATTACGTCGTATTGCAGAGAGATACGATGATTTTTTTTAAAGAATCAAATGTATCGTGGAATTTCAACAAAAACTTTTTGAATAGAAGAAAAAGAGGATTTTTAAGGCAAAATGACGCACCGAATAATCGTCATCAGACGGCATCAACCGTCATCAATCATCACTCTTTGACCTCTCAACCCTCACCGATTTCAGTCAAGTTTCAACCGAAATTCTCATCAAATCGTAATATTCCGGTCGTCAGTCCTCTCGGAATTATATTAGGGGTTGGTTATATACCCCCAAAAGTGATCAAAATTGTTGCTAAAAAAAAAGAAACTTTCTATTATTAATCAACTGTATATTCACCAATATTATCAACAACTCTCTGCCCTCTGAACTTTCTGTTTTTTTTTGTATTAAGCCAATAAAGAAAGTATTAAAATACCGTCTTTTAATTTTCTGTAACGGCGGAATGATTTTTCCAGATTCGGTCACCGGATGACGGAAACGTTAACAGTTCCGAAACGTCGAAAGCGGGACGACAACACCGCAGAGGGCGACAAAAACCCTTCCAGTGAAAAATCCCGTAATATTTAGTGATAATCGAAGAAGATACAGAAGATACATAAGAAGATATCGGCTCGTCAGTGGCGAAAAGCCGAAACATCCCTGCAAGATTGGGGGAGGGAAAATGGAACGATCTGAAATTAAAAAATCTAAATTTTTTAACAAACGCGTCGCGTGAATATTATGCGTGAATACCGGTCATAACGTGTCCATTGTCCATACGTGCTTCTCAGAGACTTTCTGAGCTTTTTTTCTCAAGCCGGTCTTTAGTAGAGTTAATGGCGGTTTTTCCCCCACTTTGGGGGGGGGGGGGGGTGCGGTTAAAATGCCACTCCAACCCTCGGGCTTGAACAATTAAAATCTACTCAACTCTGTTTTGGTGTCACCGGAGCGGACTTAGACCGCTATACACGAAGTCCCATTCAAGTCTGAGCGGAGCTCACTACCCTCTCTTCGAGCTCAAGAACGTCAGGCAAGAAGTTTTAACAATCCCAACTTATGGTTGGGACAAAAATCGTGATAGTATTTAAAGGGTTGGAATAAATAAGAACACCCCCGAAAGAAGAAAGGGGGAAGAAGACTACATTAGAAAAGAATCACTGGGGATTGGAATATAATTACTGAAATTCTGAATGCTGAAGTGCTAAAGTGACTAACATACAGCTACTGAAGATGGCGAGCGGCCGCGAAAACGGTCCAGCAAAAGGCCAAAACACGAACTTAAAAAATCTAAGTTATTCTGTAGGAATTATAAACCGGATTTCCGAATACAACTATAACTTTATAACTGGTATTAGCAATGGGATTTTTTCTTTTCAACTTTTGGTTCTTATTGATTTCTGATTTTAAACTGGAATTGTTAATTTAAAATCTATTTTAAGCCTCAGAGCGGTGGCTATGCCGGATTTGATGGCGGTTTTGGGAGAGGGGAGGGGTGGTTTCCGTGTGTATCTTCGCTAATGACCGGGGCCGGTAATCCCTAAAACCACCCCTAAAACCACCCCCCCCCCTGAGTACATGAGTGAGGATTAGCTCGTTCCAAACCACATACACACAACGGTTGGTAATTACAAACCCCTTTTCCGGGGCCCACTACTCATACAAATTGGAGTTCAGAAATTTTTCATTCTGTTTTCTGTTTATTTTTCAGTCTTGTTGTTAGAAAAGTTCAACAGACTGAAATGGCCCCGTTAAAAGGGGTGGAGCGGAGAAAATATTTTTTCAGTTGGAATTTTCTAGTTGAAGGAAAATTCCGTACGACGGTTCACTCCGGATTTTGCTCATACAAATAGCGTGTAAAATAACTTTCTTTTTTTCTCTCCCTCTCCCTCTCACCCTCTCCCTCTCTCTCCCTCTCCCTCTCACCCTCTCACTCTCCCTCTCCCTCTCCCCTCTCCCCTCTCTCCCTCACCCTCTCCCTCTCCTCTCCACCCTCTCCTCTCCCTCTCACCCTCCCCCTCTCACCCTCTCACCCTCTCACCCTCTCCCTCTCTCCCCTCTCCCTCCTCCTCACCTCTCCCTCTCCCCTCTCCCCTCCTCTCCCTCACCCTCTCTCACCCTCTCACCCTCTCACTCTCCCTCTCCCTCTCATTAATAAAATGTTATTAATCAGAGTCTCCGTTTCTTCTGTAGATAAATAATATTTCCATTGTTTATGGCCGACACTAATATTCTTTTATTGGCGGACAAGTCCAGCGTTCACTTTTTACGATCTGGAACAAAATTTGTCCCGAATAATTGGGACGATCGATCTTAAAACTCCTCTCGGATTTTACGACGTCTCCTCCTCTATATTAACCCTATTTCATACAGTTTCTTTTCCACCCCTAATTCATTTATCTTTCTACTTTACACTTTAACCGACTTCTCGGGCGATGACCGCCTAATTGTAATTGGCCGTTTAAAAGCGTCGTTTTGGCGTCGGCACGGACACAGAATAAAGAAAAAACCCCGTAGGTTTGTGGTTTCGGCCGCTCGCCGCGTCTTCAGTAGCGCTGTGTCACTGTTGGCACGTCACTAGCACTTGCACTTGCACTTGCGCCGGTTGTCCGTTTGTCGCGTGTACAGTGCAGTGCATCCAAAGTGCCGACAATGAGAGCGCTACTGAAGACGTGGCGAACGGCCGGCGCGAAACCGGTCTAGCGAAAGACCGTACCGGAGGCGGACACGACAAACCTACTGTATTCCAACCCGTCGAAGACAACAAAACAGTTATTTTAAACTAGAATAATGAAAATTTTTACACGGTCAAAGGACAGTGGCGTGGCTACTGACGGTGGCGAGAAGCCGAAACCGGATCCAGCTCAAGAGTAGGCCATATATTAATGGATTATTTCCAGCTAATATTGTACCCATAAACATTCAGATTAATAGTTAATATAAAAATAACATTTCTCTACATAAATCGCTATAGAATACTGTCATAATTTTTTTTCAAATACACATATATAGGGTGTCCCAAAATTGACGCAAGATTTGAATTTTAAACTCAAAATTTCGTTTTTTATTTTCCGTCCTAGGGTGTAATTTCGTCTTAAATACGACTACACGATTTTGGCGACATTGAGACTTAGTTCTAATTTGGTTCTAGGATCGGAAAAACGGACTTAAGGGGGTCTGATAGAGGAATTACGAGAAACCAATTATTGGATTTTCTTTCTCCAGGAAATAAGAGAGGAACTGGGGGCTAAATCCCATTGGGGGCTAAAAACGGGATACTCTCTTCAGCCCCCTTGTACTGAAATAGAATATATTGACGATTTGAATTATAATTATTACACATATTCGATACATAATTTCAGACGAATTCGGCTTAAAAATTGGACAGAAAAAGTGTATAAATCGAAGTTAGCAACTTTGATCACTTCCGATTGAAAGGGCGGAAATTGGAAAGTTAGAAAGTTCCCTGGATCAAGTCAATTTCAGTTTTCCCTCTTCGAAAGTTCGAATTTTCATTAAGTCCCTTTTCAGGCCGGAAATATTTTTTTTTAAATATGGCCCAAAAAATTTGACACTGCAACTTTCAGTTCGCATTTAAATTTATCGAAATTTTACCAAATAATTACCGGCTTTTTACCTTGAGACGGCGCATAAAACTTAATCCTATAACTTTGTCGAGACGATCAATATCAATTTTTGTTTTCATTCGCGTATACAGCTTTATAATTGCCGATAATTTCGTTACAACAAATTTTTGAATTTAAAATAAAAATTCGGCCCACAGAGGGTTAACATAAAAGACATTTAATGGACGAAAATGTTTGATTTTCGCACTTTATCTACTAATCTTATAATATTAAGTTTCTCTTCATTTTTGTGACTATAGACTGTTCCTCAATATGGGAAATATAATGAAATCTATAGCTCCAGACGGTTTTGTTTAATATCATAATTTTTGTTTATCCTTCGCATTTTCCTTCAAAAACTTTTCCCCCATAAAAGAGAATAATAACACGGAATAGTCGGAACATTGAAAATTTTCTTCCATAAATAAAATGCAACAAGTTTTCACGACTTCCTCCCGAATTTCCTCCCCCCCCCATCCTCAATTTCCCCGGCGCAGCGGCGACATAAAAACTCGGGGGAAAATCGGGAAAATCGGGAAAATTCTCGGGTCGATTTGGTCGGAATAAAGTTGCACCCCCCCCCCTTCGAAGTTGGCCAAAGTTACATATTTCGCTGTATCGAAGTTTAGATTTTTATATTTGCAAAGAAAAAACTTTTCTTATATTCAACTCTATATAAGGTGCCGCCACCTTCTCTATACGGGTTTAATATTATATAAATCCAGACCGGTTTTCGGCCGCTCGCCGTCTTCAGTAGCGGTCTCAGTAGCGGGTGACAAAAATCGGCGACGAACGTGACGTGCCGCCACCAAAAAGTGTCTTCCAAAGTGGCGTACTGACCGCTACTGAAGACGGCGAGCGGCCGAAACCAACGAAATCTACGGAACAGAAAGTGTTCCGTAACAAAAATGCCGTATCTTGATAGGGCAAATTGTCGGGAAAATACCCCGTAAATTGTCTTACAACCCCAACTGTCTTACATTTCAAGGGAAAAATCTCCTCGAGTCCATTAACCCTTTGGGGGTGGAAGGGGAGTAGAGCGAAACCGACTAATGCAGCCGATATTCTACTGAAACTTGGCACCGGTCTAGAAATAGAGTTAGCCGATAAAACAGAGTTTTGCGACGGGAAAACTCCGATCGGGGTCGTCGAAAAATGACGGAAATCCGATTCGTTAAGAATCGACGACCCCGACGGGATGTTCTTCTCTGGGAAGAAATGGTATTGCAAACGATATCACCCCCGCCCCACAATAATAGGCAAAATAGACTGTAGGATTTTTTTTTCGTGAAAATTATTTTCCCTTGGAAGGGAAGGTCTGGGGGTTGGGTGGAGGTTGGGGGTTTTTTGTCGAAAACCCCGAGAATCGGAGTAAAGTACCCGGTCCAAGGGTGGATCGGACCCGAGGGGATGACGGTGGTTGTAAAACGGACGACCCCCACCCACCCCCAACATACCCCTTAAGAGGAACCGAAATCGGATCAAGAAATATACAACCACATAGAGCGTAGAGCAAAAGGAAAAAGAATTGTTTTCAGTAGTAATAGTAGTGATCCGTAAGAGGGTTAAAGTGTTAGGGCAGTTTTACTGATTTCTATCTTCTTAAAGTTGGGAAGATCACTGAAAAGGGCCGCTCATTTATTTCCATATTATATATATATATATATATATATATATATATATATATATATATATATATTATTGGAACTTTTGAGATAGTAGGGTTCGGACTACTGGATTAGGGTTGAATCTTGGATGAAATTCGTTGTAAAATTTTGTATTGGAAGGGCACGGACAAAAGGGACTTTAAGATCTGGCTGTAGGGCGAAGTTGTGGAAACTGTAATTATTTAACGTAATTTTTTTTTCTTTAGTAATTTCATAGAGAAATTTCATCGGGATTCGAACCCCAGTGCGCGAGTGGGGGGGGGCAGGGGCAATACAAAAATTGTATTTAAATACACATACAATATCGTGGACTGAATACAAACCTTGTTTATATATATATATATATATATATATATATATATATATATATATATATATATATATATATATATATATATATATATATACACACACACACACACACACATTAGCATACGTGGATATTCGGACATTTTGATGAAACTGTCTCGTGAACAATGTTGGTACAAATACAAATAAAATTTTTTTTTAATACACGGTACTCTAAGGTCTGTGCAGTCGGTTTGGCCGAACCTTATATTCGGACTTTATTGGTCAGTCTTATTCCAACGAGAGGGCTGGGGGCTGGGGGGGTTGTTTCTTCTAGTTAAAAATTAAACGAATTGACCTCGGAAAATTGTAGCAGGGCTTTATTTTTCTCTCTCTCTCTCTCTCTGTGTCTTGGAATTGTTAGGACATTTCCGCTCCCAGGAAGGAGAGCGCCTTCTCGTAGACGACGTAGCTCAAGCAGGTCGCCGGTCCTGCCTTTATCATCGCCGGCAGAAGGCCGTCGTACAGACCCAACAGACCGCGTGACTTCAACTTGCCCCTGACTATCTCGCCGGCCAGTGTCAGAGTCCTGCCCAGAGTGCCGCCGCCTGAACGGCGATTGATTGATAAAAAAAAAATTCCGGCCTAATGTCTGTATTCTTCACGTATACATAAGAATGTAATTATAAAGTAGCATCAGCTACAGAAGGCTAGCTACAATAGTACCAGCTTCTCCACAATGGTACAATAGTAGTTCTGGTACAACAGTACCAGCAGTACATATATATATATATATATATATATATATATATATATATATATATATATATATATATAGTATAATAACCTGTTGGAAAAAAAATATTTCCACTAATATTTAGGGGTTTGGAACAGAAGAAGATTCAAAATATTGGGTTGGGGAAAAAGTAATTCACCATTCGGCCGCTAGATGGAGTTACCGGCGATCATTTACTTTAGCACTGTGGAATTACTTTATTATATTTATCAGAGTGATTATCAGGTGCAATATTGATTAATTAAAATTCTAGCTTCATGCCTGTCTTCATATGTGGGATGCATTCTTCATGTATATAACAATGTAATTATGAAGAAGCATCAGCTAAAGAGGCTAGCTACAATAAAACCAGCCTACACATATGTATATATATATATATATATATATATATATACATATATATATTGTACATATATAAGCATATTGGAAGAACAACTTGTGGGAAAAAACAATATTCCCACCAATATTTAGGGGTTTGGAACAGCAGAAGATTCAAAATATTGGGTTGGGGGAAAAAGTAGTTCACCACTCGGCCGCTAGATGGAGTTACCGGCGTAGATCTACTTTGGCCATAGAATTAGTTTATTGCATTTAAAATTGCCACCACATCAGCACCCAAACTGCAGAGTAATTATCAGGCGCAATATTAATTAATTAAAATCTAGCGTCATGTCTGTCTTCGTATGTGGGACGCATTCTTCGTGTATTTATATGAATGCAATTATAAAGAAACATCAGCTAAAATGGTTATGTACAATAAAACCAGCCTACACATATGTATATATATATATATATTGTACATATATAAGCATATTGGAAGAATAACCTGTGGGAAAAATAATATTCCCAACAATATTTAGGGATTCGGAACAGCAGAAGATTCTAAATATTGGGTTGGGGAGAAAGTAGTTCACCACTCGGCCGCTAGATGGAGTTACCGGCGATGATTTTATTTTAGCCATTGAAATACTTTTATTGTATTTAATTTAAAACTGTTTCCGTGGTCGAATTTCCAGTTCCGAATTCTACTACTTTCAAACAACAATTTCCAAGAGAGATTTCAGTTACAGCAGTATCGGGGGGACCATAAATAATGACCATTTTCCCAACTCCCCCAAATAATGGATTACTCTATCCTATTATATAATATATAATTTTCCACCCCCTGGAAAACATATTCTGTCCCCTTGTGTTAGACCAATTTGTCTTTTTCACGTGATAATGATGACCTTATGGAGTTGAAAGAAACCGGACCTCTACGATAGGGACGACACTCCACTCTCCCCTTTCAGGACAGTATTATTTATTAATTGCCGTAATTAATTACCGTTTCTGTCGAGGACGTGTTTTCTGTCTGCCTGTATTGAGGTGGTGACCAACGCCATCGGATACGTTATGCACTGGGCGACGACGCTGGAACAGAGTCCGGCGCCGAGCATAACGTAGACCGGCGGTTTTTTAATAGCGCCCTCCGTAAAACTCTCCATATATTTCATCTTCAGTATCTGCCCGGTTGGATAGAACAGGAGGAGTACATTTAGTTTATGTGGACAGAGTCCATAACTGCCGTCAGAGAATGCGCCTGTTGCACCAAAAAAAAAAATTCAACTGAAAATCCCAGGAAAAATCCAGAATCCAGAAACAGAATACAGTATCTCAATGACGATGATTGATTTTATTAGGAGGCTTTTTAAAGCCCAGTATGTTCAAAACACGTGGCCACTTACATTTTTCAGATCACCATAAGGTGAGGGGTGTAGGGGGGGGGGGAAATTGAACTTTTCAAGATCTGTACGCGGATTGGGGACTTTATGGGGTAATTTATTTACATTTACATTTTTATTTATGTAATAGAATACATTTTACGTTGCCGGTTCGGTCTTTCGCTCTGGATCGGTTTCGCGGCCGCTCGCCGTCTTCAGTAGCGCTGTGGTCGGCACTTTGGAGATGTTTTTCGTTCATCCCCTCACTGCACTTGGGGTGAGGTCCCTTCAATAAGGATTATACGAAAAACATCTCCAAAGTCCCGACAACAGTGACTAACACACAGCGCTACTGAAGATGGCGAGCGGCCGCGAAACCGGTCTGGCGAAATCTACGGTATTCAAACCCCTCGCAGACCACAAAAAAGGTATATTAAACGAATATTTCTATCGGAAAATACGTTTGACCCCCTCGAGAAAATTTCCCGTTAAATTTTAATTAAGATTTTAATTTTTGGGCCTAAATACAATATTTTTTTTTTAATAAAAACCCATTTCCGGTGCAAAACGTCCCATTTTTGTTATTAATAATCGATTTTTTGAGGCTGAAAATTGCTGTTTTGTGCCCCGAAAAAATCGAATTTTTGGCTCTAAAATAGCTTTTTGGGGGCCCCGATAACCGCATTTTTGGGCTTAAATTTTGGGGTTTAAAATCTGATTTTTTTTTGTTTCGGACTATTGGCCGAAACCGGTCTAGCGAAAGCCGTACACAAAACAGGTACGGTTGGTTAAAAACACGGTTTTACGGTATTCACCTCGTACAACGGTAGATCTATCGCCGCCAGAACTATGACACCGGCCAGATTGGTAATGTACCCCTTGTAGAACCACCGTAGACCGTATTTGCGGTACGCCTTCACCATAACGCCGGTCGCTTTCAACGGTACCGCCTTCCGCCAGAGCGCCAAATTGGTTTTTATCACCTGGCGGAAAAAGAAAACTTATATATATATATATATATATATATATATACTATCAATTTCATGGCTGTAGAAAGTTTAGGATTCAGTTGTGGCCTCAACAAATCAGTCTATAGTACTATGGTACTAGAGCACTCTGGATATAATCAATGGTTGACTCACGTCCAGCGGGTACGTCAGCGTCTGGCTGACGGTTCCGGCGACTGAACCGGCCAGGAACCTCTCGGCCGCCGTTATATTCTCGTTCACTTCGCTGTGCACCGACCTCTTGACGACGTCGTAGACGAGGAATTTGGCCGACGATTCGGGTATGATTTTGGCCACGCTGATCGCGTTCCCTGTCGGCAGTGAGGGCCAAGAAGTACGGGTCACCATTGGGGGGAAGAAGAAGGGGAGGAAGGAGGAGGAGGAGGAGGAGGAGGAGGAGGAGAGGAGAAGGAGGAGGAGGAGGGAGGAGGGGAGAAGGAGAAGGAGAAGGAGAGAAGGAGAAGGAGGAGAAGGAGAAGGAGAAGGAGAAGGAGGAGGAGAAGGAGAAGGAGAAGGAGAAGGAGAAGAAGGAGGAAGGAAGGAAGGAGAAGGAGAAGGAGAAGGAGAAGGAGAAGGAGAAGGAGAAGGAGGAGGAGAAGAGAAGGAGGAGAGGAGAAGGAGGAGGAGAAGGAGAAGGAGGAGGAGAAGAGGAAACATTGGGGTCACGAAAGGGGCAAAAATATAAATCTTTATTCTACACCTGTACAACTCCCCCCCCCCCCCCAAACAGCCTTTATTGTAGAAACAGTGTATTGTATAGAAACGCGCAATATATCTTAGTTCTGGGAAAATACTCATTGAACGGGGTAGTGGGGGAGATTTCCCTACGAAACGGGAGATTTCTTTACTGCTGGACAAAATTCTCTACGAAAATATTCCAGCGCTACGTAAAATTTCAACTATTTTACGCTTTAAGAGGGATGTTATAATTTGAAAATTCGTTCGGTGGGTATTGATTGTGTGTATACGTAGTCGATTTTTCACCACGTCTCTCATCGTATCGTGAAATAATTTAGTGACTTATAATTGCAGGTTCGTGGATGTTTCTGTCTCCTCTCGCCGGTTTGTGGTCTTTTGCTAGACCGAGGTTTCGGCCGCTCGCCATCTTCAGTAGCGCTGTCTCAGTGTACATGCGAAAGTGACAGCGGGCAGTGAGGATGCCCCCGAAAAACATCCAAAGTGATAATAATAACAGTGACTGACACTGCGCTACTGAAGATGGCGAGCGGCCGAAACCTCGGTCTAGCAAAAGACCACAAACCGGCGAGAGGAGACATCACGAAACATCCACGAACCTGCGGTATATTCCAACCCCTCGCAGACCACAAAACAGGTATATTAAACTGACTTATAACTGTCAGAGTATACCTCTCCAGAAGCTGCGGAGACCGCCCTCGTTGTACAGTTTCTTGGCAGCGGCCATCAGGCTGTGATCCTGGATGGAGTGCACCTGTTGGACAACAACTTGAGAGACACTTGAATGGTGTTCTAATTCCAAGAGATTTTTAACTTTATCTATTCCCAGTTATAGGTACAATTGCGGTCTGTTTGATTAGTTAAAGACCCGATAAGGACGCCGTCCATCCGTTGATGGTACTTGATGGACCTCAGTATCCGGCCTACAGAAAGGGACTGAAGGGAGCGGATTTGGATGTGGAGAGAGGCCTTAAATTGAAATTTAAGGGAGCGTGATTTTTGCGACTCAGTCCACTGTCGGGCTACGTTGAGAGGTCAGTATGGACTGTTCGGTTAGAAACATACCCGGGGAGGGGAGGGGGGGGGAGCATTAAGGATGGTACGAAGGACTTTTGACTGGAATCTTTGGATGCGGTTTTATATATTGTCAGTTTGTTGGCTATTGAGTCCTTTTTTTTTTTTGTAAGTTTTGATGAGTCCTTTTCAAAAGAGTTCTCAGCAGGACTGGACGTTGGAAAGGTGCTCTCTCTTGGAGACTTTGACGGTTGGTAGTTGAGGAATTTCGATTTTGGACGTGAGGAGGCATGTGGCGAGGACTGTAGAAGGGATATGCAGGTATACCGGAGGTATATACTATTGTGTATTATAGGAGTGGACCTTGAGGACGCTTCGACCAAACAGTGGTCGGACGGCTATCGGCCTTCCTCAACTTCCGAAGAACACGTCCTCGAGGTAGGGATTTGAGGACGAGGTAATATATATTGGGAAGGATTGTTAAGGGAGCTTAAACAGTAATCCTGAGGGCGCCAAACTCGATCAAATGCTTCTGCAACATCGAGGAAGACACCGAGGAGGAGATCTCGTCTACAGCGCTGAAGAACTGGAGTGTCGCGATCTGAAGCCAAATTGATGATTAGGAATTACGTTTCTACGATTTCTAAGGTTAGTCGCTGCTCTGTGAACCGTTTCCATTTTCTTTTCATCAAATCGGACATCCGATTGAACTGTGTATGAAGGAAAGCCTGATTCCCTCAAAGCACTTAATGGCCAGAGAACGCGGTGACAGTGTGAAATCTCTTAATCTCGTAATATTATTATTATTATTATTGGACGGGAAAAGATGACGATATAATACCTGGGCGAATATCTTCATTCTGTCGAAAGGCGCCGTCAGCGTTTTCGCCGTCGCGCCGGCGACCGCCCCGGCCAAAAGATGTTTCCACCAGACGTTCCCGTTTTCATTCGAGCCCATTCTAAGCGGGGCAAATATCAAATTTCGTTCACCGCCCCCATTCCAGCGGCGAATCAGTCTCTAGTCCGATTCGAATCGAACATTCCGAATTCAAAATTTCAACGCCATAATTGAATCCGACCGCCCGTCGGGTCGTATCAGCTGTTCGCGTCACAGCTGTTTTTTTTGTCAAGCCGAATTATACAAACCAAATTTTATCCGTTAAAGAAATTGAATCGCGTAGAATAAAATGAAATAATAGAAATATTTGCCGGTAAAAAAATAAAAGTATGTAACAAATCTGAGTGGCTTAAAACCTTGTTATACCCAAACGGTTGTTTACCATTATTGTAATTGTATAATTATTATAGCGGATATAATGGTAATAATTATATTATTATGTTTTTGAATTGAGTTATTTTAGTTTTTCTTTATATATCGCGTTTCTCATATTATTATTTACAGCATTATTTCAATTTCTTAGGCGCAAGAAATTAATAAGGCATTGTATTACCGCCATCTTAAACTGGAGGTCCATAAATTTGAATTGTTCCCCGTTAAGTTATATTTTCCCGAAATAATTTGTTCCTTCTATTTCCACTTCATCAAATATGGTAAGCCACAGATTAGTCCATAAAATGGGTCACGTAAAAATGATATTTTCCAGAAAAATCTGATTTATCTTTTCCTGAATGGCTATACACTTTACAGCGCATTATTTTGTCCGCTATTTAAAATTTTCACGTTTTCAATTATGTCCAATTCCCTGAATATGAATTATACAGTTTTAACTGTAATATGCAGTTAAAAAAAAAGAAATGTATTGGCGACCAAATTGTAGCTACATAATATTTGTTTTTCTTGCGGATCACCTTTGTACATATTTCCAAAAACACTTGAAATATCAATGTAATTTAATGAAATAATTGGAGGACAGGTAAATTCAGGACGTCGGTGAGAGGTAGAACAGACTACTGAAACGGATAACTACTAAATTTAATTGTCGATACGCAGTATTAATCTTATAATTCGCATACTAATAACAGGTACAGGCCAGCTTAAACATTAAAAAAACCTAATGTTTTTCCTTAACCGGAGGAAATTCAAAGTCGAAAGGGAACGGACTCTTGTTCTGTCCAACGCCCCACATACGCCACAGCGCATCGCACGCCGCCATCTCTTTCGCTTCTTCGATATTCTCGCCGCAGCCTGCACAATCAAACAATAAATTGTTGAACAAATAAATTAAACAGTTTTAGCAGTCGGGTCCCTAGACAGGATCTCGAGGTATACGCAATAAGGAGATACATTGTAGGTTCGTCATGTTTCTGTCTCCTCACGACACCACCCCCTTCCGACAATCTGACTCATACTTAGAAACGGATTAACAAAATCCGAAGACAAATATAATGCCCCAATAACAATAACAGAACACATGTGACTGACATACTGGCCGGACTTACAGTACATGTGAAAGTAACATCCAAAGTGCTAACAGGGGCTGACATACTGAAGATATGTCTGCAAAGACCAAACCAGCGAGAGGAGACAGAAGAACCCCTCTGTATGGGCGTCCTCATCCAAATCCACTCCCTTCAGTCCCTTTCTGTAGGCGGATACAGAGGTCCAAACTGTTATCGGGTCTTTAACTAATCTTGTACTATGGAATATATAGTCGATTGTAGAATAGATAAAGTTAAAATCTCTTGGAATTAGAACACTACTCAAGTGTCTCTCAACTTGTTGTCCAACAGGTGCACTCCATCCAGGATCACAGCCTGATGGGCACTGCCAAGAAACTCTCTGCAGCTTCTGGAGAGGTATACTCTGACAATTATCTTCAGTAGCGGTGTGTCAGTCACTGTTAGCACTTTGGATGTTTTTTGGGCATCCTCACTGCCCACTGTCACTTTCACTACACTACATTACTGACTACAGTACATGTGAAAGTGACAGTGGGCGTGAGGATGCTAAACATCAAAGTGCTAACACTGACTAACAGCACTACTGAAGATGGCAACGACAAACCGGTCTAGCAAAAGACCAAACCGCGATGAGAGGAGACAGAAACATCACGAACCTACAGTATTCCCTGTGCAATAAACCTGTCTATCCGCCTATTTGTTATATATTACCTCTGCCGATCAGCTTTCTGTCGGAATAGAGGCCGACTTGGAATGTGGCGAGAAGGGTGTTGCGTCCCGCCTCTCCGATGAGCCGCGGTTCGGCGTCAGCCCTGCCGGCGACCACCAGCGCCTCCCGCAGACTCCCGACGGGATCTTCCGGCGTGCAGAGGGGCGTCAGGTCGAGCCCGGCCAGCTGCGTCAGCACCAGGTCCTTGACGAGGCGGCGTGCGCGGTCCTCGCCGCTGCTGTGCGCCAGCGCTTGCGTAACGCCTTTCAGTGCGCGCGCCAACGTCGCCGTTTCGACGGGGAAATCCTGAAAACGGGAGAAAACGAAAACTTAAGTTTCCTACACGCCACAACAGTCCAAATAAACTGCAACGACTGTTTATCTGGACTGTTACTATTTTCTTAGTATGTCCGACTCTATGCATTGCGCTCAAGGCCGTTTTCTAGTTTTTTCAGACACAATATAACATAGATTTCGCATGTTTCTGTCTCCTCTCGCCGGTTTCGCTGCCGCTCACCATCTTCAGTAGCACTGTGTTAGTCTCTTTTGGCACTATGGATGTTTTTCAGTGCACTGTCACTGTCACTTGTACTGTGGTGGTTGTCTGTTCGTCTGAGTCCTGTCAAGTTTTAAACTTATTTTAAGACGGCGAAAGCGAATAACAAATACTAATAGTAAATATACGTGACAAAAACACTTACGGCGCAGAGAATGACATCATCGGCTCCGATGTGTTTTGATATATTCGCCAGGACGTCGTCACGCATCAAGAAGTCATGGATATTCCTGAAACAAAAAATTATGCAATATCAATATATAAATACTATCAAGTCTGCAAAACATGTCCGAACAGCCGGTGAGTAGAATAAATATAAAAATTGAAGTTCTGGTTAGTTCTATAAAGATGTAACAACCAGCACCGTACCTATTTCCATTTCCTCAACTCAACTAGTTTAGACAATTAGTTGAAATATCGCCACAGTACTTTATATGGGAACAAAAATTTTCCGTTTTCGCATTCAGACTCTCACTTTGTATTTTTGTATTGAGCCTCGGTGCCTCTCATCTTAATTATCTTCAATTATAATAAAATAATGAGGAAAAATGTGCCCTCCAAGTGTGCGTTGTACTCATAGTGTCGCCATATATATCGATGATATATCCCACATATCCTATCCGCCATATATATTTCCCCCAAAAAGTTAAAATAAAAAAATTCAGAAAAAATTGCTAAACATACTTAATATATTTGGACGGTAGTCGGGGCAAAGTCATGTTTAGGTAGCGCATGACGCACTCGCTTATCAACCGTTCGCCCTCGTAGACCAAATAGTTGTTGTCGGACAAATTCAATTCCGGTCGAATGCCGACATCCCTCTGTCTGTTCTCCTCAGCGGCGATGTACGACCTTTCGGTCAGCGCCTGTCTCAGGAGGCGCGTATCGAATTCTTCCCCCAGCCTCTTGCCGAAAGCGTACAGCTCTGCGTCGTAGTTCCTTAAAAAAAACATTTCCCGAGAGACGGACGGTTGAAATGCAGAATAGTGCAGAAAGTGCAGTCATATCAACCGTTATCGAACACTCCGCGTTTTCACGCGACGCGCAGTAGCAGATTTAGTTCTACGAATCCAAATATCGCATTTGTCGGAAACCGTTCCGAGAGACGTATACTTTCCGCATTCAGGACTCTTTCCGGACTCCTCGAACTCGTGAAAAAATACAGACTCGACATTTCCGTACCCCCTTCTTACGCTTCTATATGTAAAATAATAATAAAAACTGTCGCCTACATCGTACGTCACGATATCGAACGAAACAGATATCGATATATACAACCTCGCCTATTGGGTTATTTAACCGGAGGCATACAGGATATTCTGTCACCGGATAACAATACACGGACAGATGACATTTTATAGATTGGCCGGTTCGTCGCAGTCAAACCGTTTTCATGGACAATAATAATTTTCGTAACAGCCTTATGGGCGAGACGATTCCATTTCGTATACCATTCAATAAACGTGTTCCTGTGTTGTGGCGGTTCGGGTTGGAGTTTTTCCTTCCTCTTCTTCAGCGTCCTGAGCGTCGGCGCAAGCCATCTGTGAAAGCCCCTTTGCCCTTTACATGTGCAAAAAAAAAAATAAAAACAGCGTTAATTAGAATCGTAAAACTCGGTTGGAACGGAAAAAAGACGGATTCCACCGACAAACAATCATTGGGAGTTTACCTAACGATAATCCTTGGAAGAGAGTAAATTTTAAAGCCATTTTAATACAGAAAATACAGGGTAAAGGGCAAACTATGAGGAGAAACCACGGCGCTATAACCTTATTTAACCTCCCGCGTGTGTCCAGCGCACCAAGCGGCCGACAGCCGAACTAAACGACTACTGAAGTAAAAACAAATTCTAAAGAAGGTTTCCGCGACCAGAAATTTAATTAAAATTCTAAATTAGTAAAAGTTGTTCTTAAACTTTGTCTAGAAAGTTTTGCAAAGTGTTTTTGTTTGTTAATAAAATAACAAACGTTTATTCGTACGATAAATAGAGAATTTCACGTTCCATTTTTGCTCTTCACCATCCCCATTTTCCGTTTCCCCTCAGTGGTTGACGTTTTTTAACTCTCCGTCAAAAAATGCGGTTAAAAAAATGTACGAAATACAAATACAAACAACTTTATTTTTCTACGAATACAAATAGGATATCGAGAAAGACGATGTACAAATTATTGTTCGTATATGCATTCCGGCCTCCACGGGCCTTTCTACATTTATATACTTAATTATTTATTATAGAGGCTACTTGAATATTTTTTTTTTTACAATATCGATACTATAATCGGGATAATTACACAATTAAAAATCCGTAATGTGTACCGTTTGAAAGCTCAATAAACCGTAAAGTTGACCGGGTTATTGTACGGGCGAGCGGCAGGTTTTTTAATTTCTCAAAATCGTTTTTTTTTTCACAAAATCGCACAAAATATAATTTCTAGTGCTATTCGTATAAAGGTTTCCGCGACAGGAATTTTATTCGATCGCAATAAAAAAAGTTTGTGTATTTTCCTGTAAAAAAAAAAAAATGCGTTACGGCGAACAAATCGTGTTGGCACTGTTCACTCATCTTCAACAATTTCGTGTATTGAATATATAAAAATGAGGAAATGCGGGCGTATAAGGGAAATACAGGGAAATAAAAAAATTGGTTCGGTACCCGGTAATAATTGAAATTAAAACTTTTATTGTTTGAATCGTAAACACACGGTTAGAAATAAAATTTGATATACATATCTATATATATATAACTCTGAAAATAAATATATTTCTAATATATAATACTTAGACAAAAAAAAAAGAAACTACGGAACCGTTTATGTCCGATTCCACGTTGATATAAATTAGACGGGGAACACAATCTGAGGGTTAAACAATGGCAGTATAAGACTTACAATCTAGGCGGTAGTGAAATTTATTTTTTTTATATTTTTTTATTTATTTTTTTTCTGACTATCGAATTAAAAAAAAAATATATATATAAAAATAAGTGAGAAAACCGATGGTCAAGTGTAACAGACGGAACCGATTTCCAGCCAGAAGGATTGGTCGCTCTTGCCGACGTCGCGTACCCTGATGTCGGTTATAGGAAGGCGTTGGGGCTTATCGGTCGTATAAGTGATTGAAGTGCGGCCCCATTCTGATTTCCTCAGCTGAAACAGACGATAATTTAAATATATTACATTCGGCAACAATTCGCTCTCTTACGGTCTCTTATCAATAATATTCCCTCTCGTATATCCGAATTCTCTCTCGGCCACTTTAACACTTCCATTATATGGTTTAAAAAGCAGAATAGGGGTGGGGGGGGCGCACCACCCCCCCCCCGCACTGATAACGTCGTGGGCGGGGGGTTAAAATCGAGATATTTAAGGGTTGGCGTTTCGAGGAATTTAAAAAAAAAAAAAATACAGGATACTAACGCGAGTCGTACCGCTCAAGTATTAAGTGAATAATATGCGTTTTATTTTCCCCCTTCCGACGTACTCACCCTGCACTCGTCCTCGATCACTGTATATCTTAGCCTGTGGCTACCCCTGGGCGTTATCTCGACGTCGTTCCATCCCAACAGTTTTATTCCCTTCCTGTAGGTCCTGGCGGCCGTGTCGAAATATGCGGCCGATTTAAGACAATGGTACGTTATATTCTGCGTGGCGGAGACGGAGAGCAATTGGAGGAATCCAATTTGATTACCGTCCGCCTTGTAGGTCAACTGAAACAGAAGTATAAGAAGAATAAAGTAAGAAGATTAAGTGTAATGAAACCGAGGTCAGAGCGGTTAAATTAATGCCACTCTATACAGAAAATTATATCCCAATTTAAACTTAGACTTTCCCCAATAATTTTCTCTATATCTACTTTCCCCAGTGCTTATACTGAAATTCGTGTATTGTATTTTCGCATTACTCGCAAAAAACGAATGCCGACGCAGAAATACGAGTGAAATATACAGTTTTGTGGTCTGCGAGGGGTTGGAATACCGCAGTTTCCCGGCGGTGTTTTTTTGTCGGCTCCACTCGCCTGTTCGCCAGACCGGTTTCGGCCGCTCGCCGTCTTCAGTAGCGCTTTGGACGTGTTTTTTCCCCCCCTCGCACTGTCGACGGCCGCTGTAACGGGTGCCGACAGTGATCACTGAAGACGGGGCCGAAACCGGTCTAGCCGAAAGACTAACTAGCTATTTGCCCGACCCCGTGGCGGACCACAGAACACTACTTGAATTGGGCTAAAACAGAGTTTTCGTCAGTTTTGAATTGAAACGTTTGCCCTTTATAAAGATGCCGAATCGGAAACTTCCTGCAAATTACTTACACATTAGAGGGGTACTCGCAAAAGTAGTCGACATTTTGACGTTGGAATTCATAGAGAAACTTTCGAATTAGAAATTTTCGATTCCACCCCCTCAAGACTGAAATAGGTCTTGTCGAATTGTCGATTATTTTCGGGTACACCTAATATTTTATAGTTGTTTTTCTCTATTTTTCAGACCTTCATCCCTCCATCGACCTCCCCCAGCCAGACGTCCTCTTCACTTCCCGTATAGACCACCTTTGGACTCCTGTCTGGATTCGCCAGGATGCAGGTCGCCCTCCTTTCAATTTCGCAGTGGACCAGAATTGCATCCTTTATGTCTCCTTCGTTGGGATCGATCCAGTATTCGCCTGAAAATAAAAAAAAAATTAGGTTGTTGCAAATATAATTCAGGTGATTGTCGTGCGCTAGCTTTGAAATTCCACTTGACTCGACTTAAACTCGACTTTATTGTGAATAAAGTTTCGGGCAGAATCATAGCGATACATTGTTGCCGACGAGAAACAATAGCGGTTAATTATTATTGGTGGATATTAATTACACATTATTATATAACCAACTGAGGGCGTCTTTAACTCCCTATTAGAACAATTCGTATTTTGTATATATACGGGGGACAGAAAAAAGTTTTGTTTGAAAAAAAGAAATTGGGTTATTAGACGCAAAATGGGCCCAAAAATGCGGTTTTGGGGGGCAAAATCGGCCCATAAATCCCCTTTTTTGGACGTACTTGCGGGTACGATCAGCGAAAATGTTCGAAAAACCGTATTTTAGGCAGATTTTAGGCCTAAAAACCGTATATTTGGTAGATTTCGCGCCTAAAAACCCCATTTTAACGCCGATATTGAACCTAAAAAGCGCATTTTTTGGTCTAAAAACAGAATTTTTGGGCCCAAAACGGACCTTTTAGGGCGGATTTTGCTTCTGAAAACCGCATTTTTCGGCATAAAAACCGCATATTTAACTCCCTATTGTCGCAATTCAAATTCTGTATGCATACAGGGGACAGAAAAAAAGTTTTGTTTGAAAAAAAAGAAATTGGGTTATTAGGCGCAAGATCGGCCCAAAAATGCGGTTTTTGGGGGCAAAATCGGCCCATAAATCCGGTTTTTGGACGCGAATTCGGCCTACAAATCCCCTTTTTTGGACGTACTTGCAGGTACGATCAGCGAAAATGTTCGAAAAACCGAAATTTTAGGCAGATTTTTGGCCTAAAAACCGTATTTTTGGCCGATTTTGCGCCTAAATACCCCATTTTAAGGCCGATATTGAACCTAAAAAGCGCATTTTAAGGCCTATAAACCGCATATTTAACTCCCTATTGTCGCAATTCAAATTCTGCATATATACAGGGGACAGAAAAAAGTTTTGTTTGAAAAAAAAGAAATTGGGTTATTAGGCGCAAAATCGGCCCGAAAATGCGGTTTTTGGGGGCAAAATCGGCCCATGAATCCGGTTTTTGGACGCGAAATCGGCCCACAAATCCCCTTTTTTTGGACGTACTTGCAGGTGGAATATGGGATCGAGCAGCGAAAATTAACGAAAAACCGAAATTTTAGGCAGATTTTAGGCCGATTTTGCGCCTAAAAACCGTATTTTTGGCCGATTTTGCCAAAAATAATATTTAGCGCCTAAAACCCCCATTTTTGGACCTCAAAACCCGATTTTAAGGCCGATATTGAACCTAAAAAAGCGCATTTTGCGGTCTAAAAACCGAATTTTTTGGCTCATTCTCCTCGATCCTCGACGGTCATGATGTCTCCGTTTTGTGTACTGACCCTAAACTATCAAACTGTCAAACGGTTTTTTTTTTTTCAATACCAAGTTTACTGCAAGAATGTTGGCAGATTCAAATCTGGCGTTAATTTCTGGACACCCATTTTATTATATCGCCTCGCATCGAATTTCTTCAGTAGAACTTCCATCAGTGGCCGTACCTGATGGCAGTTGGGGGTGGGCGACGGCTAGGTCCCTGCAGGTCTTCGCCGGGGCGAACTGCGAACCGTCCGGCTTTGCGAACCTCTCGAAACTCTTCTTCAGCTGGTTGTACGCCTTCAGGACCAACTCCTGGCGTTCCGCTTCGGTCAGGTCCTTGCCGAATATCCTCATCGGTTCGTCGCCGCTGGCTATGTCCGGACCCTGGGACGGTAAATAATTGTTATATTGAAATAATTCTACCAAAGTAGCGGTCGCTCGTCCATATTTCCCCCCCCCCTCCTTTTATTTATTGTACAATCGACAGATAATTGTTTATAGGTACAATTGCCACCCGATGATGACGGTACCTTTTGTCCTGTATCCTGGGGGCTGCAGAACATCTCTGGGCAACGGGAATTGGGGTTGATAATGGATGGGGTAAGAGAGGAAAGGGAGTGGAACTTCAGGAACCGGGATACTGCGACTTCGTCGACTGTCGGGGTATGTTGAGAGGTCATGGCGGGGATTGTCCGGTTAGAAACATACCCCGGGGGGAGCATTAGGGATGGTGCATGAAGGACTTTTTATTGAAATCTCCGGACGCTAGCGATATTGGATGTCTCGGTGGAACCCCACCCCGGTTTAAGTATCGGTTTGTCACTTAAGGCCAGTTTCGATGTCCGTTTCAGTAACGGCCTTAAGAGTCCTAAATTTCTGTTTAAGTCGGGTTTGGGGATTCCAAGGATGAGGAGTAAAGGGGCGGGAATGGAGCTTTAGTGGAACCCTTTCCTCTTGATGGGACTTAGGATTTTTTTTTGCAATTTTAGAGACATACATTGAGGACGGTCCGAAGGACTTTCGACTGGAATCTCCGGATGCGGGCGATGTCGGATTTCTTCTTAGCGGAAACCCCATATTAGGGCCAATTTGCGTACCTCCTGTACCATTTTTTTCTTATCTTTTTTTTTTATAAGTCGCGGCTACAATCTTTGAAAAATTACATTTAGCGAAAGTCCGATTTGATAACGGCCAATATGGCCGTTTCCTCTTGAGGCGATGCTTGGTATTTCGCGACTCTTTCCCAAGAGTCAAAAATCATCAGTAGTTTATACCTAAAACTATTTAAAAACGGGTTCCTTTTGAGCCGCTACAAGTAGTAGTGACGGCTCGATCAGAAGTACGCATAAAATAATATTTATTTATTGCTGGGTACCCCCAAAAGTAATCAACATTTTGAAAGAAACTTTAATTATTAATCGACAACTCTCCGGCCACTTTTCCGGCAAATTTTCAATTGAGGAACTCCTCAAGACCGAAATTTATCAGATTGTCGATTACTTTCGGGTACACCTAATGTATCGGTACATTTATGCAGGATCGTGAAGCTGGACCGATGTTCTGCAGTTTGGACGCTGTATATAACGCCTATTGTCATATTGCAAGTACATATTGCAAAGTCTCACTTTGCTCTGTCCCTGGGCGATTAGGGCGGCGATGGCAGCCGCGTCGTAGCCGAGCGGTTCACCGGGAGGTCCCGGGGGACCCGGAGGTCCCAGACCGCCGGGATGGCCGTCCTTTCCTGGCTCGCCCGGAGGGCCCCTGGGACCGGGAGGACCCGAGACACCCTGCAGTCCCGCCGTTCCGTCTCTGCCCGGAGGTCCTGGATTAAATAAATGTCCTTCTATCAGTATCGAGGAGCCGTAAGTGTTTTTTATATCTATAACACTAGGAAATATTAGGTCCTGCGCTGAGGAAACGGGGAGGAGGGTTCCTCAACCGTAGATTCGGTGAAAAGAAAGTTTATTCAGAATTTCAGGCTAAAGAAATGTGTTTAAATTGAATGAAATATAAAAAAACTGTCGATAATATTGAACGCAGAACATAAAAAAGCGGTTTTTTAGACTTTTCATAAAGAAGGGCTTCAGTCCTTAATACGCAGAATTTACGAATTTGGAATCGATTTTTGTCACAACACGAAGGGATTTTCTTACAAATGTCGTCTGATTTAGAACAATGTACATATTGTGATAGTCATAGAGGTCCCAATACGTGTATTTTGTACAATTTTTAATTCGTACGTGGAATAAATGTTTAATAAGCGTCTTATATAACATTATTTGACCAGGGACAGAAACCTAATTTAGATAAGTTAATTTTAATTTTCAATTATAGTCTATATCATGCAGGTAAATATTGAAAAGTTCTGTCCCAAACTGTATCAGTTTACTGTATGAATACTGACTTACTGAAAATACATTCTTTTAACACCAAATTTTATATCACGATACATTACAATATTGATGTTTTCCCTTTTTATAATGACGTGATATCTATTACCTTTTGGTCCTTGTTCACCGTCCTTTCCCGTTAAGCCGGGCGGCCCCGTCATCCCCTTTTCTCCCGGTATGCCCTTGGGAAATAGATGCATACGATTAGTGAATTTGTGATAGGCTCGATTCGATAATGTCACTTCAATGGAGAAAGAGATCGCAACAATATTTCAGCGCACAGTTCAGAGTCTCCCGACTTACTTGTGGTCCCTGCATTCCCGGAAGTCCTATAAGTCCTCGATGTCCCTTCGGTCCCATAAGCCCAATGTCTCCTTTCTCGCCGCGCAGACCTTCCAAACCGGGCGCTCCCGGTTTACCTCTTGGTCCCTTAAAACAGAAAAAATTAAATTATAAAATATTACTTTCTTTCATTTATGCCGACATAAAACTACATCTCCACACTTTAATTAATTGAAATAGTGAATGTGTTTAAAGAACCGCATTTTAGGGTGGATTTTGCTTCTGAAAACCGCATTTTTTGGGCCTAATAATCAAATATTTGAGCCTATTTTGTGTCTAAAAACCGCATTTTTGGGCCTAAAAACTGCATTTTTGGGCCAAAACCCGCATTTTGGGCATTAAACCGCATTTTCGGGCCTAAAAACCACATTTTAGGGTGGATTTTGCTTCTGAAAACCGCATTTTTGGGCCTAATAACCACATATTTGAGCCTATTTTGTTTCCAAAAAGGCGCATTTTGGCCTAAAAACTTCATTTTTGGGCCTAAAAACCGCATATTTGAGCCGATTTTGCTCCTAAAAACGATATTTTAGGGCCCATTTTGCCCCTGAAAACGGCATTTTTGAGCCGATTTTGCGTTTAGAAACCGAATTTTTGGGACGATTTTGCACCTAAAAACCGCCTTTCTGGACCTATTTTGCTCTTGAAAACCTCATTTTTGAGTCAATTTTATCGTCTAAAAACGTTATTTTTTTCTCAATTTTCCCCGCATTTTTGTGTCAAAAATCCCCATTTTAGGGCCAACATCGGATGAACAAATATGAATTGAAATATAGAAAAAAAATTGTATTTTTGTTAATTTCTTACATATTCATAGAAAACATAACCGGTACTTCATTTGTGCTTTGATCTTTTCACGGCATATTGCGTACAATGAGGCAGTATTACAATTGGAACGTTAAGCAAATACAAAATAGACCGTAATATCAATAATTATCTATAATCATACTTACTGAAGATACTCAGTGCGTTCCATTACCTTGCGTTTGCACCAATATAAATATTGTTTGTTCATCGCATATTGCATTAAATTATAGATATTGCAGTGAATGGGTTAACTTACAGATTCCGAATAACCAATAAAATACTTGGAATTGAAAAGGGGTAATTTGATTTTAGTGAAAGTGAATAGTTTAAGGGTCGAAAACTCACTATCGGTCCGTCGACTCCCTGAGGACCGGGTTCTCCTCTCTGTCCCCTTTCTCCGGCGGATCCCGGTGGTCCCGGCTGTCCTGGAGGTCCCTGGTGGCAGATAAAAATAAAATAAAAAATATCGTTGACAACTGTCCTATTTGCAACATGAATCGCACCACCCGTTAAAACTCTCCCTTCGATTAAATTATTTTACAGATTCATCACACTAATTCTACATTATTATACATATTATACGTATTATATACATGTTCTAGTTCCATTGTATAGCTTTTTGTAGACACGTGTATACAATTTTCAGCGCCAAATTCCAACTGGTTGCCGTCTTAAAATTATGTCGACACAACACTCTGAAACATTTCTATTTCCACCAGAATTACATTATGTATTCGGTCATTAATGGTTTTGACTGTAATTTTATAGTCGCCGACAGTGGTCTCTCACGGAGAAAATTGTGTCACTTTATAACTCTTTTTTGGTGCTGAAAAATGACATTGTAAACCCGCTATGGCGCTAAATTACCGCGTTTTAACCCCGTTTTTGCGCAGAAATACAGCGCTTTGACCCCATTTTTCGATGTATATGTGCCAAAAACCGCATTTTGGGGAAAAAAGGCATTTTTGGGCCAATTGTTCACCTAACAACCACATTTTTGGGACAATATTGCGCCTAAAAACTCCATAGTTGGACCTAAAATCCGCATTTTCGGGCCAATTTTTCGCCGAAAAACCGCATTTTTGGGCCTAAAAATCAAATTTTTGTGCACAGCATTTTTTTACAAAGTTTAAGTCAAAAAACCCCATTCGTTGCCTAAAAATCGCTTTTTGGGGCGATTTTGCGCCAAAAAACCCATATTTGGGCCTAAAATTCATATTTCTGGGCCAATTTTGCGCCACAAGACACCACATTTGGGCAAAAAACCGCATTCTTGGGAAAAAAGACCGCATTTTCGGGCCAATTTTGCGCCAAAAAACCACTTATTTGGGCCTAAAATCCGTATTTCTGGGACAAAAAACCGCAATTTTGGGCCTAAAATTCATATATTTGGGCCATTTTTGCGCCAAAGACACTATTTGGGCTTAAATTCCGCATTTTTGGGACAAAAATCGCATTTTGGCCTAAAATTAATATTTTGTGCGTTTTGCGCCTATAAAAATCGCATTTTGGCCCTAAAATCGCATTTTGTGCCAATTTGCGCCAAAAACCTATATTTGGGCCAAAAATCCGCATTTTGGGACAAAACCGCATTTTGGGACAAAAACCGCATTTTTGGCTAAAAATGGCATTTTTGGGCCTAAAAATCGAATTTTTGGGCCTAAAAATCGCATTTTTGTGTAAATTTTGGGCCCAAAAACTCCATATTTGGGCCTAAAATCCGCAATATTGGGCCTAAAAATCGAATTTTTGTGCCAATTTTGCGGCTAAATACCGCATTTCCGGGCCAATTTTGCGCCCAAAAACACTATATTTGGGCCTTAAATTCGCAATATTGGGCCAAAAAACCGAATTTTTTTGGCCTAAAAATGGAATTTTTGGGCTTAAAATGGAATTTTTTGGCCAATTTTGTGCCCGAAACGCCCATATTTGTGCCTAAAATCCGCATTTTTGGGACTAAAACCGCATATTTGGGCCAATTTTGCGGCTAAAAACCACTTATTAGGGCCTAAAATCCGCATTTTTCGGACGAAAAATCGCATTTTGGCCCTAAAAATCGCATTTTTCTGCCAATTTTGCGCCCCAAACCCCATATTTGGGCCTAAAATCCGCAATATTAGGCCTAAAAATCGCATTTTGTGCCAATTTTGCGCCTAAAAACCATTTATTTGGGCCTAAAATCCGCATTTATGGGACCAAAAACCCGCATATTTGGGCCAATTTTGGGCCTAAAACCGCATTTAGGCCAATTTAACATGCATTTTCAAAAAGCGCATTTTGGGCATAAAATCATTTTGGGCTAAAAATTCCAATTTTTGGGCCTAAAATCGCATTTTTTTCCATTTTTGCGCCAAAATAAATATTTTGGGCCTAAAATTCGCAATATTGGGCCTAAAAACCGCATTTTTGGCCTAAAAATGGCATTTTTTGGGCCTTAAAATGGATTTTTGTGCCAATTTTTGCCCAAAATATTGCATTTTTGGGACAAAACCGCATTTCCAATTTTGCGCCCTAAAACCCATTTTCATTTGGGCCCAATTTTGCATTTTGGGCTAAAAAATTTTGGGCCTAAAATCCGCATTTTGGGCCTAAAAATCGCATTTTGTGCCAATTTTGGGCCTAAAATCCGAATTTTTGGGACAAAAACCGCATTTTTGGGACAAAAACAGCATTTTTGTGCCAATTTTGCGCCCAAAAACCCTATATTTTGGCCAAAAAACCCGCATTTTTGGGACAAAAACCGCATTTTTGGGCTAAAAAATGGCATATTTGGGCCTAAAAACCGCAATATTGGGCCTAAAAATCGCATTTTTGTGCCAATTTTGCGCCCAAAAACCCCATATTTGGGCGTAAAATCCGCAATATTGGGCCTAAAAATCGCAATTTTGGGCCAATTTTGCGCCCAAAAACCCCTTATTTGAGCTTAAAAACCGCATTTTCGGGCCAATTTTGAGCCAAAAAACCACTTATTTGGGCCTTAAATTCATATTTTTGGGCCATTTTCCCGCCAAAAGACACCATATTTGGGCTTAAATTCCGCATTTCTGGGACAAAAAAACGCAATTTCGGGCCAATTTTGCGGCTAAAAACCGCAATTTTTGGCCTAAAAATGGCATTTTTGTTCCAATTTGCGATCTTAAAATATTCGAAAACCTAAATTAACGATTTTCAACCCGCCATTTCAGGGGCAAGTGTAACTCACTTTGGTACACTTGTGGGTGGAATATGGGATCGATCTGCGAAAATTTTCGAAAAACCTAAATTTTCGATTTTCAACCCGCCGTTTCAGGGGCAAGTGTAACTCACATTGGTACACTTGTGGGTGGAATATGGGATCGATCTGCGAAAATTTTCGAAAAACCTAAATTTTCGATTTTCAACCCGCCGTTTCAGGGGCAAGTGTAACTCACATTGGTACACTTGTGGGTGGAATATGGGATCGAAAATTTTCGAAAATAAATTTTCGATTTTCAACCCGCCGATTTCAGAACCTTTGGTACACTTGTGGGTGGAATATGGGATCGATCTGCGAAAATTTTCGAAAAACCTAAATTTTCGATTTTCAACCCGCCCTTTCAGTGGGTACACTTGTGGGTGGAATATGGGATCGATCTGCGAAAATTTTCGAAAAACCTAAATTTTCGATTTTCAACCCGCCCTTTCAGGGGCAAGTGTAACTCACATTGGTACACTTGTGGGTGGAATATGGGATCGATCTGCGAAAATTTTCGAAAAACCTTAATTTTCGATTTTCAACCCGCCCTTTCAGGGGCAAGTGTAACTCACATTGGTACACTTGTGGGTGGAATATGGGATCGATCTGCGAAAATTTTCGAAAAACCTAAATTTTCGATTTTCAACCCGCCTTTCAGGGGCAAGTGCTAACTCATTGGGTACACTTGTGGGTGGAATATGGGATCGATCTGCGAAAATTTTCGAAAAAAAACCTTAATTTTATTTTCAACCCGCCGTTTCAGGGGCAAGTGTAACTCACATTTTGTACACTTGTGGGTGGAATATGGGATCGATCTGCGAAAATTTTCGAAAAACCTAAATTTTCGATTTTCAACCCGCCTTTCAGGGGCAAGTGTAACTCACATTTGGTACACTTGTGGGTGGAATATGGGATCGATCTGCGAAAATTTTCGAAAACCTAAATTTTCGATTTTCAACCCGCCCTTTCAGGGGCAAGTGTAACTCACTTTGGTACACTTGTGGGTGGAATATGGGATCGATCTGCGAAAATTTTCGAAAAACCTAAATTTTCGATTTTCAACCCGCCCTTTCAGGGGCAAGTGTAACTCACATTGGTACACTTGTGGGTGGAATATGGGATCGATCTGCGAAAATTTTCGAAAAACCTAAATTTTCGATTTTCAACCCGCCCTTTCAGGGGCAAGTGTAACTCACATTGGTACACTTGTGGGTGGAATATGGGATCGATCTGCGAAAATTTTCGAAAAACCTAAATTTTCGATTTTCAACCCGCCGTTTCAGGGGCAAGTGTAACTCACATTGGTACACTTGTGGGTGGAATATGGGATCGATCTGCGAAAATTTTCGAAAAACCTAAATTTTCGATTTTCAACCCGCCCTTTCAGGGGCAAGTGTAACACACATTGGTACACTTGTGGGTGGAATATGGGATCGATCTGCGAAAATTTTCGAAAAACCTAAATTTTCGATTTTCAACCCGCCCTTTCAGGGGCAAGTGTAACTCACATTGGTGCACTTGTAGGTGGGAATATGGGATCGATCTGCGAAAATTTTCGAAAAACCTAAATTTTCGATTTTCAACCCGCCCTTTCAGGGGCAAGTGTAACTCACTTTGGTACACTTGTGGGTGGAATATGGGATCGATCTGCGAAAATTTTCGAAAAACCTAAATTTTCGATTTTCAACCCGCCGTTTCAGGGGCAAGTGTAACTCACATTTGGTACACTTGTGGGTGGAATATGGGATCGATCTGCGAAAATTTTCGAAAAACCTAAATTTTCGATTTTCAACCCGCCGTTTCAGGGGCAAGTGTAACTCACTTTGGTACACTTGTGGGTGGAATATGGGATCGATCTGCGAAAATTTTCGAAAAACCTAAATTTTCGATTTTCAACCCGCCGTTTCAGGGCAAGTGTAACTCACATTGGTACACTTGTGGGTGGAATATGGGATCGATCTGCGAAAATTTTCGAAAAACCTAAATTTTCGATTTTCAACCCGCCGTTTCAGGGGCAAGTGTAACTCACTTTGGTACACTTGTGGGTGGAATATGGGATCGATCTGCGAAAATTTTCGAAAAACCTAAATTTTCGATTTTCAACCCGCCCTTTCAGGGGCAAGTGTAACTCACATTGGTACACTTGTGGGTGGAATATGGGATCGATCTGCGAAAATTTTCGAAAACCTAAATTTTCGATTTTCAACCCGCCGTTTCAGGGGCAAGTGTAACTCACATTTGGTACACTTGTGGGTGGAATATGGGATCGATCTGCGAAAATTTTCGAAAACCTAAATTTTCGATTTTCAACCCGCCTTTCAGGGCAAGTGTAACTCACTTTGGTACACTTGTGGGTGGAATATGGGATCGATCTGCGAAAATTTTCGAAAAACCTAAATTTTCGATTTTCAACCCGCCGTTTCAGGGGCAAGTGTAACTCACTTTGGTACACTTGTGGGTGGAATATGGGATCGATCTGCGAAAATTTTCGAAAAACCTAAATTTTCGATTTTCAACCCGCCGTTTCAGGGGCAAGTGTAACTCACTTTGGTACACTTGTGGGTGGAATATGGGATCGATCTGCGAAAATTTTCGAAAAACCTAAATTTTCGATTTTCAACCCGCCGTTTCAGGGGCAAGTGTAACTCACATTGGTACACTTGTGGGTGGAATATGGGATCGATCTGCGAAAATTTTCGAAAAACCTAAATTTTCGATTTTCAACCCGCCGGGCAAGTGTAACTCACATTTTTGGAAAACTTTTAAAATTTTGGGTTAAAAATCCCATTTTGGGCCTAAAAACCGCATTTTGAAAAACCATTTTTTTTTTAAAAACCGCATTTTGGTAAAAATTTTTTAAAACCGCATTTTTGGCCAAATTTTGCAAAACCGCATTTTAAAATCCGCAAAAAAACCTTTTTGGGAAAAACGCATTTTGGATAAAAATCGCATTTTGGCAATAAAAAACCGCATTTTTGGGCCAAAAATTTTGGGCCTAAAATGCATTTGAAAAAACCGCATATTTTGGGCCTAAAATCCGCATTTTGGGACAAAAATTTTGGGCTAAAAAATGGCATTTTGGCCTAAAATCGCATTTTGCCAATTTTGCCGAAAAAATATTTGGGCCTAAAATCCGCATTTTGGGCCAAAATTTTGGGCCTAAAAACCGCATTTTGGCCAATTTTGGCCTAAAACCATATTTGGGCCTAAAATCCGCATTTTGGGACAAAAACCGCATTTTGGGATTAAAATGGCATTTTGGGCCTAAAAATCGCATTTTGGGCATAAAATCGCACTAAAAAATCGCATTTTGTGCCAATTTTGCGCCCAAAACCCATATTTGGGCATAAAATCCGCATTTTGGGACAAAATCGCATTTTGGGCTAAAAATGGCATTTTTGAGTCTAAAATCGCATTTTATGCCAATTTTGCGCCCAAAACCCCATATTTGGGCTAAAATCCGCAATTTTGGGAAAAACCGCATCCAATTTTGCGCCTAAAACCCCATATTTGGGCCTAAAATCCGCATTTTGGGACAAAAACGAATTTTGGCCAATTTTAGCTAAATACCGCATTTTCAATTTTTGCGCCAAAAATCCTATATTTGGGGCAAAATCCTCATTATTGGGCCTAAAAATCGCATTTTGGGCCTAAAACTGCATTTTGGGCCTAAAATCGCATTTTGTGCCAATTTTGCGCCCAAAACCCCATATTTTGGGCCTAAAAAATTTTTGGGACAAAACCGCATTTTGGGCCTAAAAATTTTTTGGCCAATTTTGCGCTAAAAACCTATATTTTGGCCAAAAACCCATTTTGGGACAAAAACCGCATTTTGGGCTAAAAATGGCATATTTGGCCTAAAAACCGCAATATTGTGCCTTAAAATCGCATTTTTTTTTGTGCCAATTTTGCGCTAAAACCCCATATTTGGGCGTAAATCCGCATTTTGGGCCTAAAAATCGCAATTTTGGGCCAATTTTGCGCCCAAAAACCCCTTATTTGAGCTTAAAAACCGCATTTTCGGGCCAATTTTGAGCCAAAAACCACTTATTTGGGCCTTAAATTCATATTTTTGGGCCATTTTCCCGCCAAAAGACACCATATTTGGGCTTAAATTCCGCATTTCTGGGACAAAAAAACGCAATTTCGGGCCAATTTTGCGGCTAAAAACCGCAATTTTTGGCCTAAAAATGGCATTTTGTTCCAAATCTTAAAATATTTGATCGTTTCAAAATCACATTTGGTACACTTGTGGGTGAAATGGGATCGATCTGCGAAATTTTCGATTTTCAACCCGCCAAGGGGCAAAACCGCATTTTGGTACACTTGTGGGTGGAATATGGGATCGATCTGCGAAAATTTTCGAAAAACCTAAATTTTCGATTTTCAACCCGCCATTTCAGGGGCAAGTGTAACTCACATTGGTACACTTGTGGGTGGAATATGGGATCGATCTGCGAAAATTTTCGAAAAACCTAAATTTTCGATTTTCAACCACAGCTCTTCAGGGGCAAGTGTAACTACATTGGTACACCTTGTGGGTGGGAATATGGATCGATCTGCGAAAATTTTCGAAAAAAGTAATTTTCGATTTTCAACCCGCCGTTAGGCAAGTGTAACTCACATTTGGTACACTTGTGGGTGGAATATGGGATCGATCTGAGAAAAATTTTCGGAAAACCTTAATTTTCGATTTTCAACCCGCTCCTTCAGGGGCAAGTGTAACTCACATTGGTACACTTGTGGGTAGGGAATAGATCGATCTGCGAAAATTTTCGAAAACCTTAATTTTCGATTTTCAACCCGCCGTTTCAGGGGCAAGTGTAACCCTACATTGGTGCACTTGTGGGTGGAATATGGGATCGATCTGCGAAAATTTTCGAAAAACCTAAATTTTCGATTTTCAACCCGCCGTTTCAGGGGCAAGTGTAACTCACTTTGGTACACTTGTGGGTGGAATATGGGATCGATCTGAGAAAATTTTCGGAAAAACCTAAATTTTCGATTTTCAACCCGCCGTTTCAGGGGCAAGTGTAACTCACTTTGGTACACTTGTGGGTGGAATATGGGATCGATCTGAGAAAATTTTCGAAAAACCTAAATTTTCGATTTTCAACCCGGGGTTTCTCTAGGGGCAAGTGTAACTCACATTTGGTACACTTGTGGGTGGAATATGGGATCGATCTGCGAAAATTTTCGAAAACCTAAATTTTCGATTTTCAACCCGCCGTTTCAGGGGCAAGTGTAACTCACTTTGGGGGTGTAACTCACTTTGGTAACTTGTGGGTGGAATATGGGATCGATCTGCGAAAATTTTCGAAAACCTAAATTTTCGATTTTCAACCCGCCTTTCAGGGGCAAGTGTAACTCACATTGGTACACTTGTGGGTGGAATATGGATCGATCTGCGAAAATTTTCGAAAACCTTAATTTTCGATTTTCAACCCGCTTTCAGGGCAAGTGTAACTCACTTTGGTACACTTGTGGGTGGAATATGGGATCGATCTGCGAAAATTTTCGAAAAACCTAAATTTTCGATTTTCAACCCGCCGTTTCAGGGGCAAGTGTAACTCACTTTGGTACACTTGTGGGTGGAATATGGGATCGATCTGCGAAAATTTTCGAAAAACCTAAATTTTCGATTTTCAACCCGCCGTTTCAGGGGCAAGTGTAACTCACATTGGTACACTTGTGGGTGGAATATGGGATCGATCTGCGAAAATTTTAAAATCCGCATTTTTGGGTTAAAAATCCGCATTCTTGGAACAAAAACCGCAATTTGGGCCAATTTTTCGGCTAAAAACCGCATTTTCGGGCCAATTTTGCGTCAAAAAACCACTTATTTGCTCCTAAAATCCGCATTTTTGGTACAAAAAACCGCATTTTTTGGCAAAATTTGTGCCTAAAAACCGCATTTTTGGGACAAAAAACCGCATTTTTGGTACAAGAAACCGCAATTTTGGGCCTAAAAACCGCATTTTTGGGCCAATTCGGCGCCTAAAAACCCTATATTTGGGCCTACAATCCGCATTTTTGGGACAAAAATCGCATTTTTTGGGATTAAAAATGGCATTTATGGGCCTAAAAATCGCATTTTTGGGCATAAAAATCGCACTATTGGCCCTAAAAATCGCATTTTTGTGCCAATTTTGCACCCAAAAACCCCATATTTGGGCATAAAATCCGCATTTTTGGGACAAAAAATCGCATTTTTGGGCTAAAAAATGGCATTTTTGAGTCTAAAAATCGCATTTTTATGCCAATTTTGCGCCCAAAAACCCTATATTTGGGTCTAAAATCCGCAATATTGGGCCTAAAAACCGCATTTTTGTGCCAATTTTGCGCCTAAAAACCGCATTTTTGTGCCAATTTTGCGGCTAAATACCGCCTTTTCGGGCCAATTTTGCGCCCAAAAATCCTATATTTGGGGCAAAAATCCTCATTATTGGGCCTAAAAATCGCATTTCTGGGCATAAAAATGGCATTTTTGGGCCTAAAAATCGCATTTTTGTGCCAATTTTGCGCCCAAAAACCCCATATTTGGGCCTAAAATCAGAATTTTTGGGACAAAAACCGCATTTTTGGGCCTAAAAATCGCATTTTTGTGCCAATTTTGCGCCCAAAAACCCCATATTTGGGCCTAAAATCCGCATTTTTGGGACAAAAACCGAATTTTTGGGCCAATTTCGCGGCTAAATACCGCCTTTTTGGGCCAATTTTGCGCCCAAAAATCCTATATTTGGGGCAAAAATCCTCATTATTGGGCCTAAAAATCGCATTTTTGGGCCTAAAATCCGCATTTTAGGGCCTTAAAGTCATATTTTTTGGCCATTTTTCGCCAAAAGACACCATATTTGGGCTTAAATTCCGCATTTCTGGGATAAAAAAACGCAATTTCGGGCTAATTTTGCGGCTATAAACCGCATTTTTGGGCGTAAAAATCGCAATTTTGAGCCTAAAAACCGCATTTTTGGGCCTAAAAATAGCATTTTTGGGCGAATATTGCGCCTAAAAACCGCATTTTTGGGTCTAAAAATCGCTTTTTTGATCCAATTCGCGGCCTAAACATTTTCGAAAAGCCTAAATTTTCGATTTTCAACCCGCAATTTCAGGGGCAAGTGTAACTCACATTGGCACACTAGTGCGTGGAATATTTTGCGGCTAAAAACCGCATTTTTGGGCCAATTTTGCGCCAAAAAACCACTTATTAGGGCCTAAAATCCTCATTTTTTGGACAAAAAACCGCTATTTTTGGCAATATCGGGCCTAAAAACCGCATTTTTTGACACAAAAACCGCATTTTTTGACACAAAAACCCCATTTTTTTACCAGTTTTTCGCCCAAAACCCGCATTTTGGGCCAAAGAAGGCATTTTTGGGCCAATATTGCGCCTAATAACTCCATAGTTGGGCCTAAAATCGGTCAATTTTTCCCCGAAAAGCTGCTTTTGGACCTAAAAATCGCATTTTTGTGCATAAAAACCGCATTTTTCGGCAAAGTTTAAGTCAAGAAACCCCATTTTGGGCCTAAAAATCGCATTTTTTGGGCGATTTTGCGTCAAAAAACCCATTTTTGGCTTAAAAATCGCATATTAGGCCGTTTTTCGTCAAAAACCGCATTTTTGGCAAAGTTTAAGTCAAAGAACCCCATATTTGGGCCTAAAATCCGCATTTTTGGGCCAATTTTTCTCCTAAAAACTGCATTTTTGGGCCTGAAAACCGCATTTTCGGGACAAAAAACTGCATTTTCGGGACAAAAAACTGAATTTTCGGGACAAAAAACTGCATTTTTGGACAAATTTTATGCCTTAAAGCCGCATTTTTCAATGCCTTGAAAAAAGTCGCTTATGAACTGGATTTTCAATGCAAGAAACGGGGTTTTTTAAGGTAAAACCCTGGTTAAAAAATTGTTTTCCTACGCAAAATACAGAGTTAAAACATTGTAGGAAAATAGCTTTTCATCGCAAGCAACGCTTTTTCAAGCGGTTTTTCAACGAAAAAAATATATAAAAACTGGAATAATGGGTTGATAGCGGGTGAATTTTAACGCAAAAACTGTTCTCAATGAAAAACAACCGGGTTAAAAGTGGTTTTAAATCACGCTGTCAAACGACGTACACACACAATCTTTCATCTTTCATACGTATAAGAAATTGAGCGTAATACCGAAACGTATAAAAAATATTGTTCTCGATACATACCGTTAATCCGGGAGGCCCATTCGGTCCCGCAGGTCCTGCCGGTCCTACAGGACCTTTGTCTCCAGGTCTGCCCGATATTCCTGGAGGTCCCGGTTTGCCGCTGACGCCCTCAGGGCCCTGGTCGCCGGCGGGCCCCGGTGAGCCCGGAGGACCTACCAGGCCCATAGGTCCCGGCGGGCCCTCGTTACCGGCCTTACCCACTTCACCGGGTTCTCCCTTTAACAGCAAAAATAGTATTAATCTGTAGTCGTATGAGTCAGTTTGCCGTCGACCACTGGTATTCGTGCGGTACACTTACCGGTGCTCCTCTAATCCCTCTGGCGCCTATCGGTCCCGGCGGCCCGGGAAGTCCCGGCAGTCCCCTGTCTCCCGAGGGTCCGGGAGGGCCGGCCGGTCCCAGGTTGCCGGGAGGGCCGCCGGGGCCCACGTCTCCCTTCAGGCCCTCGGGACCCTGACTGCCCGGCACCCCCTGCGGTCCCGGAGTCCCGGGTCTGCCGTGGTCGCCGGCGCTACCCTTGATGCCCGGAAGTCCCGCCGGCCCGTGAGGTCCGGGAGGTCCCGTGTGTCCCTGTACAAGTTATTACAGTTTTATTAGTTAGTCGTACACTGACATGTCCCCATCGTCAGTACTTAAATTCAAGGGTTATCCAGTAAAAACAGTAGTATATGCGGTAAATTTAGTTTTCCATCCAGCGTTATAGTTTAGTGCTCGGCCATAACTTGAAACCGGCTTAATAGATATAATAGTTCTCCAGATAATAGTCAGCAACTTACGGGAGGTCCTTGTTCTCCGGGTCTGCCGGGCGGTCCGAGGAGACCGACGTCGCCCCTAGATCCGGGTTCACCTCGAGCCCCTTTAGCTCCCGTCAGACCGATAGGTCCGGGGGCGCCGCTCTCTCCGGGCGGACCTTAACAACCCAACCAGATATTACATACGACCGAATTGCAACAGTAATTAAAAGTCGCGCGCAATTTAAATAATCGAAAGCTCCGCTGCCAAAATATTCGAGATATCGAAGGGCGAAGAAGAAGAAGTGGAAACGCCTTCATATAACACTAAAAATGCATCTTTCTCGGTGCGTTAATATATTCTGTTTGGATATTAAATGACTGCGATAAATTAAAATTTGGAATACATAAAACATTTACCTGAAAGTCCGGTATTTCCCTGTTCTCCTTTGTGTCCGACGAGGCCCCTGTCGCCTTTAGCGCCGGGTAGACCGACCAGTCCTTGGGGTCCGGGGAATCCCTGGAGTCCCGGAGGTCCAGGGGGACCCCTGTCGCCCTGCATGCCCGTCGGGCCCGGCTCTCCCGGCGGTCCCGGAGGTCCGGGATCTCCCCTGTCGGCGGGCTCACCCGGCGGCCCCACCGCACCCACTATACCCTGAGGCCCCCTTTCGCCCTGTCTTCCTGTACGCCAACAGAAAATAAAATTATATTATATATCGCCGATATGTACAGACTGCGATGTAACTCGTAGTGAGGACCGCTCGCATACCCGGAGGTCCCTCGGGACCGACTGGGCCCGTCGGCCCTCTGTCGCCTTTCATCCCCTGCAATCCCACCAAACCCCTGGGACCGGGAAGACCCTGGAAAAAGTAGCCGTGAGCTGAACATCCGTATAGCGATAAAAAGGTTTTATATTTAACGAATGGTTTATATATATATATATTTAAAGGGCGATCCGAATGTACTTACCACCAATCCGATCGGTCCTGTATGTCCTTTGTCACCTTTGCTGCCGGGGCTTCCCTTGAATAGAACAATAAATTATAACAATTGTTCGAGCTAATATTTAAAAACGAGTATTCGTTTAATAAAATTTATCCGGAGTAGTTAAAGAATGAGGGAATACTGACTGGGAGTCCGTCCGATCCTGGAGCTCCGGGCTGTCCCCTGGGGCCGGCTATGCCGTTAGGGCCGATGGGTCCCCTCTCTCCCGGCACTCCCCTCTCGCCCCTGTTGCCCGTCGGTCCCGGCGGCCCCGTGTTGCCGGCCACACCGGGCTCCCCGTCCTTCCCGGCAGGTCCCGGGTTGCCGGGCGCCCCGGGCATACCCTGCAACAATTCAGAAATCAGTTTAAAATACCCGTTTTGTGGTCTGCCGTGGAATACCGTAGATTTTGTGCACTATATATATATAGATACACATTGCTATAGAAACCCGAACGAGTTGTTTAAATGTACCTGAAATCCTGTAGGTCCCGGGGGACCAGTGGCGCCCCTCTCGCCGTCCCTACCCGGCGGTCCCGGAGGTCCCGTAGGACCGGGAGGGCCGTCCTTCCCGTGATCTCCTCGAGGCCCGGTACTTCCCGGCGGCCCGGGTTCCCCGTCTTTACCGGGCTCTCCCTAATTAAAAAAAAAAAAAAACAGTTTTAACCGAAAGCGTGCAATTGAATACACCGACGCCGATTTAATTAAAGAAAGGATACCGGATATCCTTTTTCGCCGGGCGGTCCCAACGGTCCCGGAAGTCCCTGGAGCCCTTGCAGTCCCTGTTCTCCCGGTTTTCCGTCGGCGCCCGAGACGCCCCTCTCTCCGGGCGATCCCACTTTTCCCGGCGCTCCCGTCCTGCCGACAAGTCCTCTCAGTCCCTGCGACGAAATCGCAAAATAATATTATAGACGGGCGAAATATATTTTACGAAATTGAAAGTACGTGCAGGAATCGTAAAATACCTGCAATCCTGGCGGTCCCGGTCTTCCCGGATCTCCCGTCGCTCCTTTCAACCCGACGAAACCCACGGGACCTCTTTCTCCCGCCTGACCTGCACAAACAATGATGTGACATTTAAAATTCCATATTATACAAAAAAAATTAACATAATTCGAGTGTGTGCCTAAACTTGAAATTTACAAGGCGGTAGTTATAGCCAGCGAATGCCCACTGGATAGTTAAATTATTCTTGGGGAATTATATTATATAAATGTAGTTTACCTTTCAGTCCCGGTCCTCCGTCTGGTCCCGGTAGTCCCCTGGCTCCGGGAGCTCCCCTCTCGCCCTGGGGCCCCGCCGGTCCCGTCGGTCCCGCTCCTCCTCTCTTTCCCCTTTTTCCCTCGGGACCCTCGGGCCCGGGCATGCCCCGCGGCCCCGGCGCTCCCGTCTCCCCTTTCATGCCCGACTCGCCTTTGAAACCTCGCTCTCCTTGTATTCCCTGCAATTGTATCGGTGTACTTTACATCTATTTACATCATACCGCGTACTAATAATATCGGATATCGGCGGAGGACGGTTCCTCAAATAGGTCATAATCCTACAGATTATTAACCCATCCGAGCTCCCTCCGACAGGAGGATTACGCCATCCAACCGGAAGTTAGTGATAATGACTTTTTCTCTTTACCCGAGTTGGAAACACAGAAAAAATTATCTGGAGCACGATCGTGATAATTACAACGTTACCAATCGACGTAAAATACGGAGAATAGAGAAGATGTAATGGCCGTTACCCCTTCTCCTTTGGGTCCCGGCATTCCCGGAGATCCGGTCGCTCCCGGTGCTCCTCTCGGTCCCGGAAATCCTGGCGGTCCCGTAGAGCCCGAACCGCCCGGACTGCCCTTCTCTCCCGGCAGGCCGTCCTTACCCGGTATACCGATAGGTCCCACTTCACCGGCCAATCCGGCCCTTCCCGGTTCGCCTTTCGAGACAATTTTAGATTAAATTTCAGTATATATATGAAATTACAGTAGAAAATGAATAAATTCGCGTTACCTCTCGGTCCCTGCAAGCCTTGACTTCCTTTGACGCCCTGGACTCCCTGGTCGCCTTTGGCTCCCGGAGAACCGGGAAATCCCGGCGGGCCCGGTTTTCCTATTGCGCCCTACAACAGGAATTTTCCGCAATATTTCCGCTCATTTTCGCTGCAAATCTCTCATTTTAAATATTGAATCGCATTTTTATTTTCAATTTGTTTCGAAAAATAAATTTAAAATTTCACTTACCGGCTGACCCGGCGGTCCGGCTATACCGTCGACTCCCCTGAGACCGGGCGATCCCGGAGGTCCTTCCCTGCCCCTCTCTCCCCTTATTCCCGCGGGACCCTTTAAAGAAACGGGAAGAAAACAATGCATTAAACCTGAAAGCGGTTCTAAAATCGCTATTTTCTGCTATATAGCAAGGACTTCCGACAGGAATCTCTGGATACGAGCGATGTGTCTCGAATGCGTGATCGCAGAGTTCAATTTTACCCGTCTTATTACTCTAGGATTATTTCCTAGAGTCGGCTCTATAAAGTAGGTGCTTACAATAGGTCCGGGCGGTCCCATAGGTCCTACAGCGCCCTGCGCACCCTTCTCTCCTATCGAGCCCTGTTCCCCCTTCGATCCGTCCAATCCGGCGTATCCCCTGTGCCCTTTGATGCCCGGCAGTCCCGGCATCCCGGGCAGTCCCCTCGGTCCCGGAGGGCCGGGAGCTCCCATCGGTCCCGCCTCGCCGTCGTCTCCCGGAGAACCCTTCAACCGAAAAAAAATCATTTACCAATTAGACAGTCCAGTTTCTGTATACCGGAGGTCGGCACGTTACCCGCCACAACGAGCCGATGTCCTGTATGCGATGAGCTACCAAAAAAATTGAATTTACACTCAGAAGAAAATAGTTTTGCTTGACGAGCCTGTTAAATATTGGTGTCTGCCTCGAGAAATCTATAGCCCAAGAATTTATAGTCCCATTGATGCTCGTACAAAAATCTCGTAGTGGAATGTAAAAATTATACATACATCTTTGCCGGGAAGTCCCGGAAGCCCCCTGGGACCGGGTATCCCCGGCGGTCCCTGGGGTCCCGGTTCGCCGGGCTCGCTCCTCACTCCCTGAAAGCCCTGCGGTCCCGGAGGTCCGGGCGGTCCTGTATGAAAATTAAGTGCAAAATTCTATTAGTCGATTTTTAATTTATTTCAATATTGGAACAGATTTAAAAACTAGACGACCTGGAATTCCTCGAGGTCCGACCGGTCCCACTTGCGCCTGCAAGTAGTGGAAGGCGTCCGGAGGATATCCTCCGGCGGCGGCCGTCCCCGGCCCCTTGTCGTTGCCAGCGTTGGCCAACGCCAATTGGTGGTAGTAGGAGTTCACCTTTGGAAAAAAGGTCCGAAATTGAATTAATTTTTTTTTTTCAAGAAAACGTACTAAACGAAGGTTTCTGTTTTCCGACGTTGCGCCATCTTCAGTAGCTTCGGTAGGTGGGTAACTGAGAGTGGCAAAGAGGTCTCCGTTGGCGGACGGTAAACGATCAGGACGCTCCCCACGACAGAGACTACTGAAGATGGCGGACGGCGGAAAACGGTCTAGCGAAACTGTATATATATATATATATATATATATATATATATATATATATATATACTCAGTATCTGTGCAAGTGTATAATGGCTATAAGTTACATCGGGAAGATGTCCTGGTGGTCCCGGACTGCCCGGTATTCCTGGAACGCCGGGGGATCCCGGCAGGCCCCTGTCTCCCGGCCTTCCCTGTTCGCCCGGAGGTCCCGTATCGCCCTGTCAGAGTGTTGAACGGATTAATTGGCGGCCGACAAACGGACATCAATAGCTATAAAGTGTTATAATAATAACTTTTAAAAATTTAAAAACTCACCCTCGGTCCGGGCACCGATACGGCGTTGGTTCCGCTGCTCGCTTCGTGACCTGTGCTGGCCTAAAATACAAAATTAATTTACAAATTTTGTAATTCTAATTCTGATTCATAATTAATTACAAATTCGTCGGCTCAATATTATCAGAAATCTATTCAAGAGATGGAGAAGAATGGACAAAATATTGAGATTATTGAGATATATTGTTGTAGAAATTAGGAAATTAATATTTAATTTTGAACTTACAGCATCGTAACCGTTCGTAGGTTCTTCGGGCGGATCCTCTGCAAGAAATATAAATAGAACAAACGGGTTAATAAATAATTTGTCCTTACAATATTAATACCACAAATATAATCGTATAGTTTTAATAATTGCAATGTTAATAGAGCAATAGGTAAAACAGTATTGTTTCGGTCTACCTTAGTTTTTGTGCACTGAAAATGCTCGGCATACGTTAATTGTGTCAATTTTTATGTATTTAAACGTGGGGGGGGGGGGGAAACATGCATACTTATATATGAGACCATTGTTTGTGTCCGCATGCTTTGTATATATCTACGAAGCGATATTATCATTATATATTATTATTATTATTTGAAGGTGTTCCTTTTCAACACCTTCCCATTGCCGTATCATCTATTTACCTGCACAAATCGGGCAACATTCCCCAAGCGGAATGTATTTTTGTGTATTGCATTCAACGTCGATACAAACAACGTCATCGCATTCGCCTGCAATTCATCAAAGTGCAAAAACATTTTAGTGAAAAACACACGAGTTTTGGTGGATTTTTGTGGGGGTTGTTGGGAGGGTAGAATTCATTACTTTCGTAATGAAACTGCAAAGATTTTGTACGCCCCGAAATTTTCGGCCCCGAAGACGGAAACGTTAAGGGCGCCGAAACGTCGAAAAGGGCAAAACAACAAAACCCTTTTGAGGGAGGATTTTTTTTTCAGATAATAAAAATTAGTCATTCGGAGAATTTTTTCTGAATCGAGTCAATTTAAAATTCAGAATCGAAAAGATGTGCAGTAATTTTTGTTCAATGAGAACGGCGAGAAAAAAATGTCACGTGTCACGGTTTGTTAATGCTGTTAAGTACGAATTTTACATTCCTCAACGACAAGTATAATACCTCAGTCAGTATACATACCACCACCACCGCCACCGCGTGTATACAGGTCTGGTAATGCGGTTTTGATTTTTTTTTTTTTGAATTTTGAAAAAGAAAAATGAAAAAAACCACCGGCTCACCCTTGTGGCATGAATCCTTCTGTAGGCAGTCGACCTTTCCCCTGTTGCACTTGCACTCGGTGCAGGAGTCGGCGGCCCAACTGTCGCCCTCCTTGTACTTCTTGCCCTCGAAAACGCATCCGGTACCGTCCACTGGGGAAAATTGGCGAGAGTTAAAATAATAATAAACAATTTTTTTTTCTCTTTTTGGATTCTTAAGAATAAATTAGGCGGTTTCGCCTTTTCGCCTTCATTTCGTCTCGAATTCCAAATTTTCAAAATTACTCTCAATTTTTATTCGGACGGGTGAAATTCCGCATTACCTGGAGTTCCGAGCGGATCGACGAGCGTTACGAACTGCGTACGAACGGGCGTTGTGACGGTCGCCGGAGAGGTAACTCTCTCTGTACAAAAGAGAAAGGTACAACAGAATTGTTAACCAAAAACCAAAAAAAATTTTTCAATTTTTTTTCAACACTGAACAGATTCGCGACAACGCGTTGAAAATACGAAATTTTTCGCAAACAGTATCGACAATTTGATAAGATGTATTTCGGCTCTTGAGCGAGGAATTCCTCACTCTTGTGTTCTTCCCCACTCCGAGAAAAGTGACCGGAGGGAGAGAATATACAGAGGGGGTCGAAAAAAAAAATATATATCCACCGTTTAAAAGTCCATAATATGCAAACTGATTGCAAGGAGTTGTCTAATTTTTTGGTAGTTTTACAGTTTGTAGTACAAGCGTTGTATTTGTACGGGCTTATATCGACGAAAATCTACCAGGAAGATGGATACTCATGTAGAGTATCAGACTTAACTCCTCTGGACTTTTACCACCCGTTGGGGGGGAGGAACTACAAACTGTAAAACTACCAAAATGAGACAAGTTATGGACTTTTAAAGGGTGGATACATTTTTTCGACCCCCTCTTTCTCTATTTCTCTGTATATTCACCGATATTATCTATCAACAACTCTCCGGCCACTTTTCCCGACATATTTTCGATTCCCCCCCCCCGCCCCCCCCCCCCCTCTTGTGAGGAACTCCTCAAGACCCGATAGGACGTCGTTTTTTGGACGACAAAAGCCGGGCACATTGGATGAATCCATCGTACATATACCGACTGAAACATCGTTTCTGTGCGGATGTTAATAACGGTGAAAATTTCGAAAACCTACAGTATATATATATATATATAGATCTTTAAGTTGGACTTTAAGCTACACTCTCACCAAAAATGAGACACAACTCCGTCAATTGGTTTGCAAGTTATGCGCCGTTGAACAGTGGATACATTTTTTTGGACCACTCTCTGTATATCGGGCCGGCAACTAAGTAATTGCGCAATTTCACCGACCCAACAAGCGGCTTATCTTTGCACAGATAAAGGGCGTAGATGGTTTTGAATGCACGTTTAAGATACATACGGTTTCTTAATCAAGGCGTTCCGAACCGATAACCGCCTTTTTACTTTTGGTCATCGACCTCCACCGGAAGTGGAGGATCATCGTCTTTTTTCGAAGGAAAAATGTGCGAACAACCGGCGCCCTTTTAAGGCTTCGACCGGTCAATATAATTTTGTCAACCCAAGGACCAAATATCAGTGTATCGAAGAGTCATATCAGCGCGGTCAAAAGATGACGGTGACGCACTTTAAAAATTGGTACAACGCCGCTTGTTCTGTCGGTGAAATTGCGCAATTACTTAGATTAATAATTGAAGTTTTCTCTTTAGCGAAATAAAATTACTCTTATTACTCTTGTTTACCCCCCCAAATATATTTAATTGTTGTTGTACAAACCCGTTGATGTTGTGGACGTTGAGACGGGTCGAATTGTCGGAGCCGTCGGTGGGTCGGTCCCGGTCGTAACTGCAATAAAAAAACAATAATATTATATATAAAATTTAAAAAAAGAAATAGAACAATTAAAACTATATATCCAATCCGGGAAACAATTTATAGACGGTTTACTCATCCGGTCTCATCGGTCATATACCGAAATTCTTATTCCCGGCGTAATAAACCCCACCCCCACCACCCCCATAGTATCATCCCCTGTAATTGTAAACTGTAATTTCGGAATATCAAGACAGCGATAGTGAAATTGGACGTCGAAATTACAATCTACAGAGCTATATTGAAATCGACATACGGGCATACGGGAGCTTAAGTACACCGGTTTTTATATTGTACATTTTCACCGATTATCACAACAATATTGTTCAAAATTCATGATCAATCTACTATAATATTTAATCAGTTATATATAGACGGAATAAAACTATCGGATGTAACGAAAATTGATCGACAATATAAGATGTATTTGGTCTTCAGGAGTTCTTTCAAGGGATGGGGCGGTCCTGGGGAAAATTGGCCGGAGAGTAAAATTTCTTTTTTTTGGCAAAATAAAATTAATTCCAAATTCAAAATGTCGATTAATTTCGGGTAGCCCCACCCCACCGATATACGATCTCTAAGTCCTTCCAACCGTAAGCCTGAAATACATAACTTTAATATATTTTTAATCGATTTTCTTTACCGCCGATCTGAAAACCGATTTTAACAGTACCGTATTATTTCGTATTTAAATGATCGAATATCCGACGCCTGAGATAAAATAAAGGCGCCGGACTCCGTTCGTTGACTCTGAAGACGCCGGCCCACGGTTGATTATTATATATATATATATATATATATATATATATATATATTAGGACGCTGATAATAACAGGCACAGGCCCGTATTATAAAAAGCGATAATAACATTGAAATCAGCCTTGACTCGTGTTTTATATATATATAACAATCTGACCCTAAAACGACCGTCCGCCATCCGGCCTCTATTGAAATCAGAAGGAAAAGATGTACATATAATAAAATAACCGTCGATTAACGGCCGGTTAATAAATCCTCTTAGGCCTATTTTCAGTTTTTATTATTAGAATTACGGCATCGATTTTTCCCCAATAACTCTCTCTCTCTCGGTGTTCGGCCAAACTTCGGCGGGCCGAATTTTCATTTTAAATTCCAAAAAAAATTGGTAATGAAAATTGATATTGATCGTATTGACCAATACGTTATAGGATTAAGATTTGTGCTCCAGCTCACGTTAAAAAAAAGCTGGTAATTATTCGGTGAAATCTCGATAAATTCCGAAATGAAAGTTACACACAGGGCTCGTAGAAGGTTTTAAAGTTAAAACGTCTAAAGCTGTACGCTGTACAAATTACACTTTTTATATATATATATATATATATATATATATATATATGTTTTGATATATTTATTTTGCATCCAAGGTCGACAGACGTCAGAGGAGATGGGCCAAGGTCTGTTGTTGGTGTGTTGGACACAAACCTTGTCCACCACTTGAACCGAACAATGGTCGTGGAAAAAAAATCCATTTTAAAAAACAGAAAAAAGAAAAAAACCAGCCGGTCAATGAGCGAAGACAGCCGGCTCTATTAGTTGGACGATCCCTCCTCATCTCCATTAGACGGGCCGCTATTAATTTCAATCTGAAATGAATTTTCGTTCCGTAACAGTTATCTTTCGAGTTTTCTAGAGGTTTCTCTCTCTCTCTCCCATCTCTCTCTCTCTCTCTCTCTCTCTCTCTCTCTCTCTCTCTCTCTCTCTCTCTCTCTCTCTATATATATATATATATATATATATATATATATATATATATATATATATATATATATATATATATATATATATATATATATATATATATATATATATATATATATATATATATATATATATATATATATATATATATATATATATATATATATATATATATATATATATATATATATATATATATATATATATATATATATATATATATATATATATATATATATATATATATATATATATATATATATATATATGAATTTAGATTTTTGATTTTTATTTTTGAATCTTTAAAGCCTTCTTTTCTCGCGTTTTTCGCGGTACGTCTTCGATTTCTTTTACCAGTCGGAAAATGGAAATGTCATACGCGTAGCATTTTGACTGTTGAATTTGGTCTACGTTAGACGGTAGCGACGTTTATCGGGCGGAAAACGAAAACGTTTTCACGGATTGATGAATTGATGAAGCTGTTGAGGACTTTTGAAGTTATCGATTTTTATGGATCGAATAAAAATTGAAAACTGAAAAGCCGCACACAACGAAGAAAGGACGACGCTTAGCTACGATTGAGGATTGAGAGAGATGAAAAAACGCGGCATTAAAAGACGGCGGCTTAACGAGATGACGTGAAAATGAATTTTCCGGAAAGCGATTCCAGTATCGGGAAAAAAAAACGTTGTGGCACAAAAGTGTACAATATCCGGTGGGGATCACTTTGGAGGGGGCGAAATTGATGTTCGTAAAATAATTTTTTGAAAAAAACCCCCAAAATTCGCGATACTTTTTCAACAGACCTATTTGAACTATTGAGGATTCTGAAAATTCAATTTTAAACTTATACACACAGAACTAAGGCAAATCTAGACTGTATTAGGTGTGGCCAAAAGTAATCGACAATTTGATAAGATTTATTTCGGTCTTGAGGAGTTCCTCGAGAGAGGGGGGAGGAATCCGAAAATTTGCCGGAAAAGTGGCCGGAGAGTTGTTGTCAAAATAAAATTTTGTTAGCAAAATAAAACGAATTCCAAAGTCAAAATTGGAACGGATGAATTTCCCTGGAATTACAAAAAGAAAAAAAAAATTTCAATTCATCCTCAATTCCATTCAATTTCATAAATCCGCGCTGAAACGCGTAAGTTAGAATTTCCAAGTTGTCAGAACTTAATTTCAGCCAGTCGAATATTCAGCCTTAGAACAGTTTTTCTTTTTCTTTTTTCCTCTCCGCCGACGTACAAACGTTAAATATTCGCCGCGATTAAAAATCGTTTATTGCTAGATAAGATACCGAGGCGGAGATATATTACTAATTTATTTCCTTTTTTCTTTTTTTTTTTTTTCTTTTTTTGTCAGGCTGTTTACGAAATACAGCAGGGTCAACTGATGTTAGTTGGTTCGGTTCTTCACGAGAGACGAGAATATTTAAGTATTTCAATAAATACAACCCCAATTGGTCTACCCTAAAGTGATCGACAAATTGATAGGATTTATTTCGGTTTCAAGGGGTGGAAAAGTGGCCGTACAGTTGTGGCGATAATATCGGTGAATATATATATATATATATATATATATATATATATATATATATATATATATATATATATGTATAGTAGAAGATTAATAGATTTTTTTGGCAAAATAAAATTAATTCCAAAGTCGAAAAATATCGATTACTTTAGGGTAAAATAGAATTTCGACAGTTCTCAGTCAGACGACGATACTCGGAAACGGGGTGAAATTTTACCCGGTAATTTCGCGGGGTGAAAACCACCCCCCAAGATTAAGAAGAGTTCAGAATTTAAGATTAAACGAATAGACACAGATAGGGGATTCTTCGTCGAGAGTTACGAGCGTTTTTCCAGACTTTCGGAAAAAAGATGGGGACTTAAGCCGAAGAAGGGAAATAATTAGGGAATTAATTATTGGGACAGGCGGTTAAAATTAATTAATTTATCGCGTTAATTGATTTTGTAAATAGGGGCATTTACGTGGGGTGAGATGGGGGCCAGCTGCCAAAGGGTAAATTTGGAATAAGTTCCAAAAAAGTTTAAAAAATTGTGAAATTTCTATGTATCGGATTTGTAGTCCTAAATAATTCCGAAAATACGAAACTCGGAATATCCAAAAATGAAAAAATCCGATAATCCAAAAATGAAAAAAATCCGAAAATGAAAAAATTACGATAATCCAAAAATGAAAAAAATCCGAAAATCCTCCTCCTTAGGAGGAGGGAGGGTCGATTAACGAGAGGACGTGCCAAAGGGTAACCGTAATAAGTTCCAAAAAAGTTTAAAAAATTGTGGAATTTCTATGTATCGGATTTGTGGTCCTAAATAATTCCGAAAAAACGAAACTCCGAAAATTCGATTATCCAAAAATAAAAAAAATCCGATAATCCAAATATGAAAAAATCCAAAATGGAAAAATTCGATAATACAAAAATGAAAAATTCGATAATCAAAATGGTAAAAAATGATAATCCAAAAATGAAAAAATCCATAAAAAATGAAAAAATCCGATAATCCAAAATGAAAAATCCGATAATCCAAAAATGAAAAAATCCGATAATCCAAAATGAAAAATTCTGAAATGAAAACATTCGATAATCCAAAAATTAAAAAACGAAAATGAAAATTCGATAATCCAAAAGAAAAATCAAAAATGAAAACATTCGATAATCCAAAATGAAAAAATCAAAAATGAAAAAATCCGAAAATGCAAAACCAAAATTAAAAAATCCGAAAATGAAAAATCCAAAAATGAAAAATCTAAAATGAAAAATCGAAAATCCTCCTCCTTAGGAGGAGGGAGATCGATTAACGAGAGGACGCAGGTTCGAGAACCGGAACCGCGTAATATTTTCACGCGTCCATTTCCATTTATATTCATTTACATTCTATGTAATATACGCGCTCGCTTACGTTTCACGTAACCGGTAATTTGGCCGTAAAAGATGGAATTAATTCCGTAGCAGTAGCGCCGACTGAAGCGGTGGCTACTGAAGATGGCGAGCGGCCGAAACCGGTCCAGCGAAAGAGACTAAATCTACGGTATCGGAATTAGTCATAAATCGGAATTGATAGTGTTAATGGTGGATAAAAATAGAGTGAGAGAGAGAGAGAGAGAGAGAGAGAGAGAGAGAGAGAGAGAGACTCACGATTAGTGTTATCGCCGTATTCGTCGTAGTAGTCCGGGTTGTAGTCCTCGGGGTCGTAGTCCTCGTAATTGTTGTTGTTGTTGTTGTTGTTGTTTGATGGCTGTTGTTTGAGCGGCCTCCTTGGCGCCCTCGCTTCTGCGCCGGCCGCCAACAGCACTAGCACTAGCACTAGCACTGGCAGGAGCGGCACCAGCACCAGCAGCCGGCGGTTGGGCCGCAGCGGTCGTCTCTGGGTCTGCTGAAGCATGACCGGGCTGTACTGTAGGCGGCTCTCACACTCTCACTCTCTCACAGTCTCTCTCACTCTCACACTCTCTGTCTCTGTCTCTGTCTGGCCCCAGACTGGCCCCAGACTGGCCGCCGATCACCAGGAGTTTGGCCCCACTCTGCCTCCTTGATCCTGGCCGATGGTGGGGGATTAAACGGGGTCACAGGTCGCCGCCACACGATTGGACCGTTTGTTATGGCCGAGGCCAGCCAACCATTGGCCAAGCCGAATTAACCCCCACCACCCCCCCTCACCATCCCCCAAGGTCCTCAAACCCCCTCCATATCGCCGTACCGAAGAGGTGGAGATTTCCGCCAAATATCTATACTTATTACCCGACATAACCAATCTGGATTTTCGGAATTTTGGATTTTCGATATTGGACTTTCGATATTGGATTTTCGATATTGGATTTTCGATATTGGATTTTCGATATTGGATTTTCGATATTGGATTTTCGATATTGGATTTTCGATATTGGATTTTCGATATTGGATTTTCGATATTGGATTTTCGATATTGGATTTTCGATATTGGATTTTCGATATTGGATTTTCGATATTGGATTTTCGATATTGGATTTTCGATATTGGATTTTCGATATTGGATTTTCGATATTGGATTTTCGATTTGGATTTTCGATTTGGATTTTCGATATTGGATTTTCGATATTGGATTTTCATTTGGATTTTCGATTTGGATTTTCGATATTGGATTTTCGATTTTGGATTTTTCATTTAGATTTTTCGGATTTTTTTTTTTTTTTTGGATTTTTGGATTTTTCAGTTTTTTCAGATTTTGGATTTTTTTTCTGGATTTTCGTTATTTCGTTTTTGGATTTTGGATTTTTTTTTTTGGATTTTTTTTCATTTTTTTTTTTCCATTTTAGGATTTTTTATTTTAGAATTTTTTCCATTTTAGGATTTTTCATTATAGAATTTTTTCATTTTAGGGTTTTTTCATTTTTGGATTTTCGGATTTTATCCCTTCTTGCGAATTTCCGTTGTTTCGTTTTCGGATTTTTTCATTTTTGAATTTTTGTTTTTTCGTTCTTGGATTTACGGATTTTTTCATATTTTGATTTTCGTATTTTCAGAGTTTCGTATTTTTCGAATTATTCATATAATAAATTTCGATTTTGAATTTTGTATATAAATCAGCCTGAACGTCCCAGTTAGTACAAATACAGTTGTACATTGGAAATTTGTATTCCGTTCCCGTTTTTCTATTTCCGAATCTTGAGTAATGTCTGTAAGTGTGGCGGCGTCAAGTAGCGTGCGCTTGATTTCCAACGAGCACGAGTAAACGAAGTACCCAAACAACAAAATGTGCCAGAGATCTCGGGGCCGAACGGATTGTACCGAAAGTGTTTTGGGGCCGAGTTGAAAGTGTTTTTCCATTTATTATTGGAGCGATTCTCGTCCTCCATAAGGACTTTCCAATCAAGCACTCGCAGGATGAAGTGGACAGAGCCAATTCTGCCAATTCCGCCGTCCAATGTCCAGCTGCAGTTTATTTATTAAAGGTTAATAAATAGCAGCAGAACAACCGCGGACAATCTCAATTGTCCAGGGGCAGTAAGTTGCCAAACGACGGGGGCTTGGGTAAAGGGCAATCGGCGATAAAACGACGATTGCGTACGCGACAGAAAACAGAAAAATGTATGATATATCGATAGAAGTGAGATGATATGAAGTCATAGACGAAGGGGAGAGAGAGAGAGAAAAGAGATTTCTGTTCTCGGCCCCTCAAAAAGTGAAGAAACATACGACGAAGTTGATGGCCCCAGCAGACAAAATCGGATTTTTAAGCTGAATGCCAAATGTGCCGAATTCAGTTGGCAGGACCAAAAAAAAATGTCATCGTTCTATTATACTGAAATTTCGTTTTATGAAAATTGCTGTTGGGGGTTTCGTATTTTCTGTTTTTACAGTTAGGTGAGGGGGTTGGAGGGCTATAAATGATAAGTCAATTACTATTATTAGCGACAATTACAAAAATGTCACGTTTCGACAATCGTTCTATTATAATGAAATTTCGTTTTATGAAAATTGTTGTGGGGGATTTTCTATGTTTTTTATAGTTGGGGGCTATAAGTGATAATTAAAGTAAATTACTATTATTTTATGTTTAGGTTCAAATCATATTTCACTAATAGTATAATTATTTCATTGATATTATTTCGTGTGATCAGAAATTGAGATACGGAGAAATTCACTGGACAATCTGGAAAATTGGAAATTTTCTTAATTTAAGTAGCAAAATTTCGAAAATTTCGGGAATTTAAAACTACTGATTTTAATATTACTGTGCGTCTATGCATTTGTCTCTATGCATTCGACTCTATGCATTTGTCTCTATGCATTTATCTATTAGGGGGTACCCGAAAGTGATCTACATTTTTGGACTTTGGAATTCATTTTATTTTGCTAAAAAAAAAGAAATTTTATATATTATCGACAACACTGTGCCACTTTTCCGGCAAATTTTCGATTCCCCTCTCTTGAGGAACTCCTCAAGACCAAAATAAATCTTACCAAATTGTTGATTACTTTTGGCTACACCTAATATATATATATATATATATATATATATATATATATATATATGTTATAAAATAATGATAACTAATAAATAGTGCTTGATGATGGAAGCAGACAACACTGGTGAATGTAATTTCCTAATTTGGGTTTCCAGGTACATGAAAAATCCAGGAATTGCGAGGAGTTCCAAAGTTCCAACCGCTGGAATATAGTTTCCACTGTATTGGACGATCGTACCGAAAATTGGGAACAAATATACTGAATCAGAAGATATCTGAACCATTTCAATTGTTGATCAGAAAATATATTGTATACTGGAAATATAAACGTTGATATGTTGGAGTATTTTTATCTTTCCCGTTATTTCAATTTCTGACTAACTAGATATCCGAAAAAGAAGGAATTGTTAGCGACAACTTTTTTCGAATGCTAAACGGGCTAAAAGCTTATTGTATTTTCGTCCTCAAAGAGGCCGACGATTTCAATGTTTCAGTTTTTATTTCAACTTACCTGTTTTGTGGTCTTCGAGCGGTCGGAATACCGTAGATTTTGTGCTTTTCCGTCGCCTCTCTCGCTGGTACGTTTTCGTTCTTGTTCATTTCAATGTTTCAGTTTGATTTCAATGTTTCATTTCAATGTTTGATTTCGATGTTGATTTCGATGTTGACGCCGGCTAGTTCAGTCCGCGACTGGTAGAGAGATGGCGCTGGCGTAGCCCCAATTGTAGAGGTTTGACAGTTCTCCGCTAGATGGCTGTACCGTTCCTTTGATGAAATTCAACAAATTTCACACACTAATAAACAACATTTGCCACTAAACAATAGGACTATTTTTTAATCACTATTGAAGATGTGAAATGAAAAAAGTTTAATAAAGTTATTTACCAAATATGGGTATCTCGGGCGCATCATTTATGGCTATTTTTGGGTTCGCACCGTCCCTTCTTATTTTCAATTAAATATCACACTTATCATGAATTTGAATTTATTTATAGTCTTGAATCCCTTCCTTAAAGAAATAGGTGAATTACCAATAAATAAATAAATCGCAATTTAATAGTGTATACGAATATCTTGAAAAGTTAATTCTTTGAACTACTAAAGCAATAAACTGGTGCATGACAACATTTGATTTTTTAGCACAAATATAGTCATTAGTATTTCATGAATGAAAAATTGGAAAATAGAAGTTAATATTCTTCGGATGAAAATTGAATCATTGAAACAGAAAAGTTATTTATAATGGAAGAACAATGTATTGGGAATGCAGAGGAAGGAAAAGGAGAAAATGACACTGGATCAAATAATGCGCAAGTTAAAAAGAAAAATGGAAATCTTACAATATATAATCACAAATTTTATTCATACATGATGATTCAATAATATACAAAATGAAACCGATATTTTTATCAATTCTGTTTTTATATTATATTCATCATTTCACATCTTAAGCAACGATAAATATCATTTTCATATATATATATATATAATATCTTATTATCATTATCATCAAATCTAAGCATCTGGTACATTAAAAATGCACAATGTACATTTACCGAAAAGTTCTTTTTATTTTACACGTGTCTTAAAGTACAGTATTAAACTTTTACGAAGAAATAAAAACAAATTGCAATAAATTATTGCACAGAAATAAATCAGATAATTGAACTAAAATTCTATGGTACATTTCTTTGGCTGTACTAGCTCGTTTACTAATTATTACTCTCCGTTCAGTTTATTGCCAATTCTTCAATAATAAATGCAAATTAATTATATATTCGCTATTAACACCTTCATAGTGACAGTTAGACAGTTAATAATAAATTATCGAATAGTTTAGTACTAATTGACCGTTGATGAAATGTTTTCTCCGGTATAGGAATTGGCAACAAATTAAAAAAAAGAGGCGTAATAATTTGATTATAAAAACTCAAATAAACTAAAAAAAAAAGTATAAACAAGGAATTACCCAAAAATGATATAAATTTTTTATATAACAAATTTAAGATTTCATATATTACATATATAAAATATATTAAGAGATATTTTATATATATCATATAGGCTAAATAATTATTTATATTTACTAATTCGTTGTAATAAAACCTATTATTTACTTCTTGTATTATTACGACGACGTACACATACAGCGCTTAAATTAGGCGTTTTTTGTCCTTATAGAATATACATATCTCAACACATAATAGAAATAATATATATATATTATAATCTAATAATAATAATAAAAAAGGATGGAGGTAATTAATAATATTCTTTAAATATATATATATACGTATATATTAATTGGGGAAGCGCTTTTTTTAAATTATCTGCATTTATTCTTATAACAATTGGCACATTGAATTCACGTTCAGGCGAAAACTGGCCTGGGGCAAATATACGTAAATATAAGAGAATTTGTAGAGAATTGTTAGTTATAATTATAATTATAATAATTATTATTATAAGAAGGAATGAGAGATTTAAAACTAAATTTTATTTACACGTCTACAATTTCTATTTACATTTTACATATTAAAAATTTAATAATAACGCGTTTATAAAAAATCTGAGAATTCTACAAGGTCGGTTTTCCGAATGAATCGTTGCTGGATTTGATGAGAGACAATTTAAAATACACATTTATAATCTGAGAATTGGGTCGGAATTTGTAAGAAAATAATTTTTTTTTTAAATTATTTTTCAGAACATATTATATATATATACATGCGGGTATATACATAAATATATATGTATACACACACATGTATATATATGTATGTATATATATATTAATAGAGTTATGTGATACACATTATTATATCCCTGATTCAATGATGAGTAGTTAAGTATTAGGATGGAAATAGTTCTGAAATTTAAAATATTCATAATTATTGTCATCATTGTAAATATTTTCTTTATAATAAATATATATATTTCTACATGCATCTTATATACTATGCTTACATTTTTTTTTTTTAATAGTAATCAAATATAATTAAAATGCAAATATATCCTATACACAAACTAAAAACCATGTGGAATGGCAATGAGTATTTTTTTATTATTTTATTCCTTTTCTCGTAAATTTCAATAAAATCATATCATTAATTATACAATTATTTTATAAACATTATTTTTACGGCAACATTGGATAAAATATATGATAGCTCAACAATGGATTCATATAACCGAAACGCGAGATTACACGGGTAAAATATCGTTATATCTGCGATTAAGTTGGGAACGATGACTAGAAATAAGTAATAATTTTTTGAGGGCAACGGACAAAACGCACTATCCACGCATTCTGCACGAATCCCACCCCCACAGATTGCATTCATTCCGGTTTGTTAAAACGAATTAACTCGCTTTATAATTTATGCGTTGTTGTTCTCCCTCTCTCTCTCTATATCTGTGTGTACGAAAAAAAAAAATATAATAAGAAAAAGAGAATAGAGATTTAACTGTAGCGCATTCATAAAGCAAAAAATGTATTTTTAAACGACTGCCGGGGTTTTTTTTTTCTTTTCTTTCTATATAAATGTCTACAATTGCATTGTATGCAATTCACCGTACATACACGACAACTACACTCGTATAAAAAAACATTCGGTGTCCGAGTTTGCACGAGTGAAAAATAGCGCAGTTTCACAACTGATGCAGGATGATATTGTGCCGTTTTGAAAAAGAAAAACGAAACTCTTTTGGACCCAATTCTTGTTGTATAACGTTCTTGTACGCATTTCGACTACACCAGATATCTCGACACATATTCAATCGAAACGGAAAAAAAAAACGCTAATTTATTGAAACAAAAAAAAAAAAATGCGGTACACAACGAAACTTATTTTTCTTTTTCCACCAGTTGAACTTTTTTCAAATATTAGACCTGATGCGATCGAAAATGATAATTCTTTAAACAACTAGTACTGAGCTCTCTCTCTCTCTTTCTCTCTCTCTAGTTCTAAGTTAATTTTAAGTGAACGACAACATCGTGTGTGGAAGACATCGATTGTTAAAAATACGGTAATGAAAAATATTACTCGATTAAATAAGTACTGGGAAAAAAAAAAGAGAGTATATTTAAAGGAAACTAAAAAATTTCAGTTAATTTACGCCTAGCATTTTTAGAATGGGAATAAACAATTTTTTTTTTTTCTTTTTAATCAAAATGAAATTGTTCAAATGCACACAACCCAACAGACTTTTTATGATCAACTGACTCGCTATACAATTCATTCTAGATAAGACCCCCGGACTGACAAATTCGATTTTAAAATTGCGTGCCAAAATTATGTTTTATATTTTTCTTAAAATGTTCGAGTTTAAACAACCACCTACCGAACTATGGACATGTGCAGGTACCTCGTCGAAAATTATTTCAACAGTTTGTTTTTTACGCTTCGACAGTAATGAATTAGAGCAAATAAAATTTAAAAAATATATATATATATATGTGTGACAACTCTGTTATTCCTAAATATATGCTAACCCTCATACACATAGTTTTTCGTTTATACACATTATATAAAGCCCAAAAAACACTTGCTTTACACAATTAACACGCATAAGCATTTTTTTTTTGTAAATGTTTTAAAAACACATCCTCGATTATATTCAATGATTCCTTTATTTTCATCAATTTCAAAATAGTCACCTAATTATTGTCACTTATTTATTCAGCAAGAATTATAATGCTCTGACTTTTAATAATTCATATTATATATATATATATATATATATATATATATATATATATATATATATATATATATATATATATATATGTATGTGTACATATCAATGACAATTGCAGCCAAAATAAGAAGCTAGATTATTTAGGATTTAATATTTAGATTAATTTTTTCCATTATCATAATATAATAATTATGCTTACGAATGCTGATTGTGTTGAGCAAATATTAAAACATGTTTAATTATAGTTCATTAGAACTGAATTCTATTAGACTATTCAATTAAATTTTCAATCGTACAAATAATAAAACGTATTACAATTTAATAATAATATCTCTGGTTCTAAAATGTGAAAAAAATAAACAGCTAAATAGAAACCGCAATTCTTACAAAAATGTAATTAAAAAATATTTTCGTATTTGTCAGGTCATCGAAACACACATTGCTTAATAAATTACACATGAAAGGTATACAATTTATACAAGGTATACTTCTCTCGTACAAATTTCAATATATCAGGATTTTTTTACAATAATATTCTATATTTAAAACTTTATAATATATATATATTTATATAGTATTTGTATTTTTTTTATCTTAAAGGGATATATAAAAATGTTTTACTTAACCAGACGTAAAAGGAAATTGTTATTTTGGTATAATCCAGTTTACTCTCTGTACGGTTTGCAGTATGAGAAGCGGTGGTTCATGTGCTGGCTGTACGATCCGGAATGTGAAAAGCGCTTCAGACATTTCAGACACTGGAACGGTTTCTCGCCGCTGTGCAGCCGCTTATGCTCTGTCAGGTGGTGCTTGTGCTTGAACGCCTTCGGGCAAATGTCACATTTGTGCGGACGCTGCCCTACAAAAAATCATTACATAATCTATATCATTTACATTTTTGAGATATACAAATATCGCCCTATTATGAACTCTAGTCGAATTGTCTACTTTTCGTAACCTTTTTTTCTTGACAAACTGCCAAAGATATTAAGAAAAACTAAGATGTTAGTTCGAAATTGTCAGTCTGAAAGACAAAAAGGTTACTACGAATATTGATTAGCTAGTTTGGATAGCAAGAATGACTGTTTTTGCCCAAACAGCCGCATAACACGTATCGCTATAATAAATTGTATAAAATAAATACCGAATAAATATATCGAGCCGATTCCCAGTTGACAGTATTCATTTAGAATAAATATATCAAATTTCTAAAAATCAATACTCTTGCGATTCTATTGCACCACCTCGCCTCCTTCAGTTTGCTAATTTTGTACTTTTGGCCGTCTGAATATTAACAACACTACAGTGATGATAGAAACTGATGTTATGAAATGACTACTGATGATGGCCAGAAGCTAAAACTGACAGAACTACCGGAGTGAGAGGTCATACAAAGCCCTTGCAAGCACCTCCCTTTAAATAAATATCTCGAAACGGCGATTGAAAATATTAATTTGTCGGACAAACGATTTTTACCAAATTTGCATTCTACAATATGACAAGAACGAATATTTACTACTAGGTTAGATCATTTAGTCTATATTAGTTTTTTGGAGGTCACATGTAGGGGAATGTGAGATGCAAATGGTGTAATGTATTTTTGTTTTGTGTCATGTGCTGGAGAGAACAAATGAACATAAAACTCCAAATAAAATTCAGTTCAGTGACAACGCACTATTTATTAATAAGAGTTTCGAAAAAATAAACAAAAACCGAAAACTAATTAAAAACAGGATGCAATTCTCCTTCAGTTTAGACCCACTCCAAAAGGCTGGTTACGATTTCAGATGTCCTGTCCCCTCTTGCCTATTTGGATATACGGGAGGAGACCAGACCAGTATCGGCCATCTAAAGTAGGACTCCGGCAGTAATAAAATGAGACACCGAGTGTGTAGCACGAGTGCACACTCAGTAAATTACTCTATTACTGACAGAACAATACTGGCAATGAAGAGACGCCAAAGCCGGCCCGCCCAGCTTCAGACCGAATAGGTGAGAGGAAACAGAGACCCACGCACAAAGTTCCAAAATCTAACAGCCCCAAACCCCTGCCCCCAACACTCTCAAAACACCTACAATACACATTTCCGAAAAGAAAACAATAAAAGGAGAAACCAAATAAGGATTTATATAAAAAATAAAAAATAAAATAGGCGCGTTTCGTGTTCGTGTTCGATACCTGAGTGTTCGTACTTGTGGCGTGCTAATGAGGAGTGTTTGGCGAACGTTTTATCACACTGGTCACAGTTGAACTGACCGTCGGGTTCAGAGTCGGCGGCCGGTCTGGGCCTCTTGGCCGCCAACAGAAGGGAGTCGTCCAGCTCCTGGGCAGAGTCCTCCGCCTCCGCCTCCGCCTCCACCTCCGCCTCCGCCTCCTCAGCGTAGTCACCGTAGTCAAGCATACCCTGCAATCACAGTAGGAGTTAAATCGATCCGGCGGATACCACCTCGCAGGTGGGTAAGTGGTATAGGGGGGCGGTGTGGGGGTGTATATAAGTCAGTTACCTGTCTCCAGGAGCGCTTGTCGCTGTTGGGGCTGAAGCTGCCGTTGTGGAGGGCTGCCAGCGGGGGCAGTGGGGAGGTGGTGGGGTAGAGCATGACCCCGTTGGGTTGGCTGAGGATCCTGGCCAGTCTGGAGTCGAGCAGTGGCTTGTGGTGGGTCAGGTTGACGGGGGCGGAGGTGGAGGTGGAGGTGGCGCTGCCGCTGCCGCCGTCCTCCGAGTCCGAGCGGTGTGGCGAGCTGTCCGGCGAGCAGGACTGCAGCTTCTTGGTGGAGAGGTCCAGGGGCTGTTCGCAGCCGGCCGGCGAGTCGTAGAGCGAGGGGGGGAACCTGGGCGCGTACGGCACGTGAACCAGCCTGCCCTCTCGCCTGTCTCGCGCCCTCGTGTTCTGGAACCACACCTGGACCACCCTGACCGGGAAGCCCACCCTCTCCGCTATGCGGGCCAGCTCCTCCCTCTTGGGCCTCGGGTTCATCGCGTAGTAGCTCTTCAGTATCTGCAGCTGTTCGTCCGCTATCTGGGACCTGACTCTGACCTTCCTGCCGTCCGGGTCCCCGTCGGCCTCCTCGTCCGTGAAGGCGTTCATCGATCCTCTGGTCTCGTCCTCGCTGGCGCTGCACACGTTGCCGTTGGTGTCCTCCCTCTTCACGCTCACCACGTCCTCCAGCTTGGCCGCCAGCCCTTCGCTCTTCTCGTCCGCGCACAGGTACCTCTCGTGCTGGTGCAGGTCTATCCTCGAAGCGAAGCTCTTGTTGCAGAACCGGCAGACTGGGGTCTCGGGGTCCTCGATGGGCGGGGACGGAGCGCCGCTGCCCACGCTGGGGCAGCCGGAACTGCAGGAGTTGGTGGACATTTTATGTACGTTGGCGGCCAAGAACTCCTTGGTGACGTTGGCGTTCACCGTCTCCAGGATCCTCTTGACCGTCTCTAGGTCGCCGTTGTTGCCGGTAACGCCGGGGGAGCCTTCGCACCTCTTCTCGTCCTCGTCCACCTCCCGCTTGACGAGCACGTTGCCGGGTAACTTGGGGCCGTCGTCTTCGGGCTCCTTGAGCTTGGGCTCCGGGGGCGGCTGGGGATTCAGGTGCTCCAGGAGCTGGTTGAGGGATGTGGGCAGGTTGTAGTGTGAGGGGGGGTTGGCTACGAAGCCCGGGTTGAGGTAGAAGGGGTGCGGGGGGAAGTTGGAGAGGAAGGCGGCTGTGGCGGCGGCGTCGGTGTACTTGGGCAGTATGGGCGGGAAGTTGTTGTTGTTGTTCGTCCTCTTGACCGGCTGCTGGGTCCGGTACGGCTGGCTCTGCTTGGGGTCCAGGGCCCGGGGGCCCCCGTTCTGCCTCTGAGAAACTTTCAAGTTCATCACCAGGCACTTTTTAGAGGTCATGTGACTCGAGTAGGACCCCGAGTGGGAAAACCTCTTGCCGCAGTTGGCGCACTCGAAGGGCTTCTCGCCGCTGTGTATTCTGATGTGCTCCTGCAACAGCACCCTCTCTCGGTTAGCCGAGCCCAAAAAACACCGACTATCCGTCGTTATATTACATATAATATCTACGCTAGGAGGGCTCTCCACTTACCTTCAAGTGATGTTTGAATTTAAAAGCTTTGTCGCACTCGGGACACTTGAACTTGCGTAGTACGGCGCTTTCGTCGTGGCTGATCATGTGCCTCTGCAGTCTATAAACATTGGCGAAAGTCTTGTTGCACACCTTGCACGACTGGAAAAACAAGAAATAAACACGGTCAGTTATAATAATCTTACAATTTTAATCCCTCAAAATTATAATGCCGAGAGATACAAATCGGATAAAGCGTAATGTTGCGCGCAGACGAAATATAATGCGAGATAGTTGTTGTTCGTTAATCCGACGACAAAAGCGTTCCTTTAATAAAACTAATTAAACGTTGGAACTGCACCCGCCGGCAGACCTATAATCGACCTACGGAAATGAATAACCGGAAGTGCAGCCCTATCACCGGCAACGGTTTCCTTTCGGAGATACTGATACGGGAAATTATTTCAGAATAAAGGAAACGTTAATAAGAGGGAGCCCGGTCCCCCTCTCAGATTAACTCCTGCCTCCCGCCAATCCGCCTACAGCGGCCACATTCCGTTAACCGGTGTCTAGAGTGAAAGATGGCCAGGATCGTGTCAGGTATTTTAATTGCCGGCAACGCCAAATTAAAAATAGACGGGCTGTCGGTCGGTCGGTCGGGGGCGGAGCGCGAAGAGAGAGCGGTCCGTGGCAGGTTCCTCGGGACTAATTTCCCCGGTAGTGGCGCGATAGCTCGGTATTTCTGGGACGGCAAATGTAACATCTCCAAACAGAGCCGACCGAGAGTAAACATTTTGTTGTGAGAGCCGGCGGCTCGTCGTATTTTTAACCTGTACCGTGAGGGCGGCGGTGCTGTACCGAGAGGATGAGAAGATGATGATGATAGGTGGTGGCCCCTAAGAGGCCAACCGGTAAACACGGCACCTAGCCCACCGACACCGCAACACTCATCCATAACAGGAAACAAGGACACCGAGGGAAACGCGTAAACATCCTCCGGGACGAGGGACGAGCCTCCAGGAAATAAACATCCACCCGGGGGCGGAGCTCTTAATATTTGGAGGGCCAGCACCCGCTAACAAAACACCCGCCGCCTCCGGCTAAGTACTACAACACCGCTCCCATTATAAACATAATTACACCGCTCTTAGATTAACCGGCGCCCCCACTCCCATCGACATAACGTACCCTGTAGGATTCGGGATACGTTCAGGATGGTGCTAATTGGCCGGCCACAATTCGCAGATAAGCTTTTCCGTTCCACTATCTCACGACCGGCGGATTAGGCCAAGACCACTGTCGATAGAGGTGATGAACCTAGTTCTTTATAAAGTTTCGTGACCATTAACAGTCTGTATGCCTAAAATAAAAACAAGACAGAAGGCAGGAAGGAGGACAATACAAAGGCTAACTGTTAGGATTGATAACACCGGGTTTAAGTAGGGGACAATCTTGAAATTGGAAGGTAACACACACCGTGTATATGCGAATATATTGGGCGAAAAGAGGGGAGCGGCAGAGTGCTTATTTTCGATAAGATATAGCCGAGAGGGAGTGCAGTAGACTTGTGCACCTGATCAGTGGTGCGGGGGCGGGGTATGCAAGTTTAATGAGGCGGCACACTGAGGGACACCTGTTAACGGCCCCCGAACACCACTTGTCTTATCCTAGGTGGGGGCACTCTCTTTTATTGGGGGGCCGAGGGCAAGCCCCAACTGTCCCCAACCCAGTTTCGGTAAAATATATGAAAACGGAAAGCCGGTTAAGAATATTCCTCAGAAAAAGTAGTCTGTTTCCATTATAAACTTGTTTCTTTATTACGGTTAGGTTTATTACGTCCGGACAAGTACGAAATGCAGATTTCCGTATGTGCGGAAGGATTGAATTAGATGTCCTCTGTTTGAAGGATGAAAGAGAGTTCCGTTAAATATGTCAATCGATTCGTTTTATTCCAAAAAAATACCTCCTCACGCACTCGAAGTTACCGATTTTGAAACTAACTCCTCTTTGTTGGGCGAAGGAGAACAAAAAGAAAAAAACGACGAAAGGGGGAAACGCCGGACGGGAACAATGTTCGTCCAATTTAAGCTCTGGCTTAGAGAGGCCGCCTGTAATTTCAACACAGTAGGCCAACAATGCTCCTGGGATTTATCCGTTAGGAAATTTCAAGCTCCCCTAAGTCACCGGGATATTGGGGGGACAGTAGTAGTCATTATTGATATTATTCGGGGCGACTGTGCCAGCTATCCGATAATATTTTGATTGAGTTTCGAACCGCGTCGTTCCAATTATCGACTTTTCGATTATCGATTATTGAGTTTCGAGTTGAAACTTTATATGTCGGACACGGGGATACCAACCGGCGGCACTCATCGCCGTAAAAAAAATTGTACTTTTTTATAAAAAAAACGCCGCAATACTCGAACAACAGCTCACCCAGACAAAGTTCGATCCGAAATGATTTTTTTTAGAGAGCGGTCTTCCCTGTTTTTACCAAAAAGGAAGAGTTTTTGGACAAATGGCCGAGGGGGCTTTCAGAGGTCGGCCAACAGGAGCAATGTCATTTATTTGTTGGCCTACCTTCAGCCGCGATACAAATCACGATTCAAACCCGGAAAATATGATCTCTACGAATTACGTTGAAAATTTAAGGAATAAATTTCCTCTCGGGAATACGTTGAACCCGTTTAAACTGGCTTAATACGTTTGCGGTACGAACTCTTCGATCAGTTCTAAAAATAATTCTTCTCTGTATTGCCACCGCGTAAAACGCCTAAACGGGAGAGACCCCGCCGATTTGGGACAAGAAGAATATTAACTTTTTCAAGAGACTAAGGTCGACCGAGATTAATTAACTGAGGAACGTTAGTATTGTGAAGAAAAACCCCGACTGAGGATAAGATGAGGAGGAAGAGGAAGAGGATGAGGAGGAGGGTAGAGGAGATAAAGAAAGGAGGTAATTGTCCGCGGTAGAATATGGGAAACACGCCCACGGATGGGGCCTGAAGAAAGTGTTGGAACAAGGTTGAAAAAGAAAACCAACACACGAGATGGGAACACATGCACGCGTTCCTGTCGGTATTCAGTTTCTCATTCGACTCGATTTTAACACTAAAGTTCGAATAACGAAGAGGACGGTACGGGTCCACGAAATGAAATATTTACGCCGTAACTTTCTGAAAACTGAGGAGACCGAATTTTGTTCGGGACGAACGTCGGGCCCCAGGGATGGACCTGTGTACCTGTACGAAATATTAAGGGTTTTTTCCTCCCCTCCGTACCAGGTTCGTAGAAGAACACAAACCTAGGGCTGTTTTTTTTTTATCCTGTTGGCGACCTGTGTCGACCGCGTGAGAAACCGCTCGAGAGAGAGAGAGAGAGAGAGAGAGAGAGAGAGAGAGAGAGAGAGAGAGAGAGGGGGGGAGAGACCGCCATTATTCCATCGGCCATCTTAAATACGCGGCTCCTACAAACGGCCACCTCGGGCCCCCACATCGCCTATTGCAATTGCAAATAAAGCGAAGAAAGAAACAAAATATTGGCGGGAAAAAACTATATAACCGAGTTCAACATGACGTAGCAGGAAAAATGGAACTATGGGACAGAAAAAAATTATACTTAAAGATCCCAGACACTGCACCTAATATAGACCAATTTTCAATAAAATCCTACTTTCGCGACTGAAAATTTCAGGATTGCGATAACAGATACAACTTGTTTCGCGTGAATCCTCGACGTTTTTCGAATCTCCGATGTTTCGTCCTCCCACCGCCGTCAGTAGCAGTACTGTCAGTAACACGGCAACAATTCCCGTACGGTGCCGCGTATTGAACAGGAGGAAAAATCGCGTACAAAATATTACTACAAAGGTCGCCATGACTGTCGGTCCCCACCTCGAGGCCAGCCCGTTATCAGTGTCGCTCTCTCCCTCCCTCTCTCCCTCCCTCTCTCTCACTCCTCAGGGGCATTGGACAGCGTTCCCCACTCCCACACTATACCACATCTGGTCGGCCTTTGTAATCGACCGGTTGTTTTTTACACACTCACTCACATGTATATATATATATATATATATATATATATATATATATATATATACATATATAAAGAAGCTAATGAGAAGAAGAGAGAGAGAGAGAGAGAGAGAGAGAGAGAGAGAGAGAGAGAGAGAGAGAAAGAACCCCTTTGGTAATAATTAAGATTTAGCTCTGGGCTGAGCAGGTTCTTTTATAACGCGGCTGCGTAGAGTTAGATAGAGATAGAGGTCGGGCCCGGCCCCGGCCCCGGCCCCAGGGACCTACCGACAGAGACGGACGTTGTTTTAAACAAGCCGCCCAGTCACAAATCTCACCGCAACCGACTATATTTAAACCTCGAATACATCCTCGTCTGTCAACAACCGACCTCGCCTCACTTGCTCTCCGCTTACATACAACCACCACGCGTTTCCATCCGCTAAATTTAAGAATAATTCCGTTCCGAACGGACCACGCCCGAGTTCAATCTTCCGAATCGGGGATACGGTCGAGGTCGCGGCAGAGAAAAAACTTGCGCTACAAGGTCTTCTAAATTAGCGGCACAGTCCAACTCCGAGATCGATTCGTATCGGGGTAGTTAGACGAGAGTACCGAACCGGCCTAGGTTCAACAACCCAACCCAGTTTAGGAGGGGAGCCGCCATATTATCTAATGGGACAACTGTTCCCGTAGAATTAGGGGTAGGCCAGCTCATTTCTTTCCGCCCCTAGACCGTCGCTGGCCGGCCACGGTGGGGGCGGTGTGTACCTGGGCCAGGAAGGGGCGGCGGAGGGGGTGGGGGAGGTACCTGAGAAGCTGCTCTCAGACGGTTTTTGTATCGAGAAATAAGAAGAGGTGAGGTGGGGGGTGGGGGGAGGGGCGGGTGGAGGACGGGGCACTCCCACACCGAGAAGAGGCGAACAAGGACACATCTGTTTTCCTATTCCATCATCTTCTGCTTTTTTTCCCCCTTTTACCGCTTAGAGACTAGCTCTTCCTCCTCCTTGGCGGGCACCAGATCCCTGACCGGCAGACTGGGAAAAACCCTTCAATTAAGCGAGCCCTGTTGTCACCTTTTCCTCGCCGATTGGCCGTATACATCCGGACGAGTGGATTAGTCGCTTCTGCGAAACAACGCCACAAACACGAAGGAATACTTCAGTTCGACCCTTTACAATACATTCGGTAGAACGAACTAAAAAAAATGTCAGACTGCCGATCTAATAATAAATTTCGTGCTCGGTAAAAATAAATGTTTAACTATTAGTGAGGTAGTCGGACCGGACCGTCTTGACTAATCTTAACGTGCTTAAACTAAAGCACAATGTGTACAAGATTACCTCGAATCGAATATTTTTATTTCAAAGAGTAAGGAGAAAGTGCCAAAATCCTACTTTAAATTCAACCGATTTCCGAAGAATAACGTTCTCCCTTTCCCATTTGCTCCCTTTTCAATTATTAAGCGTCATGTTAGCGCATTGAAATTATACATCGCGGACAAGGGCGAAATCCTTTAGGACACCAATTTATTCATTCCTATAGGAAATAAATGAAAACATGTTGGGTTCGCAATATCGACCGTTCTGATTCCTTCGAATCTCGGTAAAGGGACGGTGATGAAGCGAGCCTAGTTAGGTCGAAAGAGCTAAAAGAGAGAGTTGCATAGGATTGGGACAAAGGAAAACGGTTGTTTCGCGGGCGAACGTGGTTGGCCCCGTCCCTCCCCTCTTTCGGCAGAGACATACAGAGATATATTAGGGATTTAATTGGCGGCAAAAGTGTAGCCGGTGGAGGTTAACTGACTGGAGGAGATATGCGGCAACAGCTACACATCTGCAGCAGCTAGGTGGCCCCCCCCCATAACCACCACCACCACCACGGAGGTAGCCCAACAACAAAGATCGTTTCTGTTCTCCCTCTTTCTCTCGGTTCTCTTTTTTTTACGAGCCGCTACTTCTTATTAATTGGGAAGCCAGGCACTCCGTCCTGTGCCCGCCATTCATAACCGCCTACTTCCACTTCTCTCCTTCACTACTCCCTTTTCCATATTGTCGCCTTCGTCTCGCACCCACCGGTACAACTGAGTGAACAGCAGAGTGGAAAAACGGGGACAAAATCTGGCGAATCCTAAACTAAACTGACGAAGAGAAAATAGAGGGAATATTCGGAATACGAGAGGCGAAGATGTCCGCAATAATTATAGTAGGTTCCGGGAAAGGAATAAATCTTAAAATTCGACTAAACCGCAGTGTAGTCATTATAATACCGCATCTTCTGACTTTCAAGCGTATTCTATCGAAAACTGTGGGTGGAACGACAGAGATCCGATATGCAGGGGGGCGGAGATAAACGACGGGAGAGGAAGAAACGCGAATAAAGAGGGGCTAAGAAAGCGGTGGGAAGACGGGATACCGATAGCTTTATCTGCGTTAAACCTCGTTGCCCGCCTCGCCTACTGTCATGTCACAGTTGACGCCCGGATGACGGCGCTATCTGGTGGGAAGCGGTGTGAACAATTAAAGAACTGTTCCGAAGGACCGACTGGAACGGGGCTGTGGCACGGCGGTTTTGACTCACAACGTCTATAGAGGACGGTTCCTGACAATAAGTCATAACACTTGAGAGGATTGACGATATACCCCCCTCTTCGGGTATATAGAACACCCCGAGTTGATCTACTCTTCGGTCAGAACCCGACGACTGGGTTTGGTGTGGCTTCCGAAACGTCTGATGCGATCACACCGTGTTACCTAGTGTTACTGTCAATGGGGCTTCATAAATCCGCGTACTTCAAATAAAATCTTGCGAATGGTGCAGTTTTTGGCCTTGTCAAACTTATTCGTTTTACGACATATAAGTCAGTTTCACCGAGCGTCCGGGCGGGTCCTGGGGTTTAGTATTGGCTGTCAGATTGTCTGATATAGAACTAATGGGGGTGGGGGGCATCGACACCAGATATGGATGGAGCCCACCAGAGGCCGGCTAACTGTCCTCGGGCCCGGTTCATCGGTCAGAGGGAACGGTCTCCTCCCCGAACGAATTGACCCGGTCGGGTAACATCTCCCAAATAGTAATTAATGCGCGGGTCCCACCCCTCCCCCCCACCCACAGCACCCTCCGCTTCTACTTAATTGCAATAAGGACGTCCCTCCTATTAATTCCGGGAATTGGAGCACGACACGAGCAGCTAGCAGCCCTCACTCCCACCCACCACCCCCGGCACAAACACAAGGTGACGCCGAGGAATTGACGTAATGAAGTCAATTGTTGGGAACTCGTTACAGTTAGAAGGAGAACGAGAAGGAGGGCAGGGGAGGAGGAGGGATACAAAAAAGTGAATAACGAATTGCCAATTAAGGCATCTCTATTACTAGTTTGTGTGGGACCCGGGTCCCAATATTTAAAAGACAGCGCGCCCTCTCAACTACTTTCGTCTTCTACAAATTGGGGGCCTCTCCGCCCGCCTTAGGTAGTCTCATGGCACCAGTCAAATAAACAGTATTAAAGAAATAGCGAGACCGTTGTCGGGACGATTTATCGGTTTAATTGTGAAAAATGGCGTCCAGAGTGTCAAGCTTCGGACGGAGATTTAAACGTTTAAAAGGCGGTGTCCGTAAAATTATTCTACGAGGAATTGCTAAATCTGCGGACTTTACTTTCGACCGCATCGTCGTATAAATAAAACCCTTTAAATAAAAAAGGAAATCGGGCCGACTGGGGCCAGCGAAAGTGGCACATTTTCATAACGGGCGCGTTTTTTTGTTTTGTTTTCGGAGGGTCAAAAACAGGGACACGGCAGACTCGGACAGAGCCAACAAAGCTGTTAAGGTTTCAATCCGGGGATTTACGATCTGTATAGCCCCCTATTCCTCCCTCGCTAGTTTATCTTCTCCATTATGAGCCGCGGCTTTATCCAGTTTTCCTCTTTCACTCTGTTCCTTCGCTGTATTTTTTTTGTCTAACCTTCCAGCGTGGAAGGTGAAACGCGATCGTAGAGCAGAAGAGCACTATAGAGAGCGGTGGCCTCCCGGTGATGAGTTAGCCATGTGGAAAAGATCTCCCCCCCTCACCCACAGCCCATATCACCCTCTCACTCTATCCCTCCTATCTCTCTCTCTCTCTCTCTCTTTCGTACGGTGGGAACATAACCGGCAGCAAAAACGCCACCACTTGTTGTTCTCTCTCTTATTCTAGTTTACTTCGTCTCTTATTTATTCTTCTTCTCCTCCTTCTTCTCCTCGCTCTCCATTCGAGCCCTCCCTCACCACCTTTATCTTCTCTCGACACTCGAGGCATCTCGCGCTCAAAAACGCGCCGAGATGACCGACGAGTGCCATTACCTCGTCGCCTTCTACTTTCGGTAAAGAAGCCAGCCAGTAGGGTTTTTTCTGCCGGCACTCGAATAAATCGAGATACCGGGTGCAGGACCCAGTAAGATTCTCCCGGTTCAAATACGATTAGCGTTAAGCTCTTTAAATTCGTATTCCCGGGGCGGAGTTCTTTGTTCGGAAAAGAAGAAAAGTTTGCCCGCAGAAGTACCGACAGCGAGAATGAGCCCACGATGAAGACGAGCAAATTAGTTTTGAATTTAAGGTTTAAAAACTAGTCTGCTGGTGGTATTGAGAGCAAAACTTTCACAAATACCACCCAGAACGGAGAATGTTTTTAAGGATGTAGTTCTAACGCTTATCTATCTAGGATCTAATTTTCTATATACAATATTAAATTAATCTGAAAATATCCGAAGTCGACCCTACAATGTAAATTTTTTTACACTAAGAGGGAAGTCCCTCCACCATGGAAATCCTAAACTGGGGCGTCTGGAATTTCGGTTTTATTTTTAAAATATTCTCTCTTTTGAACAGTAGTGCAGATGATAAGTCCAAAATGTGACGTGCATTATTATTGGGGGAAGTCGGCTTACCGGGGGACCGACTATCTTACTCGGTAAACCACATCCAGTCACGTTAGACCGTTATTGGAACAAGAAAAAATACAAATATTCGCGACAACACATTCGCCCCAACAATGACCCAAACAAAATGTTTTCTTTTCTTTCCGCCCAGTTGTCCTAACGGCCGACCGAATTGTCCTCAAGTAGAAATAACGACTGATCAACTCCAGTCACTCCAGTGTGCTCGGCTAGACTTACAAACTAAAATACAAATACAATACAAAATAAAATACAATGGTGTATTTCAGAGCGTAACGCATCGAAACTAAATTTTACTGAACGCGAATTTACGCATAATAAATAAAGTATAAAAAGAAATAAGGTGATGTGAACATACTGGAGTTTATAAGCTTCTCGCGTTTAATCAGTGGAAACTTGCAATCGAAATAAAATTCGTAAGTTCAACTCGACTAGAATTCAAATTCGTTTTCTTCAATAGTTTCAGCTAGCTTAAATTTCAGGTGAAGTGCGTAAAGTAGGCTTTTGTATCGGTTTTCCTGTTTCACTTGGACCCCCACCAATACAATCTCACCGACCGGCAGGAACAAGAACAACTCTGAAAGCTCCGAAAGTTGGAAGTCGCGAGCTTCCGAGTAATTCTTTTTTTTTCTTGTTTTTACGTCTTGGTCTCGGTCGTCGTTGTCGGCATTTCCTGTTTCTTCTACTTTCAAGAAAGAACAATAAAAGGCGCCCGTTCTCAGAAAGAGGACCGGAGAGAGAGAGAGAGAGAGGGAGTCATCAGCCTGGCCAGGGGCAAAAAAATACCCAGCAGATCGCACTTTCCTTCCTTCTCTCTTACTCTTCCTCTAGATACCGACCTTACGGTGCATTCCCTCTCTGTCTATCTGAATTTCAGATTAATATTACAACCCGAACGCGCATATATATATATATATATATATATATATATGACCTACACGAGGTGCTTTACTGCTTTAGCGCTTAGGGCGTCACTAACTCACTGTAAGTATGCTGACGAAATATTATTAAAAGAGTAGTCGACGGGATCTAATTAAGAAGAAAACGTTTTTGGAACAATTCAAAATCGCATTTCGAGTAAAGTAGGATTGATAATACTCTTCGAGTCTATTAGGTGATACACACTCTATTAGGTGAATCGCTGCTGATATATTCCCACCGTCGTTTTCTCCGGGGGTTACCTTTTCGAAGCCCACACCCTGTGCAGGGTGGGTGAGTTATCACCCCCCCCTGGCGCCCTATAAATAACGGGTTTGTCCGCCGCAGTATCAACTCGGCACGAAGTGCCCACACCACCGGTGACGCGTATATTTCATACCGCGTCCGGGACCCCAAAACAAAAGCTCGGCTTTTAATTAAGTCCGATTCTAATCCGTGGATTAATGGATTACTGCCCACTGAAATATAACGAGTGAGGCTGGCGCTGGGGATGGAGTTCTCTACGCGGTGCGCGCCCGGTACTAATTGAAGATATGAGAAATGGTGAAAGCGTCGGATCGGTCAATTTTCATGTTTCACACGGTACTCGAACCCTGAATCCGGAGGCTGATAGGCCGACTTTACAGGTAAAATAAAGCGACTGCCCTGTCGGAGTTGGATAGAACAGATTCTATGTCGAATTGAAAGAAGAACGCGTCCAGTGCAGATTTGAGTCGTATGACCAAAAAAGGACAGAGTTATGAGCCGGCCTCCTGCCCTATATCATCATCAACATCGCCGTCGCCGAGATCTAAGAGAGAGAGAGAGAGAGAGAGAGAGATTCGAGAAGTGCCGTCATGGTGCTTTACTCTCGATTATTGTTTTATATTATTATTTAAAAATGGAGAGACCCGGTTATGAGGCCCAATAAAAACTGGGCGGTATATTTACCGCCCAGTAGATATTGTAATACAACGTCCCATCGCTGTAATATATTTAGTTTCATCTATGCACGTGCGTATATATGTAAAATAGTGGGGATCGTAGTGTGCTGGACTACAGTTAGCCGTATCTAATAGTGCCGGTGACACAGATGGGGTGACTTCGTCTCATTATAAGCGGTTCTGAGCTCGGTGGCCATTGTCGTCCAACGGTGCCCCCCTCCCCCCGTTATTATGACGAGGAGCCCCGGGGGTAGGAACAGACCACCCCGATGATGGATAGGCCCGCATTCGTAGGCCACGCGCCCTCATATTCTACGCCCCCCAAAGCAATACCCGATTTACCGTTCGTGTATTTCACGCGTCTGTTTGTTGTTTTTTCTTTTCGGCACCGGATCCTCCCCACCTATTTGCGACAGATGCGCCTCCCTTTTGCCGGCCGACCTGTACACCGAGGAACGCCGGCTAAATTAAACCGATGTCGGGTTTTGCAAAACAGTTTGTAGTATCTGGTAAATATACGAGTTATCGCCTCGGACTGGCAATATAGCCAGTTTTGACTGACCTCCTTCTGGTTACGGGAGAGATACTACTAAAGAGAGCGAAATACTACACGATAAATATTTTTCCTGTTAAAGAAAAAGTGTTTTCTCCGACTCTGGAACGGGTCAGTATCATAATATCATGCAACATAGTCTAATTTCTAAACTGGCTCTACCGCTAATTGAACAGTAATGACGATGGTGAAAATCGTAGCAGACATGAAATAAATATCCCGTGAGTGAAATGAACTGTTAAATGTAACAAAATCATGCAACACACACAACAGCGTATGTTTAGAGAAAAGAATAAAGTGATACTTACGACTTGGGTGTTGGGGGAATGGAGTAACTCGTGTTTGTCGAGCTGGTCCCTGGTTGGGAAGGGGGCGGCACAGTGAATGCAGGCCAGCGGGGCGGAGCCCGGGGGCGGGGGCGGGGGCGGAGGCGGGGGCTGCCGTGGCGGCTGACCACCCTGCTGGTCGTCCGCCACCATAACGCCGCCCCCGCCGCCCCCTACCAACTCATCCTTCGCACCACCTCCCAAAGGCACTGCAACAAAACCGGAAAATACGTACATTAGACAGCGTAAAATTACGTAAATTAGTGTAAGAACAGCGGAATGAGCTGTAGGAGACAGTATTAGTGACTATAAAAACATAGTATGTTTCAGTACAGAAAATATAACATTAAGGCTACTGATATTACTTGTGTATTTCCCACGCAAATGCCTATAATTGTTACGTTAAAAATATTCGAAAAGAAATCATCCCGAGGAAACATTTTCAATGTTTTCAGTTTTTAATTTTTATAAGCGTTAAATGCGGTGAGATAAGGGTGGGGGGAGGGGCGGACAGAGTGTTAAAAGGTCGCTAATTTGTCCATTTTCATGAAATATTCAGGCGACGCACTCAGAGGGGTTTCGATAATGATAAAAAAAAGTAGCCAACCCTGTTCCTTTAAAGGTCTCGGGGTGAACGCCCCCTCCTCGGGTACGTTATTTTGGGCCATTAACCGGAGTGTAATACGGCCCCCGTGAAACCTCCTTAAGAAAAAATTCCCCGGATGGAATCGAGCCGAGGATGAGATGAGAATGAGGTGTACAAAGTGGTAGTGCCGCTCCCCAATTTACAAGCTCCGGCCTAATAAATACTTCATTACTTTTACTTAGACCGCACCTTGGCTGAATAACGAGCCGCTCTCCCCCACCCCCACCGGTTATAAACTTTCTTAGCCAATAAATTACCCCCGACTCCCGCCCACGGTTGATGAATGCCCCCCCCCACTCATCTCGGCCCCTAACCAGGCCAGCTTCCCGTTTCATCCCGCCGCCGGGATTTTTTTCATTTCATTTTTTTTTTAATGATAGAAATCCGACACCTTGTTAAGCCACTTTAACAACCGACCGCCCTGAGGGTGGAGGGGACCGAGTGCCGAGTCGGGACTTAGAAACAGACCTGTTGCTAAATGAACGGCATCTTTTATATTAAATTTTCCGCATATTTCGGGTTTCGTTATTTATATATCGAGTCGAAAATAAATAAAATAACGGACGACTAATTATAAATTGTACTAAAGAAACAATACACGTAAAAGGATTTGGGACTGAGTATTACTTCTTCCTTACATGCCAAACCATTTAACATTTAGAATACGGCAGAGGAAAAAGAGTATACGGGGTGTATAATTTATAAATTACATATCGTAAACCTTATCCTGTCGAAATTACAACAAATTAAGAAAGAATGTCGTCTAGTTTTCCCCAGTCCATAAAAACGCCACAGTCAAGCCTCAGTATTGTAGAGTTCGGAAGATTTATGAAACAAAACAATTCTTGTCGCTCGGATGACTGAAATCCGAAGGAAGCTGTTCGCCTCGAAATTCAATAAGCGAAAGTTGTGTAAAATCGAAAGTACGGTGGATTAATTTTCAAGAATAGTTATCGCAGGCGGATTTTTTCTCACCTAGGGGAAGTGAACGAGGGAGGAAAAGTGGGGCGCGGAGAAAGTACGCGAGGTGGGAGTTACGTTTAAAAAAATAACAGTTATCGGGGAGGGGTGGATTGGAGGTCTCCTCGTGCTGTAAATCAAGAGATATCGGGGGCCGAACAAAAGGGGTTGTATATATAAGTTGATAAAGGAAGGAGGCCACATATGGGCAGAGAGTGTGCGGGGTGGGGGAGGTTCGATATACTAGTTGCGGGGTGGGCGGCACTCTTTGTTATGGAAATGCGTAACGGAAGTGGGGACACGGCCCCCCGCCCTGGTCACCGCCGCCGCCGCTAGGTGGCACCAGGACCCGCTTTCCCTCCAACCTCCAACCGATATATATATATATATATATATATATATATATATATATATATATATACATATATACGCGCCACACTCTTTACCATCACCCAAACTCCCCTATCAAATAAACTGCATACGTTAAGGCCCACATTTTATCCTTGTATTGTCCGAAATCGATATGAAATATAAAATAGCGAAAACGGTTTGGCGGTTAAGCGACGTACGACGATTTTACCGTCGGGTGTCGCTCCGCCCACCTGCGCCGACAAATTATAAACGCCCGCCCCCGGACGACCGTCCCCGCGAAAACTCCGACTCGGCGTATACGCTGAATGTTCAACGGCTCAGAATGTGCCTGGCGGAGAACAATTTTTCGAGGACTCGGTGCGGAGACGCCGAATAAATAAGTATTGTATTACGGGAGGGAGGGTCAGGGTGTGCGGGTGCGGGGGCGGCGACCGCCATTTTGTCCCCGGCCCGAGGCCACGCCCCCGGCCCCTCACCTGTCAGCCGCCACCCCCACCGCCCACACAGGTGATCTCGACGCCCGGCCGCCCTCCTCTTCCGCGCTACGATTAAAACAGACCGATTCCTCCCTCCGCCAGTATTTAACTTAACGGTGACAACTTGGTGAGAGCGTCCGGCGTCGTCGGCAGGGGGTGGGAGGGAGGGTGGCGGGTCGCGGCCGGGGTTAACAATAAAAACCTCCGCTATAAATACAAATTAACCTCGATTAGAAATGGGACTGGCGGGCGGGCGGACCCGCGGGAGTTTCCCAAGGGGCCGCGCGACCGGCCAATTAAAAAAAAATGCCCGAGCCGTCATTAAATTGTTGGTAACTGAGGAGTTGACCCTCCGGCCAGTAGGAGAGCCGTCCAGGGCCGGCCGCGGGGTCAATTGGGGAGGTCCCGCTTTGTTGACACCAATCTAACAGATGTTGTGTACACATACGCACACTCGGGGGGACCGCCCGTCACACGTGCGTCCCAACGCCCCCCGCACACCGCCCCCGCCGACACGACACATCACTCCACCGAACGCCCCCGTACGCGGTAAAATACCGGCAGTGCGCCGTACGGACCCGCCGCCCGCGAGCTCGGGTACCGCGTGCGGGTCCTATTGGTTTACTGGCCGCATAATAGTTTCTATATAAATAGTACGGCGGCGAGGTAAAAAATATGAAAAAAAACGCGGAGCCTTTTAACACTATGGGGGTAACCACCTGGGTAACTTTAGCCGGACATGTGGGCCGACACAATGCGCCGCCGGACCGTTTCGCCCACATCCCTGGAGGAGGAGGAGGAGGAGGAGAAGGAGGAGGAGAAGGAGGAGGACCCCTCCGGTGAAGATGGGGGTCACCTGGGCCCGCTACCCTCCTGTCGATATCGGAGATGAGTAATAAGTGAGGCCGCCAATGTGTAACGTGAATCACCGCACCGCCGGCCCGAAGATAAAGCGCCGCCACCTTAGTCATACGAGCGCCCCCCCGCGGGACTAAGAACCGCAATATCCTATTCTCCCGGTTAAAGGACGATAATCGACCTACCGTCCGATGGGGCCCTATCCGAGGAATATAAACACTGGGGTGGCACTGATATTTACACCGAGGACGACGCCCGCCGCGGTGCGGTCACGGTACGCGACGATATTTGGGCGCCCGGTAAGCGAGAAAAAGGATAATTAAAATAATTAAAATGCTCATCCTGCTAGAGGGACTTACGTTGACAGGTCCATATATTGGCCAGGCTCCAGAGGCGGTACGAGTAGCTGTCGAAACATGCTGCCGACGGATACATATTGAGTGTGCCAGTGACCATGGCAGACTGAGCGGGCAGCGGTGCCCTGGGGGCCGAGCCGCCCCCACCCACACCCCCACCCGCGCACCGCCCGGGGGATGGTCTGGTGGGGGGGCCGCCAGCCGGACATTGCCGAGCCCGCCCGAGCGGCCCCGACCGCCGCCGCCCCGCCCCGCCCCCGCGCTAATTTGACTTTTAACCCCCGAGAGGGGGTTGGGGCGGCCCACCGGCACATTAAAACCGCCCTCACTTCACTGCCACCCCCCGCCCTGTCACTCCTCTACACTGTCCCCTTCCTTGTACTCCACTGACACACTACGCCCTCTACTTTTTACCCACAATATTTTCCCAGTCCAACTTCGCCTTCCAAATTTATCCCGGTCGATCGATTCCAAGAGAAACAAATAGCGCGTCTATAAACATAAAGGTTCCCGAGATAGAATATTTACGATTATTATCCAGACACTGCTGTACATTCGCAGAAATAAACTTTAAATTATCCGCACCTCAAACTTACGAAAATTGCATTTCGGGGATAATTCGGTCCGACGCGGATTAATAATAATAAGATTCCAACCCGGGTCATTTCCCTACCATCTAATGGTGTTACGCTAGACACGATAATTCGAAATAATTGATTTTTCGTTAAATATGTATAGAATATCGAGGACAGTTTACAAACATTGTTTAATACACGCACATTTCCCCGCGGGCCTTTCTACGTTTATGAATATTTCGACAAAATCGGTAACGTCAGTTATTAGAAAAGGGACTACTAAGCGGATGTTTGAAAATTGTTTTTTCCCTCCTAATTGTAGACATGACGCTTCATAGACTTGGGCGGTCTGTATTGATTTGAAAACTGTTAACAAAAGGGCGTTTAAAACGTTTGAAATTATTAATAGAGAGCCGTTGGGTTTGGGGAATGAGGGGTTGGTGGGGGCGAATACGGGGCTCTCTACTTATAACAGCGAAAGAGAGTCGGGCCTCGTCCGTACCCGGTTTATTCTGACCGCGCTTTGTGCAGCTGGTCAAACCGTGACCCTCCCGGCTTTCACCATTCGCAAACAACTCCCAGTTTAGATTTCCGGAGTCGCTGGAAAAACCGGACTCTCGAGAACGGCGCACGACGGGCGGAAGGCCCACTCTGAATTGGCCTAAAGACAAAGCCCCGTTAAATCGTCACAGTCATCGGGCTACAGCGAGAGTGGTCGTAGAAAATTTCGAAAGGACGAATAATAAAAGTCGTATATTTTACCGACTAATGGGGCAAAGCCGGTCGGTAAAGTGGATAATTTCTGTCCATCTTCTCCAGTTCTTGCAGTAGGGTACGTAAAAGACAATTATTGCAACATTAATTGTAACGTTTAATACAGACAATATGGCAAGGATTTCAGTTTCGGGCCCGACTCCTGCTCGGAAATGAAAATCCGAAACCTGTTTAAAAATCGAGCCGTACTTATTTAAGTAACAAAAAAAGGTAATAAAGCCCGGGTGGGAGGGGCGGCCGCCGCCAGGTACCTACCGCCATCTGGGCCCCTACCTAACCAACTAAGGTTCACTACCTGTTCTCACGCCGGATTCTTGGTGGGCGTATTAAAGAGTCTGGGACTTTAATTTTTTTTCCCCGTCTCCTTTCCGCCTAAGGCCGTCCGGACCGAGGGCGAGACGGGCCGCCGCACGCATTACCATGACCTCGAAACCCAGAGCTTTCGCAACCAGACACACCAACTGCACCCGATGCAACGACAGCGCATGAGGACTTAACTGCGCTCAACCATTTATATTGCAATATTTAAATGAAATGTTCACGAGAGAAGCCCCCGCCCCCATCTCGTTAAGAGATAACGGAAATTCCCGTTTGAGTGTGACGTCTACGCCTAGCCAATAGATCCTAAGAAAAATATGACTATTGTCGTTGAACCCTAGACGCGAGGTTCCCGTAAACAATTTGTAATTAATCATTAAATAAAAAATTTAATTATTTCGAAGAAATTTGAAACTTTTATCCAGCGAAGCTCAAATCGAATCATTAAATTAGTAAGCCATCTACGCATACATTTACGGTACTGGAAAGGGCGACAAAAACGCGTAGGCACGAAATGACGACAGGCTGCCGCGCTTATATATTTACAATACCGGATAAATTTCCGGTTTTTTGTACGTGTAATAACGGTTACGGACTGACCCCGATATTGACAGTAGTATAGTGGAGATCATAAACTGTAACTAAATACAAGTTTCAATTCGATGATAATTTTAGACTCGTTTAGGGTTCAATTTTATATTGGTCTACCTAAGATAAATAGAGTGGGCAGAGTACCTGACCTGAGGCAATGGTCGAGTGGGACACAGATCGTGGGGATCGGGGATGAGTCATGGGGTGCCCGTTAAACTGGTGATATACCCGGCCGACTGATAACCCGGTGACGCATGTCCAGATCGGCAAACAGGACAACAATGGATATTCCACAGCCGAACGTTGAGCGAAAATTCGCCAGATTTACTAAGCAGATTCATCGGTTAGTAATACTAAGGGGGGGGGGTTCGCCTTTAGGAGTGATAATTGTGGGTTTTCCGGACTCATTTCTATAACAAGTAGTTCATTTGTTCCTAATAAGTCTTTTCAGTGGGACAAAACCCACTTTAGGATCAAATGGATCGCAGGAATTAAAAATATATTTGTATTATATTGGTCTATTGGTATTGATTGTAAACCTCATTTACGAAATCTTTATTCGTATCATTTTCCATAATATTCATACTAATGTATATACATAAGCATATAAAGCTCTTTTGTAAGAAAAAAATTACAAATTGGGTCAACACGATTACTACCAACTTTCTCTAGTTTCGTCACGAACTGGGCTATCGATAAAAAACAAATCTTTTATATTTTGTTTTTAAGCCATTACAATTTCAGTAGCGACAGCAATTAATTTCGCGGAAATACAACTGACGTGAATCACGTCAGTGTGTCTGCTGTCATAAGAGCGATTTAGTCGATATCTGGATGGCTTGAGTCATTTAGAGCAGAGATAGTTAGTTGTTGGTTCTAAAAGTGTGACGACTTGACCCTAAGCGACGTGGCTTATGAACAGGCACAGAGCAATCACTAATCGGAGGCTCATCCAAACTTCTATTTGTAATTTACTTTTTCTACAAAATTGTTCTACATTTCCTTTTCAAATAACAGGGGTTTTACCAGGTTTTTAAAATAAAAGGTAATACAGAGTATTATTAGTTATTCTTAAGTACATCTGACTTTCAGCGGGAGGCCTTATTATCGACCATTGTTCAAAATTAAAATTTTGTCCAAACAAATTAAATGAACAACCTTTAACTGCAAAATACATAACGTCTACGTATATACTGGCAAATTGTGTTTTATACTTGTAAAGTAAATTACTGATATATAGGTCACAATTTGAATATCTGTTGCAACTTGTCTTTTAAACACAGGTTAACACGTTTAGGTTTCTTAAACGGAATTGTACCAAAGAGGGCGAGACTTAAAATAGTTGGAGTCCGTATAGACTTTGAAGTAGTAAAGTAATGTCTGTAGCGAAGGTTCCCACGTTATCAAAATGTAGACTTTTACATCGATGAAGATAATAGACTAGTCTGTTTACAGTAATCAATTTCAAAGGTTCGTATACTGACGGTTCTATCGACGGGTCTGTTTATTTATTTGGCCATTTAACTGGCCCGTTCAGTGAGGAAGGCGGCCGTGTTTGCCGTCGAAACGTCCTAATCTTTATGTTTTATTAGAGGCTGAGATAAGGCCGGGATGAGGTGATACGGGCAGCGGTGATTCAACCTTACATAACAAATCTAATAATAATTCACTGTGAATATATTCTAACCGTCAGGTTCGTCCTGTGTTTAAGACTGTCTGTTAAGTTATAATTCGCGAGAATCTGACGAGCCGCCACCAGACCTTTCTGAAGAAACACAAGTATAATACTACCCGACAGAATTCCTGGAGAAAAAATAAACGATAAATGGAGGTAGTTTCTCACACCGGATGGATGTCTTTAGAGCGGCATTTCACAGAAGGTTAAACAGAAACAAAAAGAAAACATTTTTCTCAGATTTAAAGGAGCCGACACCGTTCTGTGAGGGAAGCGGCGATAATCCCCCGCCGGCTGCTCAGCCTTTTACGAGATAAGCTCGGAAAAATAACCTTAGCAACTACCTTCAGGATTAGCAGTCAAACTCTCCACACTACCCTTATAACTGTCGTCCCAGTTTTCTTATTTCCAGTCCCAAGCCCTATATGAAGTACTGTGCCCATATTTTGGTACTGTACAGGTCTACAGGTAGTACGACAATAAGGCGTGTATGAATCTAGGAAGCTTCGGTTACTGAACAGACCCATTAGCTAGAAATATTGTAATTATCATACGGCAATAATAAAATGAAGGGAATTCCTGACCCCGGGATGGTTCGGTGGCAGACCGCGAGCCTCTCGTAAAGTCAATTAGTTTCTGAACTGGCGGTAACAGTGACGTGCCAGGTTTCCGGATTCGAAATTCGAAACCTGGTCCAGTTGTGAGTATCGAATATGCATTCGAAGTCCGCAAATGTTTCCGGGGTTGCTGTTCGAGTCAACCTTCGATCTACTATTAATTATTCTCACCGATCCGGCTAGCTTGAATCAATAGCGGTGTGACCCGGGTCATGAGGGGGGGGGGCAGGCTCGGAGGTGGCGTCATTGAGTTTTCCGATGCGAGTGAGAGAGAGAGAGAGGGACAGCAGAACGAGAGCGTGTGTGTGTGTGTGTGTGTGAGAGAGAGAGAGAGAGAGGGAGGGAGGGTGAGAGAGGAGGAGAACAGTGTAGAGCTTTGTTACGCCGCCAACCGACATATCGGAGGAGGGCTGCCCCGACGTACTTTCTTCTCTAGACAACAGACAAAGGCCTTGTCTTCACAGTGTAAAGGCTGAGGTGAGATTAAAACGATGACTCAATACGCCCCGTTTGTTGTTTCCTCGAGTGTATGGATTATCGTCAATTTCCTCATATTTATCAGTTATTTAACCGTCGAACATGTTTTATTTAAGTAGCCGTAAAGCGTCTGCCAGAATGCAAAGCGAAAGATACTTATGGAACGATATTTAGAGCAGTTCGTGTGGGCAAAATTATCACATATAATGCGTATATACAGTAGTAAAATAAAATACTATTTGTTTCAACTAATTATTTTTCTTCGTTAGTATTATAACAAATTGATAACTATAGCTGCACGTAGATATTAATGAGAATCGCCATTGTAATGTATTAGTATGTTATTCTGTTTTTTTACAGTATTATAGTAATTTCACTTTCATTAATTTATTTACAGTCTTCTAAAAAGGAATATGTCTTATTTTGTCTTCATATATTGGGAAACAAATGTCATCGATAATAAACGAAAAAAATTAAGGTCAATTATGGAGACAGAATTTCTTTGGAGTTTCCACGTTGTATGCACTTGGGACTCTATAAATCAACAATTATTCATATTTCATCGTTACGACGCTGCCTAGGTTGTCCGATACGAATTCTAAAATTTCGTCTTATTGCGACCTCTATATATGTGAGGAACACCGCTATCTAATCTCACAACGACAAAAATGCGTTATTAAAACGATTAGTTTTCGTCTATTTCTGGCCACCGGGTAAAACTGACCCCGCCAAATCGGTTCCTGGAATTGTTCGATGAGCTCAAGGGTCAAGGAGGAAAAAATCCACGGACGGTAGGGTGGGCTGAGAAGGGGTTCAGAGATTGATGTAGGGGGTAGTGGGGGAGCGTGATTCTCTCTCACCCCCCCATCCCCTCCAACCCTCCCTCCACTACGGGTCGGTAGTATATTCCCCAACAGTAGGTGACTCATAATCTGCGGCGGACCCGCTGTTAAGCGGCTCCCGCGAGTGGTTTCACGACCCGGGGTGAGAGAGAGAGAGGGGGTGAGAAAGAGAATCAAAACAGAATTACAAGAGAATTATGCCCAACCATGAGAATTCGAGCACTCCGCCTACGAGCTTTACCGCTAAGGGTGTTTATTCACGGACAGCAGACATTTAAATCCCTCTGTACGCACCGGTCGAAACAACGCTGTTATGCGACCGATTTGTTCCATTTAAAAACGTCGTTTTATCTTTCAACGTGCGAATACTTTAAGTTTCACTTCAATGTCATACAATGATCGAAAAGTCGAAGTTCGCCTCCTTTAAATTTCGTCAGCCGACGATCACTTCCTCAACCGGTTCCCGTCGCTCTATCCGTCACATGGGACACACATGTTGTCACATTTGTCGTACGAAGGTTAGTTTATTACGTTACAATGAAGGTCGCATATTCCGTTTGCGCCCGCTGTAATTGTACGCCGATCGACTATTAAAAAAAGTTAATTGTGGGTTTGTTTGCATTTGTTCGCGCCTCGACAGAGAAGGTGAGAGTGTCAGATTTGAGTGCTCAGTTCCCGATCTGTTTATAGACATTTATTTTTTTTGTTATCGTGTATAGTAATTGTTGCTGGCTTTTGCGCATCATTATGTTCTAGTCGGCACGTTTGTTCCGTCGATATTTCTTTTTCTTTTCTCTTAATATCGATACTTTTTTCCTAATTATCCGAGCTATCCAGTTTTTATCATTATGGCTGTCTGCGGCATATCTACCACTGAGTCGGAATTGTCTGTTTTTTGTCGCAATATCACCTCCCTATTTATCATTTCACTGACGGTTTCTAGTTTAAATGAAAAATTGCGATCGATGGATTATTATTTAATTTCCATTTCGGCGTCGAACGTGTCCGGTACGACAGCTGTGCCGCGACGACGCTTTTGTACTATGGGTAGGGGTGAGGGGTGAGGGGTGAGGGGGTTTTAACCGTGACACGGTAGTCCGGCCCATACAAGTGTATCAACGGTGTCGGCGAGGGTGGTTGGAGTGTCACCTTGTTCCAGAGTTATTGTGCGCGACACAAACCGGCGGCAGCACATCTGGCCTGATTTACACCCCCTCTCATTAATATATCTCCCGTAGGACCTACCCCACCTTCCCTCATCCCGCTACACTCCCTATCCCACATTTAACCCACTGTCTTCGCCCTTTATTCTAGATCCCTCCACCGGGCCAGTCACGTGTCGGGAACAATAGTTTTGGGGACACCCCCTCCCCGCGATAGTCTGAGGGGTTGGGAAAAGTAAGAGTAATTTCGATGCGTAAAAAATAACCATAACTCATGACGCCGTTAGTCCCCCTCCACAGTAGTCTCATATTAATTAGAGCCTACTGCTTTATACCCCCGATGACAACACCGTCTAGCTTTACAGAACTGTCTGCCCTATTGAGGTGGTAAAACTACTACCTCTTTTTTCGACTTCGAAAATTTTCAACCTTCAG